>OX101756.1:63883783-64483783 GCA_944452675.1 Tachina lurida
AGTTTAAATGGCATCGTTAGTACCATTAAGGCTTCGACTACATAATGAAATGCCTTCAACAAGTAAAAATGCATTTAAAGATGTGTGGGTAAATACTACTCCAGGCTCAAAGTTTTTATGCCGACCAATACGTTTTGAATACATCAAGGAAAACAAAGAAACAACTCAAAATCTGGTTGATGGTATAAAACATGAAATTTCTAATATGGAACCCATTGACGTTCATATATTAGGACGAGTAATAACAGTATCTTTTAGACCTTATTTAACAATGATAGATGGAAAAGTTGCAAATGCAATAACCGATAGTAGTAGGGAACTGCGGTTCCTGCGGCAATTAAAATTTTAAAATTTCACAAAATTTTCACAAAATTTCACAAAATTTTACACTGAAATTTTGAAATTTTGAAATTTTAATTACCCAAATTTTAAAATTCTTGGAAATTTGTGAAATTTGATACCCTTGAGTTTTCGGCGGCACGCTTTGATGTTTTTTTGTTTACATAAGGAATTTTTTGTTTACATTAGGAGTTTTTTTTTTTTTTTGTTTACATTAACCCTTGTGGGAACGGGTGATTTTTTTTTTTTGGGGGTTACATTAATTGTGTGAACGGGTGATTTTGTTTTTTGTGGGAATACGTTAAGTGGGTTCATAGGTAGGAGGTTTTTCTTTTTGTAATGTATGTATGTATATGACGACGGGAAAATCATGAATATGATTTTTTCCTAGTACCAACGGGAAAATCATGAATATGATTTTTCCTATTACTAATGGGGGTGAAATAGTGAAAATTATTTTTTCCTAATGCCGACGGCAATGCATGAATATTTTTCCTAATGTCGACGGCAAAACATGATTATTATTTTTTTCAAATGCCGACGGGAAAATGATTTTTCATAATTCCGACGGGAATTATTATTGCTAATGCTAATATAGGAGTTGAAGACAGGCCGTGATTTGGGTGGGTGGAGTTGTTGTCGTAATACATAACTGAGGGACTTTATGGATGTGTCTGTCTGTCTGTCTGTTTGTCCGTCCGTCTGTCTGTTGTGCGAGGCTGTGATTAGCCGGGGGAGCGTGGTGTAGTTGAGGTAGATAGATTCGGTGTATGTGTGTATACCTGTCTGTTGGAATTTGTGTGAGGGTGTGATTGACAGGGGGCGGGGTGTAGTTGAGGTAGATCGACTGCGTGTATGCAGGTGTTGCAAGTCTGTAGGAATTTAAGGCTTATAGTGATTTGGGGTAGGTGAGGGTGTTGTTGTACGAGTAACATATATCCATGGGAATTTGTGGATGTGTCTGTCCGGAGGAATTTAAGCGAGGCTGTTATTGGGAGTGGGTGTGGTGTAGTTGAGGTTGATCAACTGCGTGTATGTATGTCTATATGTTTGTAGGAGCTTAAGGCTGATCGTGATTTGGGAGAGGTGAGGATGTTGTTGTAATATGTATACGTAGGAATCTGTATGTATGTATGTCTGTGAAAATTTAGGGCTGATCATGATTTCGGGTAGGCGAGGTTGGTGTAGTAATATGTCTGTGTGTATGTACATATGTTTGTAGGAGTTTAATGCTATTAGTGATTTGAGGATAGGTGAGGGTGTTGTCGTACGAGTGATGTATGCGGGGGAATCTGTATGCATGTTCGTAGGAGTTTAAGGCTGATCGTGATTTGTGTTGTTGTCAGTGTTGTTTGTAGGAATGACCGTGAGAATTTTTGTATGCATATCTGTAGGAATTTAAGGTTGGCCGTGTTTTGTGAGGGGTGGTGTGTTGTTGAAATAATTTGAATTTTTCTTAGATGAAATCTGGTATATATGTGTGTGTGTGTGTGTGCGTGTGTGTGCGTATGATTTTCTCACGCTAGTAGTTTTATGTACGTAGAAATAAATTGTATTCAATATCGAGATTTGGTTCTATAAAATATTTTCATATATCTGATACATATACATAAGTATATTTTCATACTCAAGGTTGCTGGGTATTTTGTCATGCTTAAAATTGTGTATATTTTCATACTCAAGGTTGCTGGGTATTTTGTCATGCTTAAAATTGTCCAGCTTTAAAGTCTGCCTACGAGAAATTTGTTTATATTACAGATTTTGTTTATTTAACTACGTCCGGCTTCTTTCCCTGAACTTCTTTTCATACGATCATGGGAATTTATAGTTTCTCTGTCCATAATAAGGTCGTTTAGCTTGGGCATGTGCTCTGACTGAATGGTTTGCGTTATTCATATATTTTTATGATGTAGATATGTAAGTGTGATTGTCAAGATCTAATAAATATTTGAGTATTGATAAGAAATTTGATATTATGTGTACATACATATCTACAAATTGATTTTATGTATGTATGTACATATGTATGTACATACAAATATGTGTTTGACTCCGTGCTTGAATACATTTTTTTGTTTTTGTTGTTGTTCTAAATATTCGCCTGGTCTTTTATATATAGATGTCAAATATCTTCATAGTTTTTTTTTTTATTTGAAATTAAAAAACGTTGATTTAATTTTTATCTGTATTTACTTCAAAGTTTGTGAGGATTTGCTGTTTTAAGTAAAACTAAATTCCTTAAGATACATACTTTAGAATAATAGTAACTATAATAGAAATATTTCCTATATTTAATTTACATTTGTTTAAAGTTGATGCAGCTTATCTTCATTCTTAGAAATATTTTGATACAAAATTTTTTTCCAGCCGTAGGCTTTTTTCATCACCTTTTACATTTATTTTAGAACATCTTGCGTTGGCTTTTATAAAATTGCAAACGCTTTGAAATGAAACTGATCCAGCAGTCCAGCTTATGTAATGATAGTTTTTTGTTAGCCAGCTTGCTTCTTTTTTTTATTTTTATTGATTATTGAGTTTTATAATGAAATTATTATATTCGTAATTGTTGAAAACAATCGCTACTTCTTTTGCGATGAAATCATTTGAATTACTTTTGAAACCTTGTACGTATATAAAAATTATGTTGTTTTCCATATTACTAAATTTATAAGACTTTTCGAATTTGACCTTTGATAGGTATATATATTCTAGTATATGATCATGAATAAGAATACAGTAAGCTGATTTCTTTGCTTACTATTTCAAATTAAAATTTTATTCAATTAGCCCGATATTGAATAAAAGGAGCTTTTTTATCTTAAACTCTGGTACAGGTAGAAACGCATGAGATTCTTTCATATACTACCTTTGCTGGAATCTTAGATACATGTAATAACTATATAGAATTGCATTACGTTTATTTTTAAATTTTATGTTAGGATTATCATCATATGGATATGAGACTGAACTTAAATGTACTTTTAAATTAGTTAATTCATAATGAATAATCTTATTTTCTTCTTGAATAGCGAACAACAGAAAACGAAGTCGTTTTCTTAAAATTTAGGTCTAACCTCTCAACTGCTCCTCTAGTATAAAATATGACTTTATATGTCAACATTTCTGACTCCTCTTTGTCAGCGTTAGGGATAATTAATTTTAAACTTTTTATTCTTCAAATTGTGTTACTTCATACTGATAATATGTTTAAGTACATTAATAATGTACGAGTATATGTTTATTTTATGACGGGTCCCTATAGCTTTTATTTGATGTTCTAGATGAAGTGTTTTTTTTTTTCTAATTTTATTAAAGTTTAGCGTATTGCGTATATATTTCTAATATATTTAAGTGAGCTTTTTGTACCTGTCAGACAGAGTGTACGTATCAGTTGATCAGTCAGTCTCTCTTTTTATTTTATTAATTTTTTCTTCTAATGTGTCACTACTATTTTTTCAGATTTTACTACTTGAAATAGAAAATATTTATATAATTTTAAAAGTATTAATATATACATACATATAGGTAAATATATGTATGTACGTAAAAATTACTTCATATACAAAGAAATACATCTTTAATAATCAACTTTTAAGAAATTTATTAATCGACATATTGTCAACTATTCTAGAAAATCGATCTAAAATAACACATTTACCTCCATCATCATTTCACCGTCAGTGTTTTCATAAAGTGTTAAAAACATTGGAATATCTATGTTTAGGAGAATTTTTACTTCAAGTGTTTCTATATAAGATTTGGTGTTTGACCCCTTGACGTTATTGTGGTTAACGTAGGCTGCGTTGTATCGCATTCAGATGTAATAATTTCTCACTTAGAAAAGGTCCTCATTACCATCAATCATACCTGTATATAATACATTCATGAGTTGAGTTGATTTAGATACAATTGCTGTCTACAAATTAATGATTAGAAAAAAGCTTTCTCATCACATTCTAACAGGTTTTAATATTTTGCTAGCATGCATGCTTTAGCATGCTATTCTATCATTAGTGAGGCGAGAGTCCGACATATAGTGGTGTTTCAATTAAAAATCTATACAATTAGAATTACGAATTCACTCTTTTGAATTTTTAACAAAGTAGATACATATGTATGTATGTATTTCATTTGCCACAAACTCTTAAAATTTCTGTACTTATAAAAGTATGATGTCAGGAATTTTTTTAAATCATACATGCTTCGGCATGCTTCCAATATTTTTCTCGGTAAATTTATTTCATACTCATACAGATACAGATATAAAGTAAGATCTGTTTACATTCCATTTTACAATTTATGCATGCTTCAGCATGATTCTAGTTGAAGTCTGTATTTATTTAGTAAGTTTGTTTGATACCCATTCATACACATGTACATTGTTAAAGATTGGATATCAAAATCCAATTTTCTTAGTTTATCTAGAAATGAACAAAGTGAATATCTTTTATAATAACCATATTCACACTTTAAAATTTTGTGTGCTAGAGCTTTCGAAATGGAAAATGTACACCTTTTACTACAAAAATTGATAATATGATGTGTTGCTGAATATTTTGAACTCTTAAGTTTTCACATTATTTCATACAGACCATCAAGTTTAGAGAATTGTAGTATATTAAGCTATTTATCTTCCCTGAGACCTAACATTCCTAATCAATCCTTCAAAAAAAACCAATGCAAACTAGATTTTCCCTTTTTAATTTTATTTATATTTTCATTAAATTTCATCATTTTGTACATCTTCAAATTAGTGTATACTGTATTTTGCACCTTTTTCTCATTCGTTGAGTTAACTTTAATCGCAAATATTTTAATGATGAGATGAACTTTTCTATTGTAGGCATTAAGTAAATCTTTATGTATATCAATCCACTTATATGAACCATTATAGCTAAATTCTTAACACATAATTCCTTTAAATGATCTATTAATTTATTCTACTATTAATGCTTTCATATTATGAAATTTTTAATCCTCTGTTTATGCATGAATTTTGTAGTGTTTATTAAAAATTCTTTACCAACATCTATTTGTATTTTTTGTTTTGATACTCATATCATTTCAAAAATATTTTCCATTGCCTCGGTTTTTTCGAGTGCAGCTTTTATTTTCAACGATACTCACCATATAAACTTTTAGAATGTGTCAGTTACAGTCTACAAAAATCAATAATTTCTATTTTCTCAAGAAAAGCTACCCACTTCACCTAAATCAGATCCATAAAAGATCATCTATTCCATTCATTACATCACTACAATGCACAAACAATTTTCGAAATTTATTATGGAGTTCGTTTACTATTTTTTTTTTTAAGGACATTGAGTTGTTTTACAGTTTTTTAGAGAGTGTTCTGATCTATTTGATACACTTTCAGCTATTTATACTAAAATGTAGTTAATAAATTTTATCGCTCAGCTCTTCAATTTGTTTGTCAAAAGAGGATTTAATTTTTAGAATATCTTTTTCAATTTTATACCTATCTTCTATCGTTAATTTTATTTCACACTCCAATTATTAATTAATCCTTTAGTTTAGTTTAGTGAATGATGATGATTCTTTATGTATGCATTGGTAGAAATTATATATTTTATTTAGTTTTCAAAATCAAATTTGTCATAGTATTTTCACGTTTTATCAATCACTTAAGAAAATAAACCCACTTTTAAACCCCATATTTGACCATCAACTTGTATTTCATCTTTATTCAGTTTTAGATTTCTATCACCTAATTTCCATTCATTATTGAAATCTTTAGGTGAGCCATAGTTTGTATCTAATTCAATTCTTCCTTTCAAGACTAATAAGTCAATATAAGTATCTTCGGTGTTGGAAGGCTGTGGGTAAAAATCATCTTCTTCATCATCATAATCATTCACAGTATTAGCATCATTAAATAAGATGGCATTATCAAATATTGTTCCTTTTGAAAGTTTCTTTAACTTCTTTCTATTTTGACTGATGGTTTCTGAGGCTTTAATACTTGTACTATTTTCAGATTCTATATTGTTTTTACTTTGTTCTTTCTTGTGTATTCTTTCAATATTTTTTAAATTATTCATGATTTCTTTGAGAGGTTCTGTTTTAGGATCAAATATATCTCTTAGTTGTTCACGTGTATCTATTTCACCAGTTTTTATACTACGAAGCTTTTTCTTCAAGACACTTCTTATCAACACCAACTGTTTGAAAATTTTCTCATCCATGTTTAATAATAGCAAATAAGAGGTATCAGCCTTTAGATCAGGTATCACCTATTAGTTCAGGTATCAGCTATCAGATCAGCTTATCAGGAGCTGCTCTGGTTTTCAGATCAGCTTATCAGGACCTGATCTGGTTTTCAGATCAGCTTATCAGGAGCTGGTCTGGTTTTCAGATCAGCTTATCAGGACCTGATCTGGTTTTCAGATCAGCTTATCAGGAGCTGGTCTGATTTTCAGATCAGCTTATCAGGAGCTGGTCTGGTTTTCAGATCAGCTTATCAGGAGCTGGTCTGGTTTTCAGATCAGCTTATCAAGACCTGATCTGGTTTTCAGATCAGCTTATCAGGAGTGGGTCTGATTTTAAGATCAGCTTATCAGGACCAGGTCTGGTTTACAGATCAGCATATCAGGCGTTGGTCTAGTTTTCAGATCAGGTTGTCAGGCAGCTGATCTGTAAAACAGATCAGGTTATCAGGAGCTGTTCAGATTTTCAGATCAGATTATCTGTTTCAAATTGGGTCATCAGTTTACAAGTAGCTGGACATTTATAACATTTAGATGAATGAAGTTTAAGGCCAGATAAAATGCGAAAAACTATACTATTATGTAGTCAAATTGTTTTCTATGACGATCATCACTTAATTCAGTATCTTTCCTTATAATCAAAATTCCATATTTTTAATTCCAACACGATTTATATTTTTCTCATATTACTTAAACATTCTAACTACATTATGATTATTTCCTATCAAATATTTGGTGATTCTAGTATAAGTTTGACATTAGTAGAACGCATCAACATTCTTATCTTACCCCATACAAAAATATGCTTCTCACACACACAACATGGTTAAATATCGTATTGGTATTACTTCTAGCTTTCTTATAAGAAATAACAGATTCATTATCTGTAAATGTGTAATACCCATGACTTTCATTAATGAAATTAATTACAGGTATTTATATTTAGGTTGTTAGAGAGATTTTGAGTTTAAATATGAAGATGTTTTCAAGTTTTAGTCCAGTAGAACTGTCTAGCCAACCACTCATATTATTATTATTTTTTTTATTTATTTTTTATTTATTTTTTTATTTATTTTTTATTTATTTTTTTTTTCCAATTTAACAGAAAATTATTCAGAATAGTAATTGATAGAAGGGAACTATGATTTATTTTTGAGCTAACGTTTGATGACTCATCAAAATTTCATACCAAGGTATTTTTATGTTGTTTTGACTATGAGTATGGGTCAATATTTATGAAATACCTTTCCTAAATATTGGTGCATGCACATAGTCAAAACAAAGTATGCTTTAAGTGTTTAAAACCAGTATTACCATAAAAATGGTGGTTTTAAACTCTTAAAATATACTTTGTTTTACTAACCGCATTTTGTAACTAAATGCATTTCATAAATATTGAAGCATACTCAGAGTCAAAATATCCTTTGTTTTGAGTATGAGTATGGCTCATTATCTCTTATTATAGAAAAAATAGTATGATTATATGATATCAGAAATCATGTTTTCTGTTGTCATATGACCATACAATTTTATTATTTCTATAGTAATAGATAATATTTATAAAATGCATTTAGTTACAAAATGCGGTTAGTAAAACAACATAAATATACCTTGGTATGAAATTTTGATGATTCATAAATTTTTCGTACCATCCTATTTTTAGGTTGTTTTGACTATGAGTATGTACCAATATTTATGAAATGTATTTCATAAATATTATCTCTTATTATAGAAAAAATTAAATAATGTAGCTATACGATATCGGAAAATATTTTCTGATATCATATGGCTATATTATTTTATTTTTCCTATAATAAGAGATAATGGTTCCTACTCATAGTCAAAACAAAGTATATTTTAAGAGTTTAAAACCAGTATTGTCATACAAAATACTGATTTTAAACTGTTAAAATATACTTTGTTTTACTAACCGCTTTTTTGTAACCAAATGCATTTCATAAATATTGCCGAATACTCATACTCAAAACTAATGATATTTTTATGATGTTTTGATTGTGAGTATGGAGCATTATCTGTTATTATAGGAAAAATAAAATAATGCAGCTACACGATTTTAGAAAATATTTTCTGAAATCGAATAGCTGTATTATTTTATTTTTTTATAATAAGAGATAATATTTATAAAATGTATTTAGTTACACAAAAGCGGTTAGTAAAACAACCTAAATATAGGATGGTACGAAATATTGATGAGTCATCAAACGTTAGCTCAAAAATAAATCATAGTTCCCTTCTATCAATTACTATTCGTGCAAGAATAGTTGGTCTGTTAAATTGGAAAAAAAAAATAAATAAAAAATAAATAAAAAAATAAATAAAAAATAAATAAAAAAAATAATAATAATATGAGTGGTTGGCTAGACAGTTCTACTGGACTAAAACTTGAAAACATCTTCATATTTAAACTCAAAATCTCTCTAACAACCTAAATATAAATACCTGTAATTAATTTCATTAATGAAAGTCATGGGTATTACACATTTACAGATAATGAATCTGTTATTTCTTATAAGAAAGCTAGAAGTAATACCAATACGATATTTAACCATGTTGTGTGTGTGAGAAGCATATTTTTGTATGGGGTAAGATAAGAATGTTGATGCGTTCTACTAATGTCAAACTTATACTAGAATCACCAAATATTTGATAGGAAATAATCATAATGTAGTTAGAATGTTTAAGTAATATGAGAAAAATATAAATCGTGTTGGAATTAAAAATATGGAATTTTGATTATAAGGAAAGATACTGAATTAAGTGATGATCGTCATAGAAAACAATTTGACTACATAATAGTATAGTTTTTCGCATTTTATCTGGCCTTAAACTTCATTCATCTAAATGTTATAAATGTCCAGCTACTTGTAAACTGATGACCCAATTTGAAACAGATAATCTGATCTGAAAATCTGAACAGCTCCTGATAACCTGATCTGTTTTACAGATCAGCTGCCTGACAACCTGATCTGAAAACTAGACCAACGCCTGATATGCTGATCTGTAAACCAGACCTGGTCCTGATAAGCTGATCTTAAAATCAGACCCACTCCTGATAAGCTGATCTGAAAACCAGATCAGGTCTTGATAAGCTGATCTGAAAACCAGACCAGCTCCTGATAAGCTGATCTGAAAACCAGACCAGCTCCTGATAAGCTGATCTGAAAATCAGACCAGCTCCTGATAAGCTGATCTGAAAACCAGATCAGGTCCTGATAAACTGATCTGAAAACCAGACCAGCTCCTGATAAGCTGATCTGATAGCTGATACCTGAACTAATAGGTGATACCTGATCTAAAGGCTGATACCTCTTATTTGCTATTATTAAACATGGATGAGAAAATTTTCAAACAGTTGGTGTTGATAAGAAGTGTCTTGAAGAAAAAGCTTCGTAGTATAAAAACTGGTGAAATAGATACACGTGAACAACTAAGAGATATATTTGATCCTAAAACAGAACCTCTCAAAGAAATCATGAATAATTTAAAAAATATTGAAAGAATACACAAGAAAGAACAAAGTAAAAACAATAAAGAATCTGAAAATAGTACAAGTATTAAAGCCTCAGAAACCATCAGTCAAAATAGAAAGAAGTTAAAGAAACTTTCAAAAGGAACAATATTTGATAATGCCATCTTATTTAATGATGCTAATACTGTGAATGATTATGATGATGAAGAAGATGATTTTTACCCACAGCCTTCCAACACCGAAGATACTTATATTGACTTATTAGTCTTGAAAGGAAGAATTGAATTAGATACAAACTATGGCTCACCTAAAGATTTCAATAATGAATGGAAATTAGGTGATAGAAATCTAAAACTGAATAAAGATGAAATACAAGTTGATGGTCAAATATGGGGTTTAAAAGTGGGTTTATTTTCTTTAGTGATTGATAAAACGTGAAAATACTATGACAAATTTGATTTTGAAAACTAAATAAAATATATAATTTCTACCAATGCATACATAAAGAATCATCATCATTCACTAAACTAAACTAAAGGATTAATTAATAATTGGAGTGTGAAATAAAATTAACGATAGAAGATAGGTATAAAATTGAAAAAGATATTCTAAAAATTAAATCCTCTTTTGACAAACAAATTGAAGAGCTGAGCGATAAAATTTATTAACTACATTTTAGTATAAATAGCTGAAAGTGTATCAAATAGATCAGAACACTCTCTAAAAAACTGTAAAACAACTCAATGTCCTTAAAAAAAAAAATAGTAAACGAACTCCATAATAAATTTCGAAAATTGTTTGTGCATTGTAGTGATGTAATGAATGGAATAGATGATCTTTTATGGATCTGATTTAGGTGAAGTGGGTAGCTTTTCTTGAGAAAATAGAAATTATTGATTTTTGTAGACTGTAACTGACACATTCTAAAAGTTTATATGGTGAGTATCGTTGAAAATAAAAGCTGCACTCGAAAAAACCGAGGCAATGGAAAATATTTTTGAAATGATATGAGTATCAAAACAAAAAATACAAATAGATGTTGGTAAAGAATTTTTAATAAACACTACAAAATTCATGCATAAACAGAGGATTAAAAATTTCATAATATGAAAGCATTAATAGTAGAATAAATTAATAGATCATTTAAAGGAATTATGTGTTAAGAATTTAGCTATAATGGTTCATATAAGTGGATTGATATACATAAAGATTTACTTAATGCCTACAATAGAAAAGTTCATCTCATCATTAAAATATTTGCGATTAAAGTTAACTCAACGAATGAGAAAAAGGTGCAAAATACAGTATACACTAATTTGAAGATGTACAAAATGATGAAATTTAATGAAAATATAAATAAAATTAAAAAGGGAAAATCTAGTTTGCATTGGTTTTTTTTGAAGGATTGATTAGGAATGTTAGGTCTCAGGGAAGATAAATAGCTTAATATACTACAATTCTCTAAACTTGATGGTCTGTATGAAATAATGTGAAAACTTAAGAGTTCAAAATATTCAGCAACACATCATATTATCAATTTTTGTAGTAAAAGGTGTACATTTTCCATTTCGAAAGCTCTAGCACACAAAATTTTAAAGTGTGAATATGGTTATTATAAAAGATATTCACTTTGTTCATTTCTAGATAAACTAAGAAAATTGGATTTTGATATCCAATCTTTAACAATGTACATGTGTATGAATGGGTATCAAACAAACTTACTAAATAAATACAGACTTCAACTAGAATCATGCTGAAGCATGCATAAATTGTAAAATGGAATGTAAACAGATCTTACTTTATATCTGTATCTGTATGAGTATGAAATAAATTTACCGAGAAAAATATTGGAAGCATGCCGAAGCATGTATGATTTAAAAAAATTCCTGACATCATACTTTTATAAGTACAGAAATTTTAAGAGTTTGTGGCAAATGAAATACATACATACATATGTATCTACTTTGTTAAAAATTCAAAAGAGTGAATTCGTAATTCTAATTGTATAGATTTTTAATTGAAACACCACTATATGTCGGACTCTCGCCTCACTAATGATAGAATAGCATGCTAAAGCATGCATGCTAGCAAAATATTAAAACCTGTTAGAATGTGATGAGAAAGCTTTTTTCTAATCATTAATTTGTAGACAGCAATTGTATCTAAATCAACTCAACTCATGAATGTATTATATACAGGTATGATTGATGGTAATGAGGACCTTTTCTAAGTGAGAAATTATTACATCTGAATGCGATACAACGCAGCCTACGTTAACCACAATAACGTCAAGGGGTCAAACACCAAATCTTATATAGAAACACTTGAAGTAAAAATTCTCCTAAACATAGATATTCCAATGTTTTTAACACTTTATGAAAACACTGACGGTGAAATGATGATGGAGGTAAATGTGTTATTTTAGATCGATTTTCTAGAATAGTTGACAATATGTCGATTAATAAATTTCTTAAAAGTTGATTATTAAAGATGTATTTCTTTGTATATGAAGTAATTTTTACGTACATACATATATTTACCTATATGTATGTATATATTAATACTTTTAAAATTATATAAATATTTTCTATTTCAAGTAGTAAAATCTGAAAAAATAGTAGTGACACATTAGAAGAAAAAATTAATAAAATAAAAAGAGAGACTGACTGATCAACTGATACGTACACTCTGTCTGACAGGTACAAAAAGCTCACTTAAATATATTAGAAATATATACGCAATACGCTAAACTTTAATAAAATTAGAAAAAAAAAAAAACACTTCATCTAGAACATCAAATAAAAGCTATAGGGACCCGTCATAAAATAAACATATACTCGTACATTATTAATGTACTTAAACATATTATCAGTATGAAGTAACACAATTTGAAGAATAAAAAGTTTAAAATTAATTATCCCTAACGCTGACAAAGAGGAGTCAGAAATGTTGACATATAAAGTCATATTTTATACTAGAGGAGCAGTTGAGAGGTTAGACCTAAATTTTAAGAAAACGACTTCGTTTTCTGTTGTTCGCTATTCAAGAAGAAAATAAGATTATTCATTATGAATTAACTAATTTAAAAGTACATTTAAGTTCAGTCTCATATCCATATGATGATAATCCTAACATAAAATTTAAAAATAAACGTAATGCAATTCTATATAGTTATTACATGTATCTAAGATTCCAGCAAAGGTAGTATATGAAAGAATCTCATGCGTTTCTACCTGTACCAGAGTTTAAGATAAAAAAGCTCCTTTTATTCAATATCGGGCTAATTGAATAAAATTTTAATTTGAAATAGTAAGCAAAGAAATCAGCTTACTGTATTCTTATTCATGATCATATACTAGAATATATATACCTATCAAAGGTCAAATTCGAAAAGTCTTATAAATTTAGTAATATGGAAAACAACATAATTTTTATATACGTACAAGGTTTCAAAAGTAATTCAAATGATTTCATCGCAAAAGAAGTAGCGATTGTTTTCAACAATTACGAATATAATAATTTCATTATAAAACTCAATAATCAATAAAAATAAAAAAAAGAAGCAAGCTGGCTAACAAAAAACTATCATTACATAAGCTGGACTGCTGGATCAGTTTCATTTCAAAGCGTTTGCAATTTTATAAAAGCCAACGCAAGATGTTCTAAAATAAATGTAAAAGGTGATGAAAAAAGCCTACGGCTGGAAAAAAATTTTGTATCAAAATATTTCTAAGAATGAAGATAAGCTGCATCAACTTTAAACAAATGTAAATTAAATATAGGAAATATTTCTATTATAGTTACTATTATTCTAAAGTATGTATCTTAAGGAATTTAGTTTTACTTAAAACAGCAAATCCTCACAAACTTTGAAGTAAATACAGATAAAAATTAAATCAACGTTTTTTAATTTCAAATAAAAAAAAAAACTATGAAGATATTTGACATCTATATATAAAAGACCAGGCGAATATTTAGAACAACAACAAAAACAAAAAAATGTATTCAAGCACGGAGTCAAACACATATTTGTATGTACATACATATGTACATACATACATAAAATCAATTTGTAGATATGTATGTACACATAATATCAAATTTCTTATCAATACTCAAATATTTATTAGATCTTGACAATCACACTTACATATCTACATCATAAAAATATATGAATAACGCAAACCATTCAGTCAGAGCACATGCCCAAGCTAAACGACCTTATTATGGACAGAGAAACTATAAATTCCCATGATCGTATGAAAAGAAGTTCAGGGAAAGAAGCCGGACGTAGTTAAATAAACAAAATCTGTAATATAAACAAATTTCTCGTAGGCAGACTTTAAAGCTGGACAATTTTAAGCATGACAAAATACCCAGCAACCTTGAGTATGAAAATATACACAATTTTAAGCATGACAAAATACCCAGCAACCTTGAGTATGAAAATATACTTATGTATATGTATCAGATATATGAAAATATTTTATAGAACCAAATCTCGATATTGAATACAATTTATTTCTACGTACATAAAACTACTAGCGTGAGAAAATCATACGCACACACACGCACACACACACACACACATATATACCAGATTTCATCTAAGAAAAATTCAAATTATTTCAACAACACACCACCCCTCACAAAACACGGCCAACCTTAAATTCCTACAGATATGCATACAAAAATTCTCACGGTCATTCCTACAAACAACACTGACAACAACACAAATCACGATCAGCCTTAAACTCCTACGAACATGCATACAGATTCCCCCGCATACATCACTCGTACGACAACACCCTCACCTATCCTCAAATCACTAATAGCATTAAACTCCTACAAACATATGTACATACACACAGACATATTACTACACCAACCTCGCCTACCCGAAATCATGATCAGCCCTAAATTTTCACAGACATACATACATACAGATTCCTACGTATACATATTACAACAACATCCTCACCTCTCCCAAATCACGATCAGCCTTAAGCTCCTACAAACATATAGACATACATACACGCAGTTGATCAACCTCAACTACACCACACCCACTCCCAATAACAGCCTCGCTTAAATTCCTCCGGACAGACACATCCACAAATTCCCATGGATATATGTTACTCGTACAACAACACCCTCACCTACCCCAAATCACTATAAGCCTTAAATTCCTACAGACTTGCAACACCTGCATACACGCAGTCGATCTACCTCAACTACACCCCGCCCCCTGTCAATCACACCCTCACACAAATTCCAACAGACAGGTATACACACATACACCGAATCTATCTACCTCAACTACACCACGCTCCCCCGGCTAATCACAGCCTCGCACAACAGACAGACGGACGGACAAACAGACAGACAGACAGACACATCCATAAAGTCCCTCAGTTATGTATTACGACAACAACTCCACCCACCCAAATCACGGCCTGTCTTCAACTCCTATATTAGCATTAGCAATAATAATTCCCGTCGGAATTATGAAAAATCATTTTCCCGTCGGCATTTGAAAAAAATAATAATCATGTTTTGCCGTCGACATTAGGAAAAATATTCATGCATTGCCGTCGGCATTAGGAAAAAATAATTTTCACTATTTCACCCCCATTAGTAATAGGAAAAATCATATTCATGATTTTCCCGTTGGTACTAGGAAAAAATCATATTCATGATTTTCCCGTCGTCATATACATACATACATTACAAAAAGAAAAACCTCCTACCTATGAACCCACTTAACGTATTCCCACAAAAAACAAAATCACCCGTTCACACAATTAATGTAACCCCCAAAAAAAAAATCACCCGTTCCCACAAGGGTTAATGTAAACAAAAAAAAAAAAAAACTCCTAATGTAAACAAAAAATTCCTTATGTAAACAAAAAAACATCAAAGCGTGCCGCCGAAAACTCAAGGGTATCAAATTTCACAAATTTCCAAGAATTTTAAAATTTGGGTAATTAAAATTTCAAAATTTCAAAATTTCAGTGTAAAATTTTGTGAAATTTTGTGAAAATTTTGTGAAATTTTAAAATTTTAATTGCCGCAGGAACCGCAGTTCCCTACTACTACTACCGATACAAAATCTTATTTGATTTGAAATATATGCGGAAAGAAAAATTCCGATTTTAAGGACATTGAGAATTATACTCCAACTAATGAAGATGCCCTTAAGCTTGGAATATCACCACTTGGAGTACATTTTACATCTATCTTACGACAATAAATATCGCAGTGTACCAGAACTTCAGAACGTTCCAGTTGCGAATAATTCTACTTTAAAACAGATACGGTTGGAAGAAAAGAAAAGAATTCAAGATGAGTTTATGAAACGTGGCTTAATCATTGACAAACCTTTATATGGCTATGGAAACTCCAATAATGGCAACACTGCCAGGAGATTTTTTGATGACCCTGAAACCACATCGTCTATAACTGGTATTAGCTTTAATCTCATAAGACGTTTCAAAATAATACTGGCCATCATAAATAGCAAAAAGTTAATTAAGAAAGACAAATTTGAAAAATATGCAAAAGACACTCTGATTCTAATAAATGAATTATATCCATGGAAATCAATAACTCCAACCGTACATAAAGTGCTAGCACATACAAAAGAAATAATAGAAAACAACATTCTTCCTCTGGGGGAACTAACCGAAGAAGCACAGGAAGCTAGAAATAGAGATGTTAAGCAATATCGACTTTTCAATACACGTAAATGCTCTAGAGTTGCTCAAAATAATGATTTAATGCATCATTTGCTATTGTCTTCAGATCCAGTCCTACAAGGCATAAGAATGAAATGGTTGCCAAAAATATTGAAATCGAGAAGGACGATCCCGAAGCAGAGGAAATTAATAGCTTTCTAGGCCATGATGTCTCAGATTATTTTAAAGCAAATTCTTGAAGTAAAACCCAAATGTAAATTAAAAACAACATACATATGTATGTATCCATGCACTTAGATACGAGTAATAAAGAAAATTAAACTGAACTTATTAAATATATTTTTAATACAATTATCAGAATCAAAACGAGAAATTTAGTTGTATGTTTTCATACTCATACATACATATGTACATTGTACATATATCTCTTGATACATAAGTATTTATATTCATACAAACAAATATCTGATATCATGGCAAAAAGTCTCTGGAATTCTCTGTCAAATTATATTCAAAACTAAGGCAATTTATATGCGTTTAAAAAGGAGCTACATAAAAAAAATTCGTAATTCAATGTTCTAATGTTAAATTAACTACTAATTTTTTTTAAATAAATAAATAACTCAATCTATTTGTCCTTGTAGGTATATAAATATACTTATATTTATGTATATAAATTCTTATATTTTATTGTATTTAAGTAAAGAAAGTATTTAATAACAGCTTCAAGAGTTCATAAAAAATGTGGGTTTGTTTGAGTATCAGATAAAACACGTAAATTGTTACCTGAGGTGTTATACAGTGGCTCAAAAAATTTAAGTAGTTTGTTTTGGGGGTGATGAACTTTTCCGAAATCTTAACTTTTCCGTAGTATGAAAAATTCAAGAGGTTATATGTGTATTTGTACATTGTTTATTTATTTTTTAATTGTCAATTAGAATTATATGTACATATATACTTGTATACATACATATTTATTACTGTTTGCTGCTTCAGATACGTGAAAATCCTTAGCCAATCGATTAGCAAGAACGCCTTCATCTAATTTTTTTAAAATCTTGCATTTTTCGCAGACTGACAACCTTTTTTGCTTCCCTGCTGCTAACATTGTTGCAATCAGAACAAAACAAATTCTACGACTAATTTCTTTTACAACCAACTGATGAGAGCAAATACATTATGCATATAAAATTCACAAAAAAAAATATATAATGGTAACGGTTTTATTTTTGCATGTATACAGGCGTATATGTATTGAGGATTTACATACAAAAGTTGAGATCATCTTAGAAAGAGAAAAAAACTATATATAAAAAAACTGTCTCAGAAAAGTTAAGAATTACTTAACTTTTTGGAGTCACTAATGGTGAATAAAAGCTGCTTAACTTTTCCATATACTTAACTTTTCTATGACTTAACTTTTTCGAGCCTCCACTGTATTTGTGTATACATTTTAAGACTGATATAATGGCAAAGGAATACATATTATATACCGTTGAATAGACAATTATATCTACTATTGTAATAACATAGAAAAATTAAGAAACATTTGCAGTAAAGAAAATAAGATCAATAATTTAGACAAAAATAAAAAATGTAGAAAATGAAAATTTTTAATCAAAATTGGATTTCGAATATTTCAAAAAGTATTGAAGCTAGGAGAATAATTTTTTTTTCAGTTTGCAAAGCTAAATGTATACTATTGATAAAAATTAAAATGATTCCCAATTTATAATTTTATAATACTTTTTTCTTATTGGGAAAAATTGTGTTAGAAAAATTTTAGAATTTTTAGAAATTCTCCTCTCCTGCCTACATTTATGTGTAGGATGTCAAGAGTTTCTTACAGGTTACTTACAACAAATTTATTTATAATAAAAAACCAAAAAAATTACAAAAACGACCGTGCAATTTTTTTGCCACATCCGAAAATCGGATTTTTTGAAAAAAAATTTGCTAGTTTTCGACCAATGCTGAATGTAGGGTGCACCAATAACAATCTCCAAAATTTATTTAACAGCCTTTCTCAATGTCTCCTTTCTCAGAAACAATCAAAGTTTTTATCAAATACTTAATAATTTTTTAAAATATTCCAAAAAAAATTAAGAATACTTTTTTCACAAAATATACCAAATTTTTTCATAATTTTTAAAAATCCAAATTGCAAAATTATTCCTTGCTACAATTTTTGAGATATCAAAAAAAAATTTTTTTATATGAATTTTAATGAAGTTTTCTTTCAAAAACATTAAAACATACTTCTTTTTGCCAAGTAATAAAGAAGTTATGTACTAACGAATAAAAAAAGTCAAGGCCAAAAATTAAAAAATAAATTTTTCAAGTCAAATAACTTGGAAACTGAAAGAGATAAAATGGTACTCTCAGCATGTTTTATTTTTATTTCTTAACGTAGATTGTCCCGCTGAAAAAATTATTGAAATCGGTCCCTATTTACAAAAGTTACAAGCTCCGAAAGAATTTCGATACCCGCACTTTCCCACTTTGAGGCTGCTTGGAGCTACCCTGTCTTACAACAGGGTGCCTCAAAATATGCTTTCTAAAAATTTCAACACTTCTACTTTCCAAAACAGTTGGTTTCATCGAAATCGGTTAACTAGTTCAAAAGTTGCGGACTTTTTACCACTTTTTTTTTAATTCACGCCAATGTGCACCGCTAACTATAGAGGATGTCCTGTATATTCCTTCGTTAAAAATACTATGGGGCAAAAACCTAAAGTAGCTCCAGCACAAACAGCACACACATACTCCGCCACTCTTGCCCAAGTGAGCCAACCAGTTAATTCACGTGTATCGTATGCCGATGCTGCAAAGACAAGCTCTATTCAAACACAAAATGTTTCACGGCCAAATACTTCAACAAATACAAACTCAGGATTTATTTTAATCGCCTTGAAGCTACTATTGAAAATCTGGTGCAAACTATAAACAATTTTACAACAAATATGACTAGCATGATGCAAGAAATGCTGCGAATGCAGAATACATTGCTTCAAGCTTTAGTTAACAAACCATGAACACGTTAAAAATATGTTTCTGGAACGCAAACGGCATTCGCCAACATAAAAATGAACTTGAGCACTTCCTCACGGAAGATTCAAAGGACCCGAGAGGAAGAGCATGCGGTGGATCAGCAATTTTAATAAAGTCAAGACTCAAGCATTATATTATTGACAACATTTGCGAAGAACATGTACAAGCAACGAATATTTATGTCGAAAATTTTTGCACTAATTTTGTCATATCATCAATTTACTCCCCTCCTAGATTCGCAATTACTGAGGACCAATACGAGGATTTCTACAAATCCCTTGGCCCTTGCTTCGTAGCAGCTGGCGACTACAATGCAAAACATACGTTCTGGGGTTCGCGTCTTATTACACCTAGAGGTCGGGCATTGTTCAACACAATTTCAAAAATGGGTTTGGACGCCATTTCGAGTGGGGAGCCCACTTACTGGCCTACGGACATACAAAAAATTCCGGATGTTATAGATTTTGGAGTCATGAAAAATATTTCTAGGGAATTAGTTCATGCTGAAGCGTCTCAAGATCTTTCCTCCGATCACTCTCCCACGATCGTTACAATTTGTAGCCCACTAAGTAGTGACTCACCCCAACCGTATGTGAAGACGATCAACCGTGTTAATTGGCTGGGGTTCAGAAAATATCTCAGTACTCATTATACGGAAAACATTACGCTAAGAACATCCGAAGATATTGAATTTAACATTGGCAATCTTATCGAAAATATAAAACAGGCTGCTGAACATGCAACTACCTCCTACCCGCAGACTGGATTTAATAGAATTTATTCTACGGATATTGAACGTCTCGTAAGTGAAAAAAGAAGAGCTAGAAGGGAATGGCAACAGCACAGATCGCCCCAACATAAAATCAGATTTAAAGAGTGCACTAAACGACTCTAAGACTTGCTTGCATTTGAAAAAACTGCATCTTTAAAAACTATCTGGAAGGTCTTGATGCCACACCAGCATCTAATTACTCTTTGTGGCGCGCTGCTAGAAAGCTTAAATTACCTGTTGCGTTCAAACCACCTCTGCGTACATCTACAGGGGGTTGGGCAAGAAGCGATACTGAAAAAGGTAAAATATTTGCTGAGCATTTAAAATCAGTATGGCTGCATACCGGACCATCAATTTGGTTTTAGAAGTCAGCATATCACCATTGAACAAACTCATAGATTGTTTCAATTTATAAGAAAAACTTTTGAAGAAAAAAAGTATTGCTCTGCGCTGTTCATTGACGTTTCTCAGGCATTTGATAAAGTGTGGCATGAAGGCCTAATTTTAAAATTAAAAACATACCTGCCAATAAACTTTGTAAGTCTTTTGGAAAGTTACATTACTACCCGGAAGTTTACGGTTGTGGAAGGAGACTTCATGAGTGTGCCTGAATCTATATCATCCGGTGTGCCACAGGGGAGCATACTGGGGCCAGTTTTGTATTTGATTTACACTTGTGATATGCCTTTGAGCAGCAATATCCATACATCTACGTTTGCCGATGATACAGCCTGCCTTAGTATGCACGAAAACCCTCACGAGGCTTCCCGATATCTACAAGAACATATTACACAACTGGAACTATGGTTAAATTTATGGAGAAAGTAAACGAGCAAAAGTGTGTCCAGGTAACATTTACCCTGCGAAGAGATACTTGTTCGCCAATTCGAATCAACAATCAAGTTGTTCTTCAACATTCACACGTAAAATACCTTGGTATACACCTTGATCGACGGTTTACATGGAAGCCCCATATTGACTCAAAGCTAACACAAATGAAACTGAAATTAACTCAGATACATTGGCTGATTGGTAGAAATTCAACACTCAGTCTAGATTGTAAACTTTTAATATACAAGTCGATTTTGAAACCAATATGGTGCTACGGAATACAGTTATGGGGCACTGCTTCAGCTTCTAATGTCGAGAGACTCCAACGAAGGCAAAACAAAATTTTACGGTTAAGAACATTGGTTCCATGGTATATAAAAAATTCAAATATACATCGTGATTTAAATATGCCACTAGTGAATGAAGAAATTGCAAAATACGCTGGCAAATATTTAACAAAACTCGAGTCACATCCTAATCCGCTTGCCCGTAATATTTTGAACTTTACTGGACACATCCGCCTAAAAAAGAGGGACACAAGGGCTCTTATTCATAGCACTCCAGATGGGACTTCTTGAAAATACTTTTATTTTTTTCCTTTTGACTATCACTACTTATGTATTATATATAACTATTACTAAGCTTATGTCCGACACTGTTCGGGCCTAATTATATTTTTAGATTTAAGATTTGAATACTTATTGTTATTTCATATATGAAGATACAATAAATAAAAATCATGCATTAAAAAAAAAACTTATAGCCTAATGTAGGGATATGGGCTATAGGGAAAGTTACATCTCTTTTCCCCAAATCTAAACGTAAAACGTAATTTGGACATCTGGAGTTTTTCACAGCACGTGATATATTTTTTGTAAGTGCGGCTTCTCCGTGACCTAACAAGACCCCTTCCCTCCGACGAGCTAGACCCAATAAGCAAGCACGTGCTAACGGTTATGGTCACAGTGGGGAAAAAAAGAAGAAAAAAAATGTATTCATATTTGTTTTAATTTTTCTTGTTTTTAAAGTTGACCGTTTTTTTTTTCTTAAAATCTCCTCTTTGGTGCCACATTTTTTAAAAAATCCCCTTTTTATGCCACTTTTTGAAATTTTACAATGGGAACGCTGTACTGATGTTTCCGATTTTACTTAACTTGGGGTTACACGATCAAGTTTTGCCTTTCAAATTTCAATTCATTCATATTTTTAGAATTTGATACAACTTTGGCTTCAAATTTTCTTTACAATTGTGTGTTCAAATTTATAGACAAAAAACTGACTGAAATTTCACCGACATAGTATTTTTCTGTTCTTTTATTACACATACAGAGCAATTATGAATAAAATTCTGCAAGATATTTTTCCCTTTTCCAATTGGAATTGTTCCCCGGGAAAAATTTCGGCTTAAATCAAGTTTAGGGGCACCTCTCAAAAATTAAAAAAAAGTATCCTATCCTATAGAAAATCAAAAAATAAGGAAACAAATTAAACAAAGAAATTGGAGGCGAGGCTTAGTTTCCGAGGTATGGGCCTCTGCAATTCTAGTGCAATATTGTGATTATACGGTTTTTCCAACGAATATGACCAATATTGGTATCATCTTAAGCTCTTGACAATACCTTTCATGAAATGGTAAAATGCAAGAAAATCACTGCAGAAAATCTTTATTAGGCTGCGCCGTGTTGGGAAACACCATGGTGGAGAAAAATCTAAAGGCAGAATTACCCGACTGTAAATGTAGAACTGTAAATGTAAATGTGTCAGCTGATCGAATCTGTTGCATGAAAAGCTATGTAAATGCTTACCTGACTGAAATGTCACGTAAATGTAACGTCTGAACCTGCAGAAAATAGAATTTCATGACAACGTTACATGAAATTTGTGGACAGTGATGGGATGTATGTATATTGAATGAGAGTGTGGCACAATGGCCCTAACTTGGTACTTTTGCTTCTTTTGATAATTTAAGCTTTTGAGTTGCTAAATTTGTATACGTACATGACAAATTTAATAAATTTAGTTTGCTAATAAAGTTTTTTTCTTTATAAAATCTAACCACAGACTGCCAATCGTATTGATAATAAAAATATAAATATTTTTATTATTATAATACGTTATAATGTATGTATGTATACATATGAAGCTAAAATTGTAATTTCACTAAATATCAAAGTCATAACATTGTTTGTAAGTATAAAATAATGATTTGATACCATTTAAATAATTTTCGTACTTTTTCTACACAATCAAAAATAATGTGAAGATATTGAACTCCCATCAATGTTTCGAAACAGCTGTTGCCCATTTTATTTGAATTTGTTATAGTGATAAACTCCCAGCAAACAAAAAGTAGTATATATGTGTTCTTGTTCAAATATATACATATGTAAATGTATATTGTTTGTGATTAAAATTAATTATTATTATGTAGTAGGTACGAACGTTAATAAGAAAAGGATAAAACGATAAAGTGGATATATAATAATGTTTTTATATGATTGAGGTGCTACTGAAACCATAGGCATTCCTGGAAATTAAGGAGTCAAGCACTTCGTTGTTCCGATGAAATTGCTCAAAATCTGTTTTGCTACTTGTAGTTGTATGCAAATATTACGGTTAGAGGCTTAAGCGTTACAGCTGCTAATAAAATTATTATAATTGAGTTCTTTTACATAAAATAATAATAATTTTTAAAACTTCTAGGCACATTTTCATTCTAAAAGGTGTCTTATTTCAAACACTACATTACTTTTTTCCAACAGTATAAAACTTGCCATCAAAAGAAAGTAAATTATAACAGCTTCAACGAAATTATGAAAGAAATCTTGAATTAATTGAAACATTACCATTTTATATATTATTAACTTATAAGCAGTAATGCATACATACATATGTATGTATGATCACACAATCAAACATTTCAATCAAATTGAATTTAATTATATGAACTTTCACGTTTGACTTCAAATAACTCGCAATTTAAAATCAAAAATGATTGTTTGCTGGGCACAATGCAATTAGCATGTATGTATGTGTGCACAAGGAAGTTTTTTTGTTTGTGTCGAAAACACATGACACGTTTTTAAGCATTCTATCAAGCGTTCAAACATTTACATTTACATTACATTTACATTACATCTACGATTTCTACAGTCGGCTAACGAGGCCTTTAGCCCGGCCAAAGGCCGGCAGTACACGCAAACGTTATTATACAGGAAAACTTTGCAAGGCAGAAAATATTTATTAGGCTGCGCCGTTAGGGAAACAAAATGGTGGAGAAAATCCTTAATGCCGGCCGAAGGCCAGCACTGCAGGAAAACGTTATTAGGCAAGAAAACTTTGCAAGGCAGAAAATCTTTATTGGTTGCACCGTGTCGGGAAACACCATGGTGTAGAAAATCCTTAGGCGGAAGTGCAGAAAAACGTTATTAAGTAAAAAAACTTTGCAATGCAGAAAATCTTTATTAGGCTGTGAATTGTCGGAAAATACCATGGTGTAGACAATTCTAATGGCCTAATTCTGTTCGACAATTGTGTTTTCTTGTCATTAGACGAAAAAAAGTTGCAGTCCTTCAAAAATACACCATATAATCTCAATTTTGTACTTCAATTTCTGAAGCCCATAACTCGGAAACAGCCTAGCCGCCAATTTTTTTATTTAATTTATTTTTCAATTTTCTATAGGATAGGATTTTTTTTTTAATTTATAAGAGGTGCCCCTAAACTGGATTTGTTCCGTTTAGGAACACCATACACCATATAATCTCAATTTTGACTTCAATTTCAGAGGCCCATAACTCGGCACAGTCCCGCCGCCAATTTTTTTATTAAATTTATTTTTCAATTTTCTATAGGATAGGATATTTTTTTTATTTTTGAGAGGTGCCCCTAAACTTGATTTGTTCCGTTTAGGAACAAAAATATGTGTTGAGGTTTATAGACCTAAATAGAAGCCATGAAGTTGTGTTGTTTTAAGCTGTTTTCTTATCAACGGCATATTGAAAATAAATTTGCTTGGACATTACGCACAGCCTACGTCACAGGTTTCAGTTTAAATTACTTTTGACAACAAGTAGGTGTGTTCCACAAGATTTCGGACTAATGAGAGAAAAAAGAAAATTACTCTCTAAATATGCAAAAGTTATCCAAAATTGCTGGAACGTAAAAAACCAAGGCACATTCATTTCCAGGTAATATCAGGATAATAAAAACAATGAAAAAATATAACAATGAAATCACGGTATATAACCGCTTAAAACTATTCAAATTATCAAAGTTCAATGTGGGAGATCATGTGCGCATAAAAAGTTTCGTATATAAAGCAGAAATATACATCAACTGACACCACACACAGTGGACAAAACATAGAAGAACGCTGATGATGAAGGTTTAGTGGCCTTCGAAAACGGCTGGCTGTTCCGTTCAACTATGTGTTGTCAGAATATTTACAACTAACTTTGATGTTATTTGTTCATTAATAATTATCACATGTAATTTGGGTTTTAGTTTATCCAAAACTTCAAATATAGAATTTGTTTAAGATAATAATAATGAAAATTATTCACATAAATTTGAAAATATTTCTTCACTAATAAAATTTGCAATGTTTAGCACATTTCACAATTTTTTAATAGTTTTTTCATATTTTTAAATTTGTTTTCACAGAATTTTTTTTAATAAAATATTTTTCATATTGAATTTTTTTTAACATTTTCGGCTTAAATGCAGTTTAGCGAATCAGCTCCAAACAAAATAAAAAGTAGCCTGTGTGATAGAAAATTTAAAAATAAGAAAATATTCAATAAAAAGTTGGCGGCGACGCCTATTTTCCGAGTTATGGAGCTCTGAACTTTTTTATAGGAAACTGCGAAAAATCTAAAAAAAAAATGTATGCCCCTATCACGGTTCTCAACTAAATTCAGTTTGGTGGTCTAATGTCCTAATTCAGGAAGAAGATTTAGGACGTTTTTGTTTGAAAATGCTTCTGAGTTCTTGTCTTTGAAGTCTGTAACTTATTTTCTTCAAAAATGGTTGTTGTCTTTGACAATGAAAAATATAAATATTATTGCCATGTTTTTAAAACATAAAAATTCAATTAAAGTATTAATAGCATGATACAATAATATAAAGGTACAACCACATTTGACGTATAAAATTAATTTTGACTTTTACCAAAATTGTTTGATTGCTGTTTTTTTGTAAAGAGAGAGGAAAACGTTGCCACACGAAATTACGGGGAACTTTTTTTAGGAATTTTTTTGGAAATGTGTAATTTTAAGTTTAGAAATTATGGTTTAATACACATTTTTTTAAATGTTGTATTAATTGGATACGTGGATAACGAAATATGCATGTGTATAATATGATGTAGAATGGATGAGCGTGTTTCATGCATATAATACACATTTACATACACTTCGTGTGCAAATTTATTGCAGCTTACAGTAAGAATGAATGCTTTTTTCATGGGCTACATCTGAATAATCTGAACAAAAAAAGATATGCAAAAGAAATAGTTAATGCATGGGTTCTATTGCTAATGAATTGGTTCAATTTAGGTGCAGAACGCATGATTTTAACACAGGCGTGTCATTGACGAGCATGGGCTAACATTTAGCAAAACTGCTCATCATTCCAATGAGTGCTTAGAACCCATGATACGTTTATTCGTTTATATATACATACATATGTATGTTTAAAACAGAGCATAACGAAGTGCCCGCGGGTGGTCTTTTGCTTATAATTTTAGGCTCTAAGCAGGCATACTCTGATGATTGTACTCGTATTTGAGGCAAACAGCTTTGAAAGCTGTTAAGTGTGCTGTTGTTTCCTTGCAAATTAAGAGGAAGCATTGTTCTCGCCGAGATCTGATTGGCAATTGTGCTCTCGTCGGTGTGAAAGCTCAATAGCTCTTAAAAAAGTTTGCACATTGTGCATATGACTTCGACGCATCTGATGTAAAGCAATAAGCCAGAGTAGTACGTAGAGAAAGTCCCACCCTTTATTCAGAGGCTTTTCCGTTGGTAATTTCCCTTGAATTGTTTATGCTGATGTAATTTTTTTTATAATTATAATTTAAATACATATTCTTCAATATTTTTCAATAAATAAAAAAGAACGTCAAAAAATTAATCAAAAACTCGGATTTCATAAATTAATAAGGTAGCATTAATTTTGAGAGTAAAAAATTGTCGGCACAAGCGTCAGAAGGTTAATATCAAGGCACATTTACTACAGGTACACGCATTAGAGAAAACACTGTGGCAACTCTGTGCTTCGCACATAGCTCTACAAAGTAATTGTCAAAAAATTGTATGCATCAAACAAGGCACAAAAGTAATTGTCAAACGAATTCTTCGTTATAAACTTGTAAACAAAAAATCAGCGGATGACCAATATGCCCAAAGTAAATTTATATAAAGTATATGCAAGTACTCAGGTGATTAATTTTTTTTCGTATAGTGTGAATGCATGAATGTCAAAAGTTGTTTACAATTTTCGTACGCCATTTTGTTTTGCTTTGCTTTGTTATACACAATTGTGTGTAGTGAAAAAGTTGAAATAAATTTTTACTTCAAAAAGGTGTTATAAAACATTTAACAATAATTATATTTAATTATTAAAATAAATATGTAGCTTTTATAATAGTTAGTTCACGTAATAAAGGCTTATCATTTAATAAATTTACTTTGGTTTTGTATTTCCATACATTTCCTTTTTGTTGTATGCAGATCTGGGACTTGCATTAAATAAGCAAAAAAGCATTGACCATTTTCTCACACTAAACGAAATCAATACAAATGCGAATTTATTATATTAGAACTAACTTTGATAATTATAGTGCAATTTTTTGGCATTAAACTAAAATCTCTTCAAAGTAATACATTAATATTGTGCTAGCACCAAATCACATGGCGAAAAATAGAACGTAAATGTGTACATACATAGTAACTACCTAGCAAAAAATTACACATTACCAACAGAACTACTTGCCATATAGTGACTTACTTTTCTGATTACCAAATTTCATTACTCGCTTACAAAACACATTACCTAAAATTTAAAAAAATTATATACAAGTTGCTAAATGAGGAGAATAATTTTTTTAGATTAAATAGATTACGTGAACAAGTTGCCAAATAAAAAAAGTAAGTACTTCCCAAGAATCGATTATTTTAGTCTCACGCCTTGTTAAAATCATTAAGTTGGTAATCCAGTAAGGAACAACTTCCACCAAAAATGCTTAATTCCAAACCCGATTACCTTTTTTGAAATTTTTTGCTGGGTATGTAAGCTTTTTTCTATGTACATATCGCCACTTAAGGCAAAAATCATATCACTGCCATTTTTATAGTTTTTCAAGAGAAAGACAAAGCTTGATTAAATTGTTCCAAGCGGTAGTATGTTCCGTTTATAAAATCACCATTTTTTAAGATATAACTTTACAATAAAATAAACGAAAACATAAGTTCTGATCTTTCACTTGTATGCACGTACTTATTATACAGGTGCCTTCAATGTTCCTTTACTGTATTTTTTATTTGTGCTATCTGATAAAAATATGATTACGTTTTATATAATTTTACTATGTACAATATGTGATATTGCAAAAATATTGCATTACTTCATGATGTGCTTAGTGGCAATACAAAATAAGTGCATTTTACCCCATACGATTAGCTGCTAATGCAATATTAATCAATTACTTTTAAGAGATTTTATTTTAGTGCAAAAAATAGTGCACTACAATTATACAATTTAAATTTTCACAAAAATTTTTGTTTTTCAATCAGTGTTTATGAAAAGTAATGCAAGTTGCCCAGGTCTGGTTGTAGTCATCTGTTTTTGACATTCATCCATTATTTTTACACAAACAAAGCGCATGTTGTTTTTGTATTTTCTTAGTTTTTGTAGACCTGCATATACTTTATATAAATATACTTTGAATATGCCTGATACGTGTACCTGTTTGATATGCCTTGGTTAATATCAAGGCGAATTTATTACAGGTGATGGCAGGATTACAAAATTACAACAATGCAAAAAACAACATGCTTTTTTAGTTCATCAAAACTGTCAAAAATATAACTAAGGCGAATTTATTTAATTACAATAAAAAATAAAATGCATTGAACAAATTTTTGAAATTTTCATATATATATAATTTTGTATTGTATTTAAATAGTTTGATGAACTATTTCTTGTGTTTTTGAGTGCAACTAAACAAAATCAGTGGGGAGACTTGAATGAAGATTTCTGAAAAGGTAAGTGTGTGCTAATTTGGCTAATTTATAAACGAAAAAAATATTAATTCACGCACGAAATCTGGGACAATGGTTGAAGTGCCGAATATCACTTGGCTTTTTATACAAATGAACACACGCAAATACATTTTCCTCGGTGGCCAGCATTGATGTATATATTTACATATATGCATACATACATATGTATGAATATTGGGTGAGTATTAAGGAAGCTGTTGTTTTCTTTTAATAATGATCGTTGTATATTTTTATAATAGGCCGCAAAAAACAGCCGCATGAATAAGAAAAAACTAGATGTTAACGTGTTCCTACATACAGTTTTATATTAAAAATCGGCACATACAACGCAATCATGAATGAAATTCCACGAGAAATATCTCCCTTTTCCAATTAAATTTTTTTTGTTTTCTCTATTACTTGCTGTTGTTTAAAATTGTATAGACGATTGTGATTTCTCTGCATTTCTGAATGTGCAGAAAATCATTAACAAGCAGTGTCGTTTTGGGAAATACAATGATTAATTAATATGCGCCGTGTTGGGAAACACCATGGTGGAAAAAATCCTTAAGGCCGGCCAAAGGCCGGCAGTCCACGAAAACTCTTACAAGAAAACTTTGCAATGCAGAAAATCTTTATTAAGCTGCGCCGTGTCAGGAAACACCATGGTGGAGAAAATCCTAAAGCCCGGCCGAAGGCGTGCAGTCCACGAAAACTTTATTAGACAAGAAAACTTTGCAATGCAGAAAATATTTTTTAAGCTGCGCCGGCAGTCCACTAAAACTTTATTAGACAAGAAAACTTTGCAATGCAGAAAATCTTTACTAAGCTGCGCCGTGTCGGGAAACAACATGGTGAAAACTTCAGAGGCCAATAACTCGAGAAATAAGGGTCGGAGCCAATTTTATTTATTTTATTTATTTATTTCTACTTAATCTTTTTTCTTTTATTTTAAATTTCTTGTTTCCTGTTTCGCTGTTTCCTATGAAAAAGTTCAGAGCTCCATAACTCGGAAAATAGGAGTCGCCGCCAACTTTTTTATTTAACATTTTCTTCTTATTTTTTAATTTTCTATCACATAGGCTACTTTTTATTTTTAGTGTTTTTATGGGAATTGTTAAAATTTAAGTTTACAATTTTTTAAACGCACTAAAAGCCCAAATTATCAAAGGTATTAATTTCAGTTTTTTTTTTGTTGAAAAAATCGAAAAATTTAATTTTTTTCCTGTGTTTGTTGTAAAAAAATTACGTTTTTCCATTTTTGCAACAGAAAAAAACTGAAATGAATACCTTTATTATTTTGCTTATTAAGTAAAATATATTTGAGACATTTTTAGATTTAATTGAACTGTAGTGAATTTTAATCAGAAATAATTTCTTATCAGGCTTGAGTTCAGTAATTTCAATTCTTATTGAATGAAATATTTTTATTAATTAATGTGAGTATCTAAAGAAGAGAAGAAAAATTAAACTAGACTTTATTAGCTGGTCAACTGTAGAAAGCAAAAACAAAGTAGCATAAAGCCACTACAATAATACTTATATGTATGTACCGATGGTGCATCGAATAAGTAAAAATAATTAATGTGATGATCGTAAAAGATAAGTAAGAATAGTTAAACATATATAGGTAGAGTCATATAACTTCGTGCTAACCTAAATAGAAAATGGAAAAACAGAAAATGAATAGTGATACTTACAAATGTGTTTGCCAAAGGTAAATCAATAATTGTATACACAATCAATTCTCATATTCCATTTCATAGAAATTTAAGTTAAATAGCTGATGTTAATAATAATCTCTACCCCACTAGATAGACATGGGTGCTGATGAAGTGCGTGGCTGCACAGAAAAATATCGGTATTTCCCCCAGCTAATAAAGTCTAGTTTAATTTTTCTTCTCTTCTTTAGATACTCACATTAATTAATAAAAATATTTCATTCAATAAGAAGTAAAATATATTTTTATTAAAAATACATTGAAATTGATTCTTGAGGGGTTTAGCTGCATCCTATGCGCATTTCACTGTTGCTAATGCAGATCATCAGGGAACCTTTACCCAAATTTCTTAGAACAACTAGTGTTTTTATGTTATAAACTTTCATTTAAACAAATGAGAAGCCTAACAACAAATAACAAAGTTGAAACAAGAACTCAATAATCAACATGTTTTTTTTTGTTTTCTTACTTTACCATTGCTACATTGGCTGACTTTTTTTCAGCTTCAAATTGTAGTTGTAAGAGTATGTAAAAGAAAATAAATGTAAATAACAACAACAGCTATTAAAGAATAGAGTGTTGCCACACAAGTATTTTTGACCGGGTGCAGTCAAGTTAATACTTAGTGTTTTTATGGGAATTGTTAAAATTTAAGTTTAAAATTTTTAAACGCACTAATAATCCCAAATTATTATTTCACTTATTAAGTAAAATATTTTTTATTAAAAATACATTGAAATTGATTATTGAGGGGTTTAGCTGGATCCTATGCGGATTTCACTGTTGCTAATGCAGATCATCAGGGAACCTTTACCCAAATTTCTTAGAACAACTAGAGTTATTATGTTATAAACTTTCATTTAAACAAATGAGAAGCCTAACAACAAATAACAAAGTTAAAACAAGAACTCAATAATCAACGTTTTTTTATTTTCTTACTTTATGTTATAAACCATGGTTATACAGGTGACTGCGTAAGGATTTGTTATACAAAAATACGGCAACCATTGCTGTGTAAAGAACCGAAGAATGTCAAAAGCACAAAAATAATTGTACCAAAACCAAAATAAAATCGAAGTTTTTGACATTCTACAGCTACAAGGCATATAGAGCAAAAAATTATCAACTGAAGTAGCGCTGCCACCCAGTTAGATACACCTTGTTATAAACTTTCATTTGAACAAATAACAAAGTTGAAACAAGAACTCAATAATCAACATGTTTTTTTATTTTCTTACTTTACCATTGCTACATTGGCTGACTTTTTTTCAGCTTCAAATTGTAGTTGTAAGAGTATGTAGAAGAAAATAAATGTAAATAACAACAACTATTCACCAATAGAGTGTTACCACACAAGTATTTTTTTGACCGGGTGCAGTCAAGTTAATAATAGTGTTTTTTATGGAAATTGTTAAAATTTCCGCATTTTTTAACTTAATAATTAAGTACGTAATTAGCCAATGTAGCAATGGTAAAATAAGAAAATAAAAAAACATGTGATTATTGAGTTCTTGTTTCAACTTTCTTATTTGTTGTCAGGCTTCTTATTTGTTTAAATGAAAGATTATCAAACATTTGTAAGCGTGGCAACCTCAGGCATTTTATTTGCAAATAGTGCTTTAATCGTGAATAGTTTTCTGAATTAGTAAGTCTCAATAAAAACAATAATATGGCAACAATTTACAGTTTTATTTGCAAATAAGCCCTGCGTATAAACGAAGTATATAACCAGGGTAGGAAAATGCGTACTCTTTTGCTCATTGCGTACTGTTGTCTTGCTCTTTAAAATGTAGATAATGCACCAAGAGCGGAGTACAAAAAAAGCGCAACCACTGCACAGTGGCGTGAATTAAAAAAAAGTGGTAAAAAGTCCGCAACTTTTGAACTAGTTAACCGATTTCGATGAAACCAACTGTTTTGGAAAGTAGAAGTGTTGAAATTTTTAGAAAGCATATTTTGAGGCACCCTGTTGTAAGACAGGGTAGCTCCAAACAGCCTCAAAGTGGGAAAGTGCGGGTATCGGAATTCTTTCGGAGCTTGTAACTTTTGTAAATAGGGACCGATTTCAATAATTTTTTCAGCGGGACAATCTACGTTAAGAAATAAAAATAAAACATGCTAAGAGTACCATTTTATCTCTTTAAGTTTCCAAGTTATTTGACTTGAAAAATTTATTTTTTAATTTTTGGCCCTGACTTTTTTTATTCGTTAGTACATAACTTCTTTATTACTTGGCAAAAATCAGTATCTTTTATTGTTTTTGAAAGAAAACTTCATTACAATTCATATAAAAAAAAAAATTTTTTTATATCTCAAACTTATTTTCTGAGCATTTAAAATCTGTATTCACTCCCAATTCATGTACGGGTGCTGCCGATTTACCGAGTGTAGTCTCTCTACCCCCTCGTCCCTTAAGGTTTAAGATGCATGAACTACAAAAAATAGTTGCTGAACTCGACCCTAAGAAAGCTCCAGGTATTGATGGCATTAGTAACAAGATGCTGATGAACTTGCCTCATATTGCAATAAGAATTTTGCTATTTATTTTTAATGCCATTTTACGAATGCAGTATTTTCCACATAACTGGAAACTTGCCAAGATTAAAATGATTCCAAAGCCAGGCAAAAATCTTACCAAGGCTGAGTCATATAGGCCTATAAGCTTACTTTCAACAATTTCAAAGCTTTTCGAAAAGCTGCTCATGACTAAATTGTCCACAATTTTAGCTGATACTGGGTGCATCCCGGACCATCAATTTGGCTTTAGAAGTCAGCATAGCACTATTGAGCAAACGCATAGATTGGTTCAAATTATAAGGAGGACTTTTGAAGAAAAGAAGTATTGTTCTGCCCTTTTTATTGATGTTTCTCAGGCATTTGACAAAGTATGGCACAAAGGCCTAGTTTTAAAATTGAAGACATACCTACCAATAAATATACAAAAGCTTTTGGAAAGTTATATTCTCGATAGAAAGTTTACTGTTGTGGAAGGAGACTTCATGAGTGTACCCGAATCTATATCTTCTGGTGTGCCACAGGGTAGTATTCTGGGGCCAGTCTTGTATCTAATATATACTTGTGATATGCCTGTGAGCAATAACATCCACACTTCTACATTTGCCGATGATACAGCCTGTTTGAGTATTCACAAAAATCCTGATGAGGCATCCCGCAATCTCCAAGCACACATTACCCAGCTTGAAGTATGGTTGAATTTATGGAGAATAAAAGTAAATGAACAAAAGTGTGTTTATATAACGTTTACCCTAAGAAAAGATACCTGTTCCCCCATTCGAATCAACAATCAAAATATTCCTCAACATTCTCAAGTCAAATACCTTGGCATACACCTTGATCGAAGGCTTACATGGAAATATCATATTGACTCTAAGTTAACCCAAATGAAACTTAAATTGACTCAAATATATTGGTTAATTGGCAGAAATTCAACACTCAGCCTAGACTGCAAACTCTTGATATACAAGTCGCTTTTGAAGCCAATATGGTGCTATGGAATTCAGCTGTGGGGCACTGCTTCAGCTTCAAATGTCGAGAGAGTCCAACGAAGGCAAAACAAAATTTTACGTTTGATAACATCTGCTCCATGGTACGTTAAAAACTCAAATATTCATCGTGATTTAAATATGCCACTAGTGAGTGAAGAAATTGCAAAATACGCAGGCAAATATTTAACTAAACTCGAGTCACATCCTAATCCGCTTGCCCGTAATATTTTGAGCTTTACTGGACACATCCGCTTAAAAAAGAGGGACACAAGGGCTCTTATACCCAACACTCCAGATGGGACTGCTTAAAAATACTTCTTTTTGATTATCACTACTTATGTATTATTTATAACTATCACTAAGCTTATGTCCGATATTGGTCGGGCCTAATAATTATATTTAGATTTAAGATTTGATTACTTATTGTTAGTTCATTTTTGAAGATACAATAAATAAATATGTATATGAAAAAAAAAAAAAAAAAAAAAAAAAAAAAAAATATCTCAAAAATTGTAGCAAGGAATAATTTTGCAATTTGGATTTTTAAAAATTATGAAAAAATTTGGTATATTTTGTGAAAAAAGTATTCTTAATTTTTTTGGAATATTTTAAAAAATTATTAAGTATTTGATAAACACTTTGATTGTTTCTGAGAAAGGAGACATTGAGAAAGGCTGTGAAATAAATTTTGGAGATTGTTGTTGGTGCACCCTACATTCAGCATTGGTCGAAAACTAGCAATTTTTTTTCAAAAAAACCGATTTTCGGATGTGGCAAAAAAATTGCACGGTCGTTTTTGTAAATTTTTTGGTTTTTTATTATAAATAAATTTGTTATAAGTAACCTGTAAGAAACTCTTGACATCCTACACATAAATGTAGGCAGGAGAGGAGATTTTCTAAAAATTCTAATATTTTTCTAACACAATTTTTCCCAATAAGAAAAAAGTATTATAAAATTATAAATTGGGAATCATTTTAATCTTTATCAATAGTATACATTTAGCTTTGCAAACTTAAAAAAAATTATTCTCCTACCTTCAATACTTTTTGAAATATTCGAAATCCAATTTTGATTAAAAATTTTAATTTTCTACATTTTTTATTTTTGTCTAAATTATTGATCTTATTTTCTTTACTGCAAATGTTTCTTAATTTTTTCTATGTTATTACAATAGTAGATACAATTGTCTATTCAACGGTATATAATATGTATTCCTTTGCCATTATATCAGTCTTAAAATGTATACACAAATATAACACCTCAGGTAACAATTTACGTGTTTTATCTGTTACTCAAACAAACCCACATTTTTTATGAACTCTTGAAGCTGTTATTAAATACTTTCTTTACTTAAATACAATAAAATATAAGAATTTATATACACACAGTATATTTATATACCCACAAGGACAAAGGTAGCTGCGCGCACATCTCCAATATGGGTGTGGTTTTACCTGATATTTGTATCGGTTTTTTATTCGTAGCTTGTAAAATAGCTATTTATTTAAGCTGCGATGCATTTAATGTCATTATTTCAGTTATACCTATCATGGAAATAACAATTAAAAATAAATCGCTCTGCAAATTAATGTGGGAAAACTTCACTGATGGTAGTACTCGGTTGGACAAGGTAGACCAAATGATGTACATAATATCTATTACATATGGTTTATCTGTAAACACCGATTTATCGAAAAAACTTGAAAATTTTTTTAAATTATATGAAAAGAAGATACGTGAATGCAATAAATCAATTTCTAAATTTCAGAATAAAAATCAGGATTGGTTAGATATGGGACTATCTACGGAAATATACCCAAAGAAGTTTGGTCGGCCAAATAAAGATTACGATAACGTTCAACGCAGGAGCAAAAGGATTAAACAAGAAGACTTGATAAATACGTATTCGGAAAATGAAATCAAAGATTCATTCAAATTGATTTTAGCGAAGACTCAACTTAAAGAAGCAGGCAAAATCGTAGATGTGCTACCAGTTGCGTCTCCAAAAAGATTAAGACGGATGGTGGAAAGCATTCCAACGCCAAAATATAGTAAACATTTTACGGTGGAAGATGGACTAGCACTCATTCTTAATTTGGGCCTTTCAAGAAATAAATACGATATCTTAAGGAAGGTGCTTAAAGAAAAAAGTGGGCCTTTGCCATCAAGTACATTGTTGTTAAAAAGAAAATCGGAAATTTTGCCACATCCGATAACAGTGGATAGCCGAAGTGCAGTCATTAGTTTGTCAGACCTTCTTCATAATACAGCATCAAGACTCATCGCTACTTTTGACGAAAGAGACTTAGATACATGTAATAATTCTGAACTAACACTAATATACAAATGGGGATGTGATGGATCATCTGGATTTTCAGCATATAGACTGCCCAGTGAATACGATAATGACTTTTCCAAAGTTTTAATGGCATCGTTAGTACCATTAAGGCTTCGACTACATAATGAAATGCCTTCAACAAGTAAAAATGCATTTAAAGATGTGTGGGTAAATACTACTCCAGGCTCAAAGTTTTTATGCCGACCAATACGTTTTGAATACATCAAGGAAAACAAAGAAACAACTCAAAATCTGGTTGATGGTATAAAACATGAAATTTCTAATATGGAACCCATTGACGTTCATATATTAGGACGAGTAATAACAGTATCTTTTAGACCTTATTTAACAATGATAGACTGAAAAATTGCAAATGCAATAACCGATACAAAATCTTATTTGATTTGTAATATATGCGGAAAGAAAAATTCCGATTTTAAGGACATTGAGAATTATACTCCAACTAATGAAGATGCCCTTAAGCTTGGAATATCACCACTTCATGCTCGGATTCGATTCATGGAGTACATTTTACACCTATCTTACGACAATAAATATCGCAGTGTACCAGAACTTCAGAACGTTCCAGTTGCGAATAATTCTGCTTTAAAACAGATACGGTTGGAAGAAAAGAAAAGAATTCAAGATGAGTTTATGAAACGTGGCTTAATCATTGACAAACCTTTATATGGCTATGGAAACTCCAATAATGGCAACACTGCCAGGCGATTTTTTGATGACCCTGAAACCACATCTTCTATAACTGGTATTAGCTTTAATCTCATAAGACGTTTCAAAATAATACTGGCCGTCATAAATAGCAAAAAGTTAATTAATAAGGACAAATTTGAAAAATATGCAAAAGACACCCTGATTCTAATAAATGAATTATATCCATGGAAATCAATAACTCCAACAGTACATAAAGTGCTAGCACATACAAAAGAAATAATAGAAAACAACATTCTTCCTCTGGGGGAACTAACCGAAGAAGCACAGGAAGCTAGAAATAGAGATGTTAAGCAATATCGACTTTTCAATACACGTAAATGCTCTAGAGTTGCTCAAAATAATGATTTAATGCATCATTTGCTATTGTCTTCAGATCCAGTCCTACAAGGCATAAGAATGAAATGGTTGCCAAAAATAAGTATTGAAATCGAGAAGGACGATCCCGAAGCAGAGGAAATTAATAGCTTGCTAGGCCATGATGTCTCAGATTATTTTAAAGCAAATTCTTGAAGTAAAACCCAAATATAAATTAAAAACAACATATGTATGTATCCATGCACTTAGATATGAGTAATAAAGAAAATGAAACTGAACTTATTAAATATATTTTTAATACAATTATCAGAATCAAAACGAGAAATTTAGTTGTAAGTTTTCATAGATATGTACATTGTACATATATATCTTGATACATGAGTATTTATATTCACACAAACAAATATCTGATATCATGGCAAAAAGTCTCTGGAATTCTCTGTCAAATTATATTCAAAACTTAGGCAATTTAGATGCGTTTAAAAAGGAGCTACATAAATAAATGTTCGTAATTTAATGTTCTAATGTTAAATTAACTACTAATTTTTTTAAATAAATAAATAACTCAATCTATTTGTCCTTGTAGGTATATAAATATACTTCGAGTTCATAAAAAATGTGGGTTTGTTTGAGTAACAGATAAAACACGTAAATTGTTACCTGAGGTGTTATATTTGTGTATACATTTTAAGACTGATATAATGGCAAAGGAATACATATTATATACCGTTGAATAGACAATTGTATCTACTATTGTAATAACATAGAAAAAATTAAGAAACATTTGCAGTAAAGAAAATAAGATCAATAGTTTAGACAAAAATAAAAAATGTAGAAAATTAAAATTTTTAATCAAAATTGGATTTCGAATATTTCAAAAAGTATTGAAGGTAGGAGAATAATTTTTTTTAAGTTTGCAAAGCTAAATGTATACTATTGATAAAAATTAAAATGATTCCCAATTTATAATTTTATAATACTTTTTTCTTATTGGGAAAAATTGTGTTAGAAAAATATTAGAATTTTTAGAAAATCTCCTCTCCTGCCTACATTTATGTGTAGGATGTCAAGAGTTTCTTACAGGTTACTTATAACAAATTTATTTATAATAAAAAACCAAAAAATTTACAAAAACGACCGTGCAATTTTTTTGCCACATCCGAAAATCGGTTTTTTTGAAAAAAAATTGCTAGTTTTCGACCAATGCTGAATGTAGGGTGCACCAACAACAATCTCCAAAATTTATTTCACAGCCTTTCTCAATGTCTCCTTTCTCAGAAACAATCAAAGTGTTTATCAAATACTTAATAATTTTTTAAAATATTCCAAAAAAATTAAGAATACTTTTTTCACAAAATATACCAAATTTTTTCATAATTTTTAAAAATCCAAATTGCAAAATTATTCCTTGCTACAATTTTTGAGATATAAAAAAATTTTTTTTTTTATATGAATTGTAATGAAGTTTTCTTTCAAAAACAATAAAAGATACTGATTTTTGCCAAGTAATAAAGAAGTTATGTACTAACGAATAAAAAAAGTCAGGGCCAAAAATTAAAAAATAAATTTTTCAAGTCAAATAACTTGGAAACTTAAAGAGATAAAATGGTACTCTTAGCATGTTTTATTTTTATTTCTTAACGTAGATTGTCCCGCTGAAAAAATTATTGAAATCGGTCCCTATTTACAAAAGTTACAAGCTCCGAAAGAATTCCGATACCCGCACTTTCCCACTTTGAGGCTGTTTGGAGCTACCCTGTCTTACAACAGGGTGCCTCAAAATATGCTTTCTAAAAATTTCAACACTTCTACTTTCCAAAACAGTTGGTTTCATCGAAATCGGTTAACTAGTTCAAAAGTTGCGGACTTTTTACCACTTTTTTTTTAATTCACGCCACTGTGCACTGTTTGCGCTTTGCGTTTGCTCCTTACATGTAGGTGCAAACTCTTTGAGCAAGTAGCAACGATGTTACTCTTTTGCTCTTTTGCTCCGCGTATTGTGTACATTGAGTGGCTCATTACGCTTGCTCTTTTTGACATTAACAGTGGTTACTTTGGGTTAAATTAAATAATACAAAGTATTAAAATAAATAATATCGATTTTCTCGCCATTAAATTTTTTGTATTTACATATGTACATATTAATACATACATATATTTACATGTATATATACATATGTACATATCTGTGGCAATAAATAATAATGGCCTAAGTCTTATTTTCTCGAGAACCGTAAGAGCTACGGACCTGAAATTTGGACAGAGTGTGTAGACCCTTGGCCGCTACAACAACAAATACATGAGAGTTGGAAATTAAAGGGTGTCCCAAAACGAGCAACGAAAAATGCTAAAATCCATGTAATATACATACAAATGCACTTGAAATTTGTAAAGTTAGTGTATTTTTATACAGACTACAAAAATTAACACTAAAATTTAAAAAAATTTAAATTAAAGGGTGTTCCATCGGTTAATGCAATTTTGACTATGCAATTTTGACAACTTGCTGTATCTTGGAAACCGTAAGAGCAAAAATCTTGAAATTTTCAAAAACGGTAAAACTAAAAAAACAAAAAATTATAAAATTGCCAAACAGAAAAAAAAATCGCCAATTAAAAAAAAAGCGCCAAAACGAAAAAAGCACCAGATTAAAAAAAATTTCTAAATCGAAAATAATTCGCCAAAATGAAAAAATCGCCAAAAATAAAAAATCTTCAAAATGAAAAAAAGAAACGAAAAAAATTAATTATTATATGTTAAATTAAATTTTAACAATTCCCATGAAAACACTAAAAATTATTTTAACTGAAAAAACGTAAAAAAAAACAAAAAAACATATTAATGCTCATTAAGAAATTTCGGTAGTTTCTCTTAACCTTTTTAAAAACATTAAAACTTTGATTTTTGAGTACATAAGTAAAAGTCTGTAAAAATTTTGTTTTAAATAAATATGTATATGTTGATAAAAAAGGATTGCAACAAATATTAAAAAATGTGAGTATGTGCAAATTATTTCGACAATACCAGCAACATAACAGTGAGGCGGTACTCTGATATGAAAGCAAAAATAACTCGTATGCAGGTACGAACTCGTACTGACATATTTTTGTTGTTTGTTTGAAAATTTATTTTTTATGAGGAATGCAAACCAAATTGGTTTTTATGATGTGATGTGTACCTGCTTATATGTACGTGCTGCATACATACATATGTATGTATGTTGTTGAAACGGATGTATTTTTGGTTGAAAAGTAATTTTTTTTTGTATTTTGTTATTGCAGAAATAAATGTAGGTGGTAGGTATGTATGTATGTATGCATGTATGTACATATATACATAGATATCAACGTAAATACGCATGTATAACACATATGTATGTAGGGACGCATGATGACTTTATTAAAAAAAAAAATATTTTATTTAATTTAGGCCTTTATTATGAGTTGCATTCGATTTTCGATCTTCGCTGGCTGTCGAACATCGAAAATCTAATGCTCAATTCATATTATGAGCATCGAAAATTTCGTTGAGCAACACATTTTCTATGGAACAGAATTTAGCTTTCGATGAAATATTTTAATATTTTGTGAATTCTCAAATAGTTTTTGAAAGTCTGTACATAAGATAAGAGGTTTGTGACTCTTCAAGATTTGTGGTTGAAGTCTACTGACGATTTGTTACAGCAACAATGAAATGCATATAGACATCGCTGAACCACCAGCAAATAAATTTCAAATTAAAAATTATTAAGGTTTTTACAAAATGTCATCCATTTACATTTTCTTATTTTATCATAATAATCATTACAACGCAACATCTTTTAAAAGAGAATATGTATTTTGTACCACAGTAAAGGAGCAATGCGCATTTTTTGCTCTTTGCAGCTCTTTTACACATTGCGTAAACAACAGGAGCGGAGCATGCAAAGAGCCAACCATGGTACTCCTTTTCTTGCTCCGATTTTGTAATGAGCAGCGTCGACATAGTGGCGCAGAGCAAGAGCAATAACATTGACACTCCGCTCTTTGCGTAAAAGTGCCAAAAGAGCTGAAAAGAGCGGAGCTGCTCCGCGTATTTTCTTACCCTGTATATAACATTATAACTCTAGTTGTTCTAAGAAATTTGGGTAAGGGTTCCCTGATCTGATGATCTGCATTAGCAACAGTGAAATGTGCATAGGATCCAGCTAAACCCCTCAATCAATTTCAATGTATTTTTAATAAAAACAAATATTTTACTTAATATGTAAAATAATAATTTGGGATTATTAGTGCGTTTAAAAATTTTAAACTTAAATTTTAACAATTTGTAGCGTTGGGGCTGCAGCGCTACAACTTAAAAATAACTTACGATATTCTCCTACTAATATTGGAGTGCGATGTCGCCTGGGCTTAGCGTATACGACAATTCCTGGATTTTCTTCAGAAAAATTTATCAAATTACACTCGATGAATTCTCTGAAAATTACGGAACTGATCAATTATATACTAACTTTATATAAAATATTAAGACACGAATTACCGCATGCCTTTGCTACATCCATTATTTTTGCAAAACTTTAACGTAACCCTTTGAAGTTGACACACATGCCGACCAAGTCCATTCTTTAAAGAAGCTCGCGGAAACCGCGATTTTAAAAATAGACTACTATTGGACATTTAATAAAGAATTTATAGCACAAACAAAAAACCTCAAATACTTATAGTATAGAGCAGGGAAGGAAAATGACTTCTTGGATTTTGTACCAACTGTGAAAACAAAACGTACTTTTTAGACAATGACGGTACCATTTTTTTAATATTTATTAAAAGAAGGAAACGTAAAAAATTTTAAAAATTCAGAAGTAAAGAATAAAAACCTGAAACTTAACAAAAATGTGTAATAAAATTCAGTATAAAAAATCAAAAATAACAAAAATCTAATAAATATTTCGTTCATAAGGGTACATTCGTATATTAGACTTATTAGAGATCGGTTATTCTAAATAAAACACACACAAAAAAATTTAAGACAACATAGGAAAAATTAATGCTACCATATCGTCGGTTCATTTTTGCTTTGCTGCAGACTTAATGTATTTTGAATAGACTGTGCCCCAAACCAGAAACCAACCATATAGTGAATCATTTTTAAATTATACCAAGTAACTCGCAGTAGTACCACGGTACCAACGAGGTCAAAAATTTATCATAAAAAGTACAATTGTACCATGATTTCCATCCGTGGTGTAGAGAAACAAGTCGATCGCCTCATAGCAGGCTCAAGAGCCGCCGACGACTTTTGACAACTTCAAGCCACAAAGGATATCCTCTGTGGCAAGGCAATTTCACAAGGTAGTAGCGGAAATTCAGCTGAGCTATTTTTTTTCAAATTAAAGTTCATCGGAAACTTCAAAAATTTTTTACGAAAGAGAAATTAAAAGAAAATGTTAAAAAAATTCAATATGAAAAACATTTTATTAAAAAAAATTCTGTGAAAACAAATTTATAAATATGAAAAAACTATTAAAAAATTGTGAGAAGTGCTAAACGTTGCAAATGTTGTTAGTGGTATCTGCCGCGGAGAAATATTTTCAAAGTTATGTGAATAATTTTTATTGTTGTTATGTTAAACAAATTCTATTTTTGAAATTTTTGATGAACTACAACCCATGTTGTTTTTTTCATTGTTGTATTTTTTCATTGTTTTTGTAATCCTGATACTACCTGGAAATGAATGTGCCTTGCTCTGTGGCATCTGGTATCCCCAAGCCCTCAATTGCATGCTGCTAGCAGAGACCTGCGCCGTGACGGCTTAGCCGGCTCAAGCCGCGCCGCCGATGATTTTTGGCAGCTGCCGCCGCCGTAAATTTTTCGGCTAAGGATCGGCTTAAAATTAGCCGCCGATTTAAGTCAGACGATTAAAAATAGCCGCCGATTTTTTTAAATTTTTTTTAGTTTGACTTTCTTATGCTGAATTTACTTTAAATAAGTTTTTATATGGAAAAGAAAAATTAAATATTGTAAAAATTTTGGGACACATATAGTTCGGCTTTAATGAACATTGATTAAAATTCACTCACAATTTTTGTTTATTCTTTTGCTACATTTAATTTACGCAGCAGTTACACGAACAAGCTTTAGTTTAGTTTTACAGTGTAAAATTTACACACATTACTGCAGCACAAAAATTTTTCTGTAAATGCTTATGTTATAAGCTATAGGACACGTTTTGTGGTATTGGACATACAGAAACATTAAATAATTAACTATCACAATTTGGTAACAATTTTGTGACAGTATGTAAGTACATATACATACATATGAATGTGTTGTTATCCTATTTAAAAATATGATGATGATTTTATAATGTGATGATTTTATATCATGATGAATCAAACAAGTATTTGAAAAATACAGGGCCTGATTCACGATATCGACTGCGTTCGACTTGTCGCACAGTTATATTCAAAACAAAAAGAATTCTAAAACTTTGTTGTTGTTTCCAATGTAAGTGTGCGACAACGTTCTACTTGTCGATATCGTGAACCAGGCCCACCGTCTTTGAAATTAAATTTGATATCAAAATAAATTTATCAGTGCGTAAAATATGTCGGCGCTTTTTTATTATATTGTAAATGTTTTTCAGTTCGCAAATTCGCAATAACTTTATAGTTTTGTTTACATTATTTTTAACTGTATATATTAAGGCTTTGATGCACTGTCATACAAAGTCGTGCGATTTTTTAGATTGTGTAGGATAGTGAGTTATGGCCTTTATGCGTCTCCTAGACGTTTCGACTTGTTGTACAATTTGATTAAGTTGTATAATCAATTGTTACGTTAGAGGTCTGATTGACCAACGGTTGGTCATCTGTTGAATAAAAAATCAAAAAAAATTTTATTTGCATACAACTGTCGAACAACTTAGCTATCAAATTGGTGCGTGTGATGGCGATTATTACTTTTGTTTGTCATTTTCATTCAAACGTTTTGTAAGGAACATTTTGCGCAGGAAACAATAAGTGTGAAAAAACATGATTTTATAATACTTATTTTCATCTTTTTTCTCCATTAAAATTTTATTATAAATACATATATGCAACACAATTTTACTACCAGTTGCAACGAGTAGGGGCCGCATTACAGTGAGATTACACGAGATGTAAGTTTGGAAATGTTTGTATTGGCGATTGTCAAAATATGATTCTAACAAAAAAATTTCTGTATAAACCGTAAATGTTAGTGTTCAAACACATGTTTGGATATAATTGCTCAAATACAAACATTTATAATAAAACAAACCTAATTATTTAACAGTTTTTATTTATGTGATACATATTTAAATTTAATTGAGCTAGAAACTAATCTTGATTAAAGTTTTTATTTGTTTATTTTTATTTGAGACAGTATAGAGCAACCGCTTAAGCTGAATGAAAGGAATTTCAGATTTAATACTGTTTTGTGTCTTTGTCTTTGTATAAACTAGCTTTGATGTCAATGTAAAAGAAAATGCTTTTCATTTTCCAAATTTTAGAAACTTCAGTACAAAAGTAACGGCCAAATTATAAACGATAATAGAACTGGGTTACTCCATTCACTCCCAATTATTTCATTGGGTGTTTCCTTTCCCTATTTATGCCATTTATCAACATATATACATATACATATTTTTAGTTAAAATTGCTAAATAATCAAAAACTAACTATACCGTAAGTAAATTTTAATACATATCTGGATTTAAACCGGCTTAGCCGTCTTTTTGTAAGAGCCGTGCAAAAAGCGGCTAGCCGAGATATATGTCGGCTGACAGCCGAATTTGAGCCGCCGCCGATGATTTTCATGCCAGCTGCCGCCGCCGATGAAAATCCTTCGGCGCAGGTCTCTGGCTGCTAGCCTTGGCTCAGAATTGCAGTCCGCTAATTGTTTTTTGTAGTCGCAAATTTTTATATCTCACAAATTATATGGAAGTCATCAGGGCTTTGCAATTTTTTAAGAAATAGCTTAAAAAGCAGAAGCAGCGGCTGTCAGTGTCAACTAGTGCTGGGATACTATCATTATTTTCGGCTATCGATATCTATCGATAGTTCAAATTTCACTATCGATACTATCGATATTACTATCGACTGAATGTTAGTACTTAAGAAAGAAAAATATAACTAATTTTTCATCAGGTTACAGGTAGTTTTTTATCACTTTATTGAACGTTTATAGTCTTATGTTTATTTTAATATGTACAAATGTATCTACGAACGTTAATTTAGGTGCCGGTTTCCAGAAGTTGTGCTGATGTCAGTTAAACAATTTTTATAGCATCTCACGTTTTCAAAACTGCATTTTAAATACTATCGATATCGATATTTTTTCCTATCGATATTTTCGATATTTGAAAACTATCGATATTATCGATAGTACTATCGATAGTATCCCAGCACTAGTGTCAACCTGATTATAAGCCGCCGCCGACTATTTCTTCCTAAGCCGCCGCTGACTACTTTTTTCCTCAACTGCCACCGCGGCGTGTTCTCTATTACACCACGTCTCCACACGTAATATATATTTCCGAACATAAGCAATAGCGTCGACAGAGTGACTTCACATATGTTTATGTACAAGCTTATGTTTTTATGTGGAGAACATTTACTGCATACTGAACATAAATCTAAATTTTCGCTGTGCATAAATACATTAACTTTAGCGTTTTTGTGCTTGTTTCACTAATTTTTATTTAAAATTTGCCGAATGCTAATAAGTTTAGACAAATATATGCATACATACATATATATTTTTTGTTGATTTTATGAAAAAAGTTAAACACTGCCAAATTTGACAGTTTATTTCCTACATAATTTGAACAATTATTTCCCAATATATGTAAATATAAATGTTTTTGCAGTCCACACGTAAACATATGTTGTTGGAAATAGAATTTTATAGATGAGAACAGAATTATATCCAAAATATTGCGCGTGGAGACCCTCAGTTAAGCATTAACCCTTTTTGGGGGTCTCCACTAGCCATGAACTTGGTATGGGCAAATTGTTGCCATTTTGCCATTTTTCGCTGCCAGATCTGCCATTTTCATTACCCGAAAACATTCAACTTTGAAAAAATTCTGCCAGATGCTTTTTGGCAGAATTAGCTTAAAATAAAAAATGCTAATTTGTTAAATTTTTTTTCAGTGTATTTTATAACTCCTTTTATAAATGTATTTTTTTTACAATTACGTGTTTCCTACGCAATGTAGATACTTACAATGGATACCTATGTATTATATACATACTATGTATTATATGTTATTATGTGTGTATATGGAGCCCTATTTTCAATTATCAGTAAGTGACAAAAATTAAAGTTTTCGGAAGATGGTTTTTATAACATTCAAATATTTTTTACGTCATACATAAACTTTCGCTTACGATAAAATTTTACAGCCTGTATTTTAAAAGATATCAAACATTTTGACATTTTGATAATTCTTAACTATGGGTAGGCTATTATTTTAATTTCAATTCAAAAGTTTATTTTTTACAACATCTTGCTTACAATTAAACCGAAAATAGGTTTCGATATACATACATACATAATACATACAAATATATATATGTATATTTATATAGCCCCTGTATTCATAAAAAAATAAAATGAATTCGAAATTCGTCTTAGGAAAATTTTGTATCAAAAATTGTAAATAAAATACATATCAAATTCATTTCAAATTTTATGAATATGGGGGTTAATGTTTGAAAATAAATAAACATTCATATAGATGCCCTGAAGGAAATGTCGATGCTGAAAATGTACTGAGTCGCTTTTGGCTTTGTCACCAGTACTACTCTCTAATTATTCCCCAAACAATACTTTGTGTTATAGACATTTAGCATGTGCTTGTCACTGAAAATCTACTAGTAACACTAATGGCGTTTTCTTTTCTAAAAGAAAAGTGTAACATATATGTATGTTACATATAATTTGGCAACATTTTTAAATGCTCACCTGATTTTTAGGAAGTGATGCGTATTTTACGTTTACAAAAGAACAATTTTCGGCATAAAACAATGACGAACTATAAAATGATTTATTTTTTTCATAGACAATAACAAAAACAGCTGTTAATATAATGCTGCACTCATGCCCCTTTAATGAAAATGAGTGTTGAACATGTAGCATTTTTCTTCTTTTTAAGGGTAACTTCATGAGAAAAGAACGCGTTGATTTTTAAAATAATACATATTTTTCAGAAAAGAACACAAAGAAATGTAAAAGGCAGCATAAATGCAGCATATTGCTCAGAAAAGAAAACGCCATAAAACAATTGACTATGTAGTGACTACTTAGTTCTTATGGGAACATGAATACATACAAACCACTGGTACATTTCTATACCTTACGTACCTTGATACAATAATACAGGTAGCCGCGAATCTACAACAAATAAAACAAAAGTGATTCTTATTGCTGTTTTGTGATTGACAAGAGAGACAACCAAGAGAAAACAATATACATGTACTTGCGTTTTCTCTTGGGTTTGCAAAGCATGTTTGTATTAGTACAGTTTTAATAGGCATTGTGCGCGTGTGTTGGTAAAACATAAGCACCATTTGGCAGATCACATCACGAAACAAGCAAAACAGCTGGCGCTTCGCGGTACGTACATACAAATTTACTTATATTGACAAGTTGATGCAAAATACACCAGAAATACACCACATCTGTTTTCTCTCTTTCTTTTATACTGACGAATAGAAACGAAATTGTAGACAATGTAACTACTACTAGAATTTTAGTATTGACATATACACTTGGTCCCCGCCTTAATGCAGGGTGGATAATAAAACCAGTTCATAGTAATAACTTTGTTTAGACATGAAATTCAAAGCTATTTCAATCAGCCGTATTGCTTATGTCGAGTCGAATATTCGACTACGAGAATTTTGTATTTGATTAAACAAACTTTATACAAGTTTTCTTTATTCTATGACAAAATTATCATAGACGAATATTCGACTCGACATACGCAATACTGTTGAATAATTTTTTTTATGTAAATCTGGCATTATACTTTTCTTCTGTAGAACATTTTAGCAGAACATACTTGACCGTACCAATCAAGTTTGCTTTTTCGTTTTGTTTTGTCATTCGTAATAGTATATTTGATGAGACTAGATGACTTGACTTGACGGTGTGTATGAACGCAAATGCAGGTTCAAAAGACAATTGAACAAAAACTGATCAGGTAAAAAAAATTTTGCCACAAGCCAATGACTATTAATTTTAGTTAATTTAATTATTATTTTTCGAACTGCATTTGTTTCTATATTCTTATGAATTGAACAGGCTATTGTTCGTATCGCTTTTTAAGCAAAACAAGCGATCGCTTGTGTGGCTTGTGGCAAAAATTATATAATAATATACTTAATAGTAACAAACCAAAAAAGTTTGTCTTAAGTAGAACAAAAATAAGCAAATTAACAAACATGTGCATAGTTAGTAAAGAACAAACAACAAACAACAAACGACTGTCGTAACTTTAGAGATGGTAACTTTGAGTCTTCATTACAAAACACATGAGCAAATTGAAATACGATGAATCAAACCAATTCACATATGCCATTTGCAATAAAGTTTCGTATATAAGGCAGGCATCTACATCAACTGACACTACACACAGTGGACCAAACACAGAAGAACGCTGATGATGAAGGTTTAGTGGCCTTCGAAAACGGCTGGCTGTTCCGTTCAACTATGTGTTGTTGTCAGAATATTTACAACTTATGTTGATGTTATTTGTTCAATACAGTACGAATAGACGAGCAATTTTTATCTCTGAACATAAGAAATAACTTCGGCAGAATGACGTCAAAAAAATATCTATGTTCAATAATCTTTTCAGGGTGGTATTAACGTACTTTTGTTTGAACACAAATTTAAAATATTCATCGAAGGAGGTTATTTTTTACACATATAAAAAGTGCGCGTTTTTAACTGACGTTTACATATTTTTGCTTAGTGAAATAGTGTTTTTGTGCTTTTTGTGTGTTTTTAATCATTAAATAACATAATGAATACGAACTAAAAACTTTTAATTGATTTAAAGCAATTAATCGATATCGTGGATATTGTGGAAGAAGATGAATGTTATGAAAGAAGATATTGGGTAAATCCTTTTCTTCAGAGAAGAGACATTCACACCTTGGAATCTCATCTCTGGATGGATATTATGTGGGACACCAAAAATTATAAAAACTTTTGCCGCATGCATATTGAGCAATTTGAGCTACTTCTTGGATTGGTAAGTTTTGATGAAAAAATAATAGTAATGGAGAGTGTATCATAAGTTTAACTTTTGGGCTTATCCGCATCAGCAGGATTGATAGTGTATTTTATAAATGAAAGTATATTACGACCTTTTGCGGATACCGCAGCACCAGTTATGTGTATTTTTGTTAAATTTGAGTTTATGCATATGAATTTTTAGGTCCATTTTAAAATTAAAAAGCAGAACACAGTAATGAGGAATTCAATAAGTTCCCGTGTGCGCCTGGCGGTAACTCTCCGCTTTTTAGCAACTGGAGATTCCTATAGATCATTGGAATATTTGACCAGAATTTCGCGAAGTACAATTACTGGGTTCATTCCTGAAGTTTTAAATGCAATAGTTGAATCCCTTAAGCCCGAGCATCTGAAGGTAATTCACTTAACCAAAAAATATAATACATAACGCTTATTTACTTGAGTAATGTAATAACTAAAAAAATGCGATTTTTATCTAAAAATTTTGAATTAATCCTCATATCATTATTAGCATTGTTTACTCAGCTCTTGAGAGAAAAATAAAATTTTCTTTTTTCATTAAGTTATGTGTAAATTGAAAACTAAAAACTAATTTTCTGTAAAACTAGTTTTTTGAGTTATGACGTTGTATAGGTAAATGAGCGATAAGTTTTTAATTAATTAATCATAAACAATTATTGTTCATGTGTGCATATTTAGACGCCTTGTACTGGAGAATAGTGGAAAGCTGTATCGGACGGCTTTGAGAAGTTATGGCAATTCCCTCATACCTTAGGTGCTATGTATGGGAAACACGCATAAAAAACCCACAGCATGCAGGCTCCGACTTCTACAACTATGAGGGATTCTTTACTACAGTCCTGTTAGCCGTTGTTGACTCTAGCAGCAAATTTCTTTTCATAGATGTTGGCGGAAATGAAAGAGCCTCGGAGGTTGTCATCTTTAAAAACAGTTCACTATACCAAGCAATGAAGCAGAACACGTTGAATTTACCGCCAGACGAGGCGTTGCCAGGACAAGTAGCTAGGACGTCATACTTTTTTTTATCGGAGATGACATCTTTGGGTTTGACAAGCATTTAATGAAAGCTTACAACCGCAGCTCTAGACTGACAACCCCGGAGGAAATATTCAACTACAGGTTGAGTAGGGCTAGAATGACGGTAGAGATGGCATTCGGAAGATTAACTAACAGGTTCCGAATTTTTCATAGACCAATAGAGGTGAACTTGTCAACGACAGACTCTATCGTGCAAGCTTGTTGTGTTTTACATAACTTCTTAGCAAACAACTTATCAGAGCCACTGAATATAGAAGACGAAATCTGTCTGGAACTTCCTGGAACTATAACGCCATTAACAGCACTTCAAGAACACGAAACAATTCGTTTTGCAAGTGGTATGAGGGACAATGTGAAGAAGTATCTGGTGACGGATGGTGATGTTCCTTTTCAGTGGCCTAAAATAAGGAAACAAATCGCGAATGAGGTCTCAGTTGTACTTAACTAAATCTTCAGAAAGTTATATGAACAATCGGTCCTTTTCAGGACCACCAGAATAACAATCGGTCCTTTTTAGGACCACCATAAAAACACAATCGGTTCTTTTCAGGACCACCACTAAAATTTAAAAAGAGATATTTTTGCAAACATCTGGTTGACGTTTGAATGAAAATTTAACAAATCAAATCATTTTTTAAATCGATTTTATTATATTTTTTTCTTACTACTGAGCCTGTGATATTCATTATATTTTTTTTCTTTGAAATGTTTTTAGGTGTGTAGCAAAATCGAATTTCAATTGGTGGTACCATGCAAAGGTGTCACGCAGTTACATACCTTTTCCGCTATCGTGAAAAAAGTTTACACACATCAAATCAAATGTATTGAGTTTTTGTATATACGATTTATTTTAATAATGTTTATTTTATTTATATATTATTTATGTATTTAAATATCTACATTTGAACTATTTTTTACAATTAGTTTTGACTTTTCATGTAATTTACATTGTTATATTTTAATTACATGTTTAGTAAAATATTATTTTGTTAAAATTTGTATACTTAATGACATTATATTTCACTATCTAGGACAATTTTATACAAGCTATAAGGAGTAAGCAAAAAAATAAAATATACAACTGCTTGTACGATTTGTAAAAAAAAACTTACTGTTTACAATTTTTATAAAAAATTGTCTTAGATAGTGAAAGAAAATGCTGAGATCTCATAAAAGCAATAAAAATTTATATTATATTATATACAACATGTTATGTACATTAAATTATATTATATACAGTTTGTCAAGGAAATGTTTTGACATAGTTAAAATCGTTATAAATGTTGATTTTTATCATAAATATTTTTATTTTTCTTTGCATTATGAAATTTTTTGTTATATATTTCATTTTATTTACATTTAAGTGAGGATATAGTAGTAAGTTATAAGCAAAATTAAAAAGTGAGAGCATAAAAATTACATGAAAGCCAAAAAAACTCAAAAATTTCTCTGTCAAGAAAATGTTTTTACATCCTTGTATTATATAGTAAGAAAATAAGAAAGATTTTAATGACTTCTCATGGAAAAAAATTTTCTTTTCCAAATATTCCGCTGAAATTTCTCATATTCCCCTCGTATTACTGTTTTAAACTCCATTTAGTTCTTGAAATAACCTTTGGAAATACTATTTTTCAAATAAATCCATAAATTTTGAATAGGACATAGATCTGGACCTTGAGATGAAGTATCCACAACTTTGCCGTAATTGAAAAGACACCATGTTCTTACCGAAAGTGCCTTGTGTTTGGTGTCATTAGATTGATAACAACTGGAAACTTGCATGTTTTCCAGCAATAAACCCAAATTTACTCGAGCTGTCATCCAAAACAATGCTTCAATATATTAAGGCATATTCAATAAAATGAGTTTTTATTTATTAACTAAAAAAGTACATACAGTTTCTATTATATTCAATGTTATAAGAAAAAACGTTTTTAAGTAAGTGACGCCATAATTGCACGTCAAGTTTACAAAACATACAAAGTTAACAATAGCGATTAACTGACAGGTCGGTGTGAAATACACAACATTTCTTCTCCCTCTAGGGTGAGTAAACAAGCCGTCTTTTCCTGACTCTGGTAGATCTGCGTACCGGAACAGGGTTCTCCTGCTTTGATGATAATTCGAGGTTTGTGGCTTCCGTTTGTGACTGCGGTGGTAGCGGTGTTGACGTTTGATTGAATTCTCGGCCAGTGTTTCGAGGAGTTGCTCCAGTATAAATAGGACAATCATTTCTTCCCTCTTCTGCAGAATTTGTACTGGATTCTGCTGGTGTAAAATAATGCAAATCACTTCCTGATATTTCGCTTCTGTTTTGTGGTGACATCTGAATAGACAAGGATCTTCTTCTCATCGGTTCATAAAATCGAGTTTGGACAGTCGGGTAGGTGTTTGCTGTTTGTTCGCTCTCGTTATATATATCCGTATTCCTTATTTGGTCAATGTGTCGCTTCACCAATTTGCCTTTATAATCGATCTCGTAATGTAAGTCTCCCATGCGTTTAGACACCGTACCAAACAACCACTTTGCCATTCGGGGGTTCCCCGAGAGGAATTGTACGTTTCTCCCTTTTTCGAAACTTCGATACTTTGGTAGGAATTGCATGTATTGTTTTTCCATCACTGAACTTGGCACGTCGCTAGGATATATGAGGTTTAGTCTCGTGCGGATGTTGCGTCCCAAAAACAATTGTGCTGGCGACTGACCTGTTGTTGAGTGCGGAGCCTTTCTATATTGCCTTAGGAATCTATTCAAGTTCTCTCTAAGTGTGCTTCTGGTAGTCCTCATGGTTTTCAGCGCATCTTTAATGGTTTGCACATACCTTTCCGCCTGGCCATTACTAGACGGATGATAAGGAGCTGTGCGTTTGTGGTACTTGACTCCGATCATTTCCAGATAATGTTTGAATTCACTAGAGGTGAAGCATGTTCCGTTATCGGAAACTATAGTGACTGGGACTCCGTAAGCAGCGAAAAGTTCGTCAAGCGCGCTTATTGTCGCAGCAGTGCTGACAGAATTGGTGATTTTTACTTCGACCCATTTGCTGAAAGCGTCGGTCACCACTAGTAGCATTGCCCCCTCAAACGGGCCCACGTAGTCCACATGGATACGATCCCAGGGACCTTTCGGGTACTCCCAGTGGTGTTGCCTAAACTTGGGCGGGTTGTGAGCATTCTGGGCGCAGTCAGGGCATTTTCTAGCCACGTTCTCTATATCAGCATCGATGCCCGGCCAATACACGAATGACCTTGCTAATCCTTTCATTTTAACCATACCCAAGTGTGCTGTATGTAAGTCCGCTAATATTCGTAGACGAAGTTTTTCAGGTATTACAACCCTATGATCATACGTCAAGCAACCAGTCGTGAGTATATATTTTCTTTCCGGCTCCTTAAGTCCATACTGTTTAAGACTTTTCCCTTCTTCTAGCAACCGTAAAACATGGCCCAGATGTTGATCCTTGGCTGTTTCACGCGCGACTAAACCACTTGTTACAGGCAAATGTTTAATTTGATTGACCATAAAATTATCAAATCCATCGTAGTCTAAGTTAGAAGTTGGTGAGGACTGCCGTGTTTTGATCAGGGCTATTGTATCTGTATGGATTGCTCGAGAGCAATAGTCAGCATTAATATTGGCCTTTGTGCTCCTAAACTCAATATCGAAATCAAGATTGGAAAGAAAATCTGAGTAATTCGCCATTCTGCTGATGCAAAGCACTGGTAATGATTTATGTGGGTGTAAAATTTGAGAAAGGGGCTTGTGATCGGTGACCAAGGTCCAGTGACGGGCATATAAGTATAAGAAAAATTTCTGAACAGCCCAAACGATTGCCAGCGCTTCCTTATCCATTTGAGGGTATTTTTGTTCTGTGGGTGTTAGGGTGCGACTGGCATATGCTATGGGTCGTTCCAGATTGTTCGCAATACGGTGCGACAGTACCGCGCCAAGGCCTGTCTTACTGGCGTCTGTAGCCAAAATAAGGGGTAGGTTCGGGTCATACGGCATGAGTACCTGAGGCGACGTTAAAGCTTTTTTTATATCCCGGTAGGCGTTCTCTGCATCCCCTGTCCATTCGAACTTCTTATTTTTAAGGACATCTCGTAGTGGTCGATCTCTACTGGATAAGTTCGGAATGAACGCGTTATAATAAGTTGCCTTACCTAAGAAGAGTTGCAGTTCCTCGATAGTTGATGGCTTGGGCGCGTCCCTGACGGCTGTGATGTGTTTGTCCGACTTGTGTATCCCGTTTGAGTCAATTTTATGACCCAAAAATTCCACAGCGGGTGCTGCAAATACGCATTTCGCACGGTTTAGGCGTAAACCTTGTTCACGTAAGCGGTCCAGTGTAGTCTGAAGTGTAAGTAACATGTCATCAAAATCAACAGCGTATATCAAAATGTCATCAAAGAAATTACATACGTTTTCGATACCCTGCAACACGGTTTCCATTCGACGTTGCCAAATGGCAGGGATGTTGGCTGCCCCGTATACTGCTCTTGTAGGTCGGATGAGGCCATGTATAGGTGTGTTAAGAGTGAGGGCCTGGCTAAACTGTTCATCGATTGGCAGATGAGAATACGCATCCGTGATATCAAGGTGACAAAATATTTTTGCTCCCTTCATTTTGTTAAACAGATGATCTGCGCGTGGAATAGGGTGTTCATCTATAAATATTCTTGGATTAAGTGTCGGTTTATAATTTCCAGTAATTCTAATTTTACCATTCTTTTTAGTGACGACATGAGTGGTCGACGCCCATTCCGAGAATTCCACTCGCTTATAAAAGCCAGATGCTATTTTTAAATCTATTTCAGCAGCGTATGATTGCCGTAATGCTAAAGGTATTTCGCGCGCCTTCACAAATACCGGTGCAATATCTGGTTTAAAATGACATTTGATGGGCGGGCCCACCAATTTACCAGCTGTGTCGCTAAAAACATCGTCGTATTTGTTTAAAATATGTTGAAGGGCTTCACTCTGATTTGGTGTTAATGACGGGGTTGCCATTTTAATTGTATTTACTTGATCAGACGTAGAAAATATTTTTTTAAAGTCGATTTCATCAACAAAATGTGAAATCCATTCTCTTCCGAACAATGAATCGAACCGGCCATCAACCACATAGACGTTAAGTCTGCGAATGGTTGAGCCCACTTTGACGTTCACTGGTGTGCGTCCCAAACATTCTATTTTGTGGCCCGTATAACTGCAAAACATCCTTCCTGTTTTTTGTAAACGACCTGCATTTTTAATCTTCCCGAAAGTGGCCTTACTTATCATGCCGCAAGGGGCCCCAGTATCTAACTCCATTTGAGTGGCACAACCATTTATTGTCATATTAATTACACGCTTACCTGTGCTAGTGGTATTTACTTTACCGATGCTTTCGACAACATCCACTTCGCTTTTTGGTTCTTCTTCTTCAAGTTGTAACGTTTTTGAGTTACACACTTTGGCGATATGACCAGTTTTTTTTACAACTATAGCATGTGACGTTCCGAAATTTGCACGCTTTTCGCTGGTGCTGGCCACCGCACCCGTAACAAGCAGTATGACATCTTTCCTCATGCTCGTCTTTTGCCCGATTGCTCCTTTGCCCTGCGTTTGAGCCGTATTTTCTTCCTCTATTCCGCTGTGGAAAATCTACTCTGTTTGTTTCTGCAATTCCCATGTCAGTGTTCGCTACTATTGTTTTCATTTCACTTGCGGTCTGGTGCGATGACTCTAACGCGTGTGCTATCTCATAAGCCTCTTTGAACGTGGACGGTTTCTTCGCAATTATGTCATCACATATGGACTGAGATTTTAATCCCACCAGAAATTGCTCTATCAGCATTCTATCCAAGAATTCTGCGTATTCGCAATCTGTCGTTGCTTGTTTAAGTCTCAAAGCAAAGTTCGCCATAGATTCCCCATTTTCTTGTACGGTTCTCCGAAATCTAATGCTTTCTGCGTATTTATTTTTTTCGGCGTCAAAATGTTGTACCAGAACATTTTTTATCTCGCTGTACGTAACACTCTCAGGTGTGTTTGGGCTTATCAAAATTTTCAAGGCGTTGTTTAATTCGGGACCCATGTGCACCCTAGCATAACTTGCATAATCCTGCTCTGCGATTTTGCTAAGTTGAAGTGCCCATTCGAAGCGTGTGAAGTAGTCACAGACTGTAGTAGTCTCTGACGTTCTAAATTCTTGGATAGAAAATGGTGGTGACTTTGTGCTAGACGAGCCGTTTTGTGGCGGAGCACTATTCAATGCTAGTTGTGTTGCCTGTTGTACTGCTTGCTGAATGGCGTCCGCAATTATTTTTGTCAGGGGTTCAATTTGTGTGGGATCCATAGTAATTGCAGTAATAATCCGGATCCTACTTCTGACACCACTATTATATTCAATAAAATGAGTTTTTATTTATTAACTAAAAAAGTACATACAGTTTCTATTATATTCAATGTTATAAGAAAAAACGTTTTTAAGTAAGTGACGCCATAATTGCACGTCAAGTTTACAAAACATACAAAGTTAACAATAGCGATTAACTGACAGGTCGGTGTGAAATACACAACACTTTCCAATATTTTTTTTTTTAATGCATGATTTTTATTTATTGTATCTTCATATATGAACTAACAATAAGTATTCAAATCTTAAATCTAAAAATATAATTAGGCCCGACCAGTGTCGGACATAAGCTTAGTAATAGTTATATATAATACATAAGTAGTGATAGTCATAAGGAAAAAAATAATATTAATTAATATTAATAATATTAAATTAATATTTTTAAAGATTTTTTTCCTCCATACTTTGTTAGATCCATCATTCTAATAGAGCAGAAGTTTGGTTTCGTCGCCAAAAATCACATTATCGTAGAAGCCATCAAGCTTGTAAGTATGCGTTATCACAAAAGACAATTGTTGCTGTTTGGACTACACTCTAGAAAGCGGGGATTTCCGACCATTTATTGAAGTACAGTCGATTCTTTTGAGCAATTGCCTTTGTCTCATGGGAAACTGTGTGAGTGGTACATCAATACGTTGAAATGGTTTTCCGTTGACAGTGCGAGTAGGGTTGGCTTTATAGCTGGTAAATATGGAAGTTTTAAATTTGTATTAATGTATTGACCTCAAACATGAGGCACTTTGGGTAAGAACATGGTGTCCTTTCAATTGCGGTAAGGTTGTGGATACTCCATCTCAAGGTCCAGATCTATACCCTATTCAAAATTTTTGGGTTTATTTGAAAAATAGTATTTCCAAAGGGTATTTCAAGAAGTAAATGGAGTTTAAAACAGTAATTCGAGGGGAATATGAGAAATTTCAGCGGAATATTTGGAAAAGAAAATTTTTTCCATGAGAAGTCGTCTTACAAGCCGATTTAATACCAATGGAGCCAAAAAAAAAATTATTTCTGTTATTTTCTTACTATATAATACAAGGATGTAAAAACATTTTCTTGACAGAGAAATTTTTGAGTATTTTTAGCTTTCATGTAATTTTTATGCTCTCACTTTTTAATTTTGCGTATAACTTACTACTATTTGTTCACTTAAATGTAAATAATATTAAATCCATAACCAAAAATTTCATAATGCAAAGAAAAATAAAAATATTTATGATAAAAATCAAAATTTATAACGATTTTAACTATGTCAAAACATTTCCTTGCAAACTGTATATATATTATACATATATATATATATATATATATATATTATATATATATATATATATGTATATATATATATATTTATAATTTTTACTGGATACTGAAATTTTTTCCAGTAATCATTAAAAGTTTACTGCTTACTGGAACTTGTAGTGCAGTAAATATATACTGCAGTATGTCCATGGTACACAGTAGGCAAACAAGGACATACAGTAAATAACAAAATTTGATATGGTAAATAACAAGTCTTATGGGATTTTCTGGGTAAATTTTTAATTAAGTGTAAAAAAAAATAAACATATTAAAAAAATAACCTGCTGAGCGTAATTTTTCCTTTTTTGTAGCATTTTCTCCATTACGGAATATTTCGGAATGGCGCCGACTGTTAAAGGTTCAAACAGACGTGCCATAACCATAACAATAAGAAACAGCAGTGGTTTTCTGCATAGGCGAATTTCGGCCGGGCTTAAGGATTTTCTCCACTATGGTATTTCGCTGTTAATATTTCTTTAAATATGTTTATCATCTAGTATTCTTGATAAGCTTTCATTTGATACCCAAATTGTTACACTTAATTAAAAGTTTACCCAGAAAATCCCATAAGACCTGTAAAACTTTATAAAGCCGTAACTTCTAAAATATGAGTTTCCGGCGATTTTTATACGTAACTTTTTTTGTGATAATTAAATTTTATCAGTTCGCAAAATTTAATTTTTTTTTGGGGTGCCACTAGACTCTAGGCCTAGAGTATAGCTGTTCCAAAAAATAAAAAGAAAGAGGTTTTCTTTCAAAAATGCAACTAAAAGTAGCCTTTTTTGTGAAAATTTTCAAAAAGTCTTCATCACAAAATAAACAAAAAAAAAAATAATAAAAATTATGTACTGCGGCCACTTTGGTTTTTCTAATAAAAATATAAGGAAACATTTGCTGCAAAACATTTGAGTTTGTTGAGTCCTAATTTACACTCAGCAAGTCTTATTGCTAAGCTGAATAGTTTTTTAGGAAAAAGAGACGAGAGGAACCCTAAAGAAACTTTTATGTTCCCCTCGTATCTCTCTCCTACAAACTAATCAGCTTAGCAAATAGAATTGCTTAGTGTAAACTAGGACTAACGAGAAGGGAAAGAGGAATGACAAAGGGTACTTTGTTTCATGTACACGAAGATCTTGTTGAGTACGTCGTTCTCGCCTCATTCTCATGTATTAAGCTGCAAAACAAAAACTTCACAGTGTGGACACGAATGATTCACTGTATGAACGAGGACTATACATGTATACATACATAGCGTCATCAAAAAGACCTAATAACCTATCTGCAGTTTTCAAACGTTTACAGGAGAGGGAAAAACGTTATAAAATTTGAACTATTTGCAATATTGAAACGAAAATTACATATTTTGATTAAAATGAAACTTGGTCTTTTGTAATATTAGATGTTCAAAATTTTGCACAAATATGCGATATGATATAGGGAATAATAATCTATAAAAAACTAAATTTTGAAATTTTTGCAGATAGGTTATTAGGTCCTTGTGAGGACGATATGTATGTATACATCTATCGTCACATAAATTTAAAAAAGGAGTAAGCTACATTTATGATATTTTACAGAAGCAAAACGTTTGTTTCGTATCAGGCATGTTCTGAAAATCACATTTCTTAAATCGCTAGTAATTTTAAAAGTAATGATAGTCCTGTAGACGTTGTTAAAATCATATACGATAAATTTCTTTAAGAAATGATATTTGATGCTCTATACAATAGAAAAATTTTAAAAAAGCGAACAAATATCTGCATGACCATTATAACTTTTCAAATCACTATCTATACATACATGCATATGTATGTATGTATATACCATACAAATCAATATATTTCTGCAATATGCATTGCTGACTCAATAACATCTATCTTTCTCATTTTGATAGACAAAATGTTTTGGATTTCTGCCATTGTTTCCATTGCCACATTCAGCGACATTTTTTGCAATTGCATTCCTACAGATTTACTGAAGTGGGAAAACATTATTTCATTTTCAGTATCTTCTGTGGTTTTTTTTTATAATTGCATCCAATGCAATATTAATTTTTGCATCTCTGCCTGCCTTCCTTTTTCTCGAGCAAGGGGTTCTTTTGGAGGATACTGGTGTATCACTTTGAGGCAAAAAATCAATTTCTGGACTTTCATCTAGTGAAATATCGGCCGTACAAGGACTGAATTCAATGAAATTCTGTTGTTCCTTAAAATAAAAATAATATTATGACAATAACACAGTACAAAAACTAAACAAAATTTTTTACAAAAATATATATTAAAATGTACATCTGGGATGGATTTTAGTGTGAATTACGAAATTAACTATTAAACACATTTTAAGTTTTGCGTTCAAGTTGAATTTGATATTGAAATATCTCTGAATGTATGTACCCGGGCAGAAATTGCCACCCGTACAAAAATTGTAGCACTGGGAAAGCACTTTTTGTAAAGAAACCAAAACGGTTTGCCAAAGTTAGAGTTTACAATCTGAAAAATGGTTTGCCAATGATTTTTCGTAAAAAAGAGGTTTTACTTTTTGACCCCCGACCAAAAAAAGGGGTTTATAAGTTGTTGGTGTGTGTCTGTGTATCCGTGTGTGTAGGAGTCCACGTATAATGTTGGAAGAAAATCCAATTTGGTTTTTTCGTTCGAAAGGTGACTTCATATAAGATATATGTTATATTAATTACATCATCTGGTGTATAGATTAGAATAAGCATGTTCATAGTTTACGGTTTAGAGCCATAACATCTAGGCATACGCCCAACAAAAGAGTGATTGTGCAATTCAATATCTAATAGGCAATACATAAATTGCTCCAGCATCTAACGAGCAAAGACGGTTTTATGCAGCTTTCCAGTTTGCTAAATTCATTAAATCGCACAGTTTTAGATATTTAGTAGATTTTGTTGAAGTGTTGATACAATTTCTTGTAATATATACGAGAATGTATTCGCTAATTTTAAATTTAATTCTGAGATAAGGCCTTGCGCATTTCATCATAATATATAAAAATTTTGAATGTCTGTGCATAAGATAAGAGGTTTGAGACTTTTCAAAATATGTGGTTGAAGTCTACTGATGATTTGGCTAAGCACCAAAGAAATATATTTATATAGACAACGCTTAACCACCTATACGCGTATACATATATATTTTGAAATTAATGGAAACAAGTTTTTTGTATTTTGTGTACTTACTGTTTCATTTAAATTGCTTGACGTTGGCCGCAAACTAATGACGTGATCCAAAAAACTTATGTCATTATACATTCTTTTCTACGAGGTATGCTGACCTCAAATGTTTCATTTTTTTTCACAACTTCCTCAATCTTTCCCATACATCTAGCTATTTCCTCGCAAGCGTTTTTCTTCCTGTCTACCCTTTTATATGACTACGGGTGCGGCAAGCCCGGGGCCCCAGCTAAGGGTAATGTAGCTTTTATTGATGGCAGACCTTTGGCTCATTACCCGTAAAACTTATGTGTTACTACCAGATCTCTGAAATAACAGAGCAAAGGATGTGCATGTATTTATAAAAGGAAAACAAATAATGAATATCCGTTGTTGTCAGTTAGCTGCATGATCACCTAGAACTGCCCCTGAGTTCAAAAGATAGTAGTAGTTGTTAGAAATATTTCATCTTCAAATTTGCTCACCCTGTATTTAATATGCATTTTATTTTAAACAATTGACAACATTGATTATAAGTTGTATAGTTTTTGCATCTATACTTTACTTACGTGATATACATACAATTTCTATTTTGCCTTTCACATTTCCTGTTCAACTTTTTATGTAGTAACTTGTAATTTTAATTGTTCTAAGTTTTTATTTTAATTAAATAACTTTCAAAAGGAAAAGTCAAGTGTTTCATTTAATATTCAACAGAATACATTTTAACAGGTTATGGGCCTTTAATAATAAATTGTGTTTTGTTGAAAATTGCTGAGTTTTGGCCTGCTACATCAACGCTAGAAACAAAGGCTGATATTTTTTGGAAAAAACATTACTGCCTGAATCCAGCTGTGCTTTCAAGGATTGCGTTTAGTGACTGTGTTGCAGTTCCACTTGTGTTCTTTTGCCAAAGAATCGTGTGTAGTCTCGTTTGCTGGTGGCGCATTTTATTTGTGTTCGTGTGTCTTTGATCAGTGTTGTTGTTGTTGTTGTGTCGTATTACCCAAAATGGCTGATGCAAAACTTTTAATTACAAAACTTAATCGTGACAATTATGAGCTGTGGAAATATCGGATGAAATTGTTACTCAAAAAAGAAAAAGTGTGGGATGTCATTGAAAAAGATGTGCCCGCTGCTCCAGATGCAAAATGGCATGAACGTGATACTGAAGCGTCAATTTTAATTGGTTTAGCAGTTGAAGAATTTGAAGTTTTTCGCATTGCAAATGCTACAAACGCTAAAAATGCTTGGAATATTTTAAAAACGTATCACGAAAAGTCAACACTAAGTAATAAAGTGAAATTAATGAGATCAATATGTGAACTTAAACTACAACCCGGCAATGATATGGATAGTCATATAACTCAAATGAAACTTCTTTTTTAAAAACTGCAATCTTTAGGAGAGCAGGTATCTGAGTCGTGGCTAATTTCAATGTTGCTAAGTAGCTTACCTAGTGCGTATGACACTCTAATTACAGCACTTGAAGTTCGTGATGAAAAAGACCTGACAATGGCCTTGGTTGAAAATAAATTATTGGAAGAAAACGACAAGCAGCAAAAACGATTTTCAGACGATACAAAAGTCTTAAATACAGTCAACAAGTTTAAAAACAGTAAAAAGAAAGTTTGTCACTTTTGTCACATTGCCGGACACGTCCGTAAAGACTGCTGGAAATTTAAAAACAGAAAACAAAACCAAAATGCAAAAATTGCTGAAAATAGTGACGATTTAAATTCTTGTTTTGTGGTAAATGGTAAAAAAAATGCCTGGGTAATTGATTCCGGTGCTACATGTCACATTTGTAGTGACAAAAAAGAATTTATTAACCTTGATTCAACCTGGCGTGAAAAAGTCACCGTTGCTAATGGGGAAACAGAATATTCAGGTAAAGGTCACTGCAATATAACGCTGGTAAACAGCAAAGGATATGAAGAGGTAATTGCAGTTCACGATGTTCTATACATTCCCTCATTTAAAGGAAACCTTCTGTCAGTGAAAAAGATGTCTACAAAAGGTTATAAATTTTTATTTTTCGATGCAAGCTGCAAAATTCTCGATACAAATAATGCAGAAGTAGGTACCGCAAGCTGTATTAACAACCTATATCAACTAAAGGCAATACAAATGGAAAGCGCAATGATGGTCACCTGCAATTTGAATAAATGTCAACACTTCTACCATAAACTTTTCGGTCATAGAGACATAAATGCGATAAAATCCATGCAATCCGGTAAGTTTGAAAAAGATTTTAATATTGTTGATTGCGGTTTTCGTAACATTTGTAACGTATGTGCTGCATGCAAAATGACCCGAAAACCATATCCCAAAATATCTGAACGCAAAACTGGGGAAGTACTCGAGTTAATTCACTCCGACATATGCGGTCCCATGCAAACAGCAACACCAAGTAATAAAAGATATTTTCTTACCTTAATAGACGATTACAGCCGTTTTACCGTGGTATATTTACTCGCTGAAAAATCAGAAATTTTTGAAAAAATTAAAACATACGTCCATATGGTTAAAAACAAATTTGGAAATACAAATGTAAAAGGTTGCGTGAATTTCTTCAAAGTCATGGTATTACATCTCAGTTTTCAGTCCCTTACTGTCCCCAACAAAATGGTGTGGCTGAAAGGAAGAATAGGTATTTAGTTGAAATGTCTCGTTGTCTTCTTGAAGAAGCAGGTTTATCAAAATCTTATTGGGGCGAAGCTATAATGTGCTCAAACTACTTACAAAACAGATTAATCACAAGTTCTATTCCTTGTACACCCTACGAAAGATGGGAAAATCGTAAACCCGATATAACTAATTTACAAATTTTTGGAACAAAAGCCTACGTTTTATTACCAAATGTAAGCCGAAAGAAATTAGATAACAAATCAGTGCTTCTTACTTTCATGGGATACGATGAACAGTCAAAAGGTCTAAGATTTGTTGATACGTGCACCAATAAAGTCACAATAAGTAGAAGCTTCCAATTTATTCCCCAAAATGATGAGATAAACAACATAAATGATCTAACAGCTACCGAAAATAATTTAGAAATAAATATTTTATCAAAACGAAATGAAGACATTCCAAATGAAATCTTAATAGATGATGTATCCAACCCTGGTTCACAATGCAGTAATGACACCGATCTTTTGTACTTTGAAACCGAAAATCAAGTAGAAGCTAATCATGAAGAGCCGCCTGAACAAGATGTACGCAGATCGTCTAGACCCAACAAAGGTGTTCTCCCCACAAGGTATGTGCAAATGGCAAAAAAAGAAAGTATATTAGAACCAAAAACGTTTAAACAAGCAATTTTATCAGACGAACGCAAAGAATGGCAATCCGCTATGGAGGAGGAGATAAACTCTCTCACAAAAAATAAGACTTGGGACTTAACCCATGTACCCCCAGATGCAAATATCATCGGTTGTAAATGGACCTACAAAATAAAACGCGACATAAATGGAAAAATGCAATGCCTTAAAGCACGTTTAGTCGCTCAAGGATTTAGTCAAAAATATGGTTGTAATTACGACGAAGTGTTTGCACCAGTTGTTCGCCAAACTACTTTCCGTCTACTCTTAGCTGTCGCTAGTGCTAAAAATATGAACGTCGAACACATGGACATAAAGTGCGCATTCTTGAATGGTCAGCTAAACGAACAAATTTTTATGAAACAACCGCCTGGTTTTACATCTGAAGACGTAAATTTAGTTTGCAAGCTCAATAAAAGCTTATATGGCCTCAAACAATCCGCTCACGTGTGGAACAAATCTTTGAATGACGTATTATTGTCTGGTAAATTTATTCAAAGCAAATCTGATCCATGTCTGTATCGGAAAATCATCAATGGGGAAGATATTTACCTTTTGATATATGTTGATGATTTAGTGGTTGCATCTGTAAACATAGACAACATTAACAAAGTATATAATTTTTTGAATCGCAATTTCGAAGTAAACAAGCTTGGTCCTATCTCACATTATCTTGGTATTGAAGTCACCGAAACGAAAAAATTTCAATACAGAATTCGCCAAAAGCAATATATTGAAAAAATGCTTCTCAAGTTTGGTCTTCAGGACGCAAAAGCCTCAAAATACCCTCTAGATCCATCCTATGGAAAAAGCGATCAACAAAGTCTATTGAAAAACGACGAATATCAAAGTCTAGTCGGATCGTTGCTATATATCGCAGTGAATACACGACCAGACATTTCCGCAAGCGTTTCGATTTTAGCCAGAAAAACAAACAACCCGAATCTTGAAGATTGAAACGAACTGAAACGAGTTGCAAAATACCTCAAAGGTACTTATGACCTGTATTTAAATTTATACAAAAGTAACGAAAATAAAAACGAAGTCGTTGGTTATGCTGACGCCAATTGGGCAGAATGTCGCATTGACAGAAAATCAAATTCAGGCTACATATTTTTATTCAACGGATCTGCAATTAGCTGGGCATGTAAAAAGCAAGGCTGTGTTTCATTGTCAACGACGGAAGCCGAATTCATAGCCTTATCTGAAGCATCAAAGGAAGCAGTATGGATAAGAAACGTCCTGTCCGATCTTAATTGTCCACAAATCAGTCCAACAACTATGTATGAAGACAATAGAAGCTGCCTAAACCTCATCAAAGACGAAAAGTTAAGTAACAGATCAAAGCACATCGACACCAAATTCCATTTCGTAAAAGACTACATTGAGAAGAAGATAATCGAATGCAGATACTGTCCATCCGAAAGTATGTTAGCGGACATGCTGACAAAACCGTTGCCTGCAACAAAACTTCAAGCCCACAGACTCAACAGCAACATATACTAGCTCACAATTTGAGGAGGAGTGTTAGAAATATTTCATCTTCAAATTTGCTCACCCTGTATTTAATATGCATTTTATTTTAAACAATTGACAACATTGATTATAAGTTGTATAGTTTTTGCATCTATACTTTACTTACGTGATATACATACAATTTCTATTTTGCCTTTCACATTTCCTGTTCAACTTTTTATGTAGTAACTTATAATTTTAATTGTTCTAAGTTTTTATTTTAATTAAATAACTTTCAAAAGGAAAAGTCAAGTGTTTCATTTAATATTCAACAGAATACATTTTAACAGTAGTGAAGCCTCGCAGATCCACCTTGATCTGCGAGGTCTGACCAGAGGCTACTTCTGGTGCTACGGGTGCCGGTTGCCCGACAGCTGAGCTGCTCAGAGATAGAAGCATTGCGGCTATCAAAATTACTGTGTTCAAAAGATTTAACGCCCCTGGATATGACCCCAGGGTAACGGCACTTGTGTCTGATCAAAATAGGCACAGAATTTTGGTGGCGACAGCTTTCTTCTCGCGAGGGTGGTTCAGCTGTGCCGGCAATGGTTGAGGAATTCTCTTGGGGACCTCGCTATTGGTGTATACACAACACCATAGCGTGGAAGCCTGAGAATTATCGTAGTGGCTGTGGTTGCTACCAAAATCGCTGGGAGAATAGTCTTGGCTTCCCAGTGTTAAATCAATGCTAGTGATTGGTATGACGCGGTCAGCCAGACACTATTCTAGGTGCTGTTGCCAATCAACAGAAAGTTGTTATGGCATGAACATAGCAACTGATACGAGTTTAGATAGCTCAATTACCTAAGCAAGGTAATTAAATATAGTACAGGGATAACTATATATAAGGTTTGCAACCTGTGGTCCCTTGAGGCGCACCTATGTATTGCATAGGTGTGAACTGTAAGGGTTCACGGGGGCGTTGGTCTGGCGTCCCAAAACTGGACTCGGTGCTTTGGTACCTGTGGGGTAAGGCCGTTACGGCAGGTACTCACGCAAAGCCTTTGCACTTCTGTCCACCCTTTTATAGGAGGAGCTTTTATAGTCCCATAGGCAGGAAAATTGTTGATACAAACTCAATAACTTGAAAACGTCTTCCACTCGCCACTCCATTACTTTTTATTACAATAAAATGTATGTATGTCTTTATATGTTCTTTAATTTTTGAATAACTTATTTTCACAAAGCTTTTGCTTGATTTTTTATATAAACTTAGTTTTTCTATTTTCCCGCCTTTATTTACTACGAAAAAAGTCAAATTTGACAGCTTGTGTTATAACATAATTGCTCAGACTTGTGTTCGAGCAATTATTTCCAAACATGTGTTCGAACACTAACATTTAAGCATTACACAGTCATTTTTTGTGTTAGCAACAGATTTTCACAATTGCCAACACAAAAATTTCCAAACTTGTCTCGTGTAATCTCACTGTAAAAGTCTGAGCAATTATGTTAGGACACAAGCTGTCAAATTTCCTTTTGTCGTAGAAAATAATTGCGGAAAACTAAAAATAGTAGGTGTTTTATAATAAAAATCAAGAAAATGAACAAAATATATGCTCTGTGGTAGAAGTATTAAAAAATCAAAACTTTAAACGCACATTTTGCATGCAAACGAGAACTTAAATTTTGATTTTTAAAATTATACGTCTAGTCATCCCTTAAAATAAGTTTGAACACAAACTTTTTTGTGACGTCATTCTGCCGACGTTATTTCTTATGTTCAGAAATAAAAATTGCTCGTCTATTCGTACTGTTACACTGGGTCTTCACGTAGCAATTTCATTGCTGAGAACAAGCAATAACGTCGGCAGAATAATCTATTTTTTTTGCTTCTTGCTTGAGGCGGAGAACACGTACGGCAATTTTTTCCACAAATTTCACACATACATAGGGCAGGTATTGCCTAAACCACATATTTCCAATATAGAAATACGAACAATTTATATTTATTTATTTTATTATATTATGTTTTCGCACAATGTCTTTTTATATTTTACTTGAATTTACTGTTTTTCCAAAATTAATTAAAAAATATAACAAAAGTGACAGCAGATTGCTTGGCAATAATTGCTCGAGCAATCAGCACAGCAATCATTGCTCAATGGATTGACACTTATGGCAATCGCTGTCTACACGCAGGAAATTTCATGGACGCAATCAAATTTGACAATTGCCTCAATCGATATTGCTACGTGAAGACCCAGTGTTATTAAACATAGATATTTTTTTGACGTCATTCTGCCGACGTTATTTCTTATGTTCAGAGATAAAAATTGCTCGTCTATTCGTACTGTTAATAATTATCACATGTAATTTGGCTTACCCTCCGTCTACACATGCAAGTAACTTGCATGCAAGCTCTGTGTACGTATTATCAACGAAAATTTCGCACAAATGGCCGAATGTCTTGCAACTTGCATGTTTATCTTATAGTGCAGAGTTGTCCATAACATAAAAAAGTTTAATTTCAAGGGAACCAGATAGTATTGAACTTTATTCGTATTGTTTCAATGTTATTTATGTCTAAAAAATTAATTAAATGCTTGATTTATGAATATTTAATAAAAAAATTATTAAACTAGCTTTTAAATGTATTTAAAATGAGTAAAAACTCGTATAACATTACACTGAAATCCAGTTAATTTGTGCTAAAGTATTAATAGGGCAACTCTGTAAGATAACTTTCCATTTACTTGCTACAAGTTCACCAAGTCACTGTCTTGTAAAATTCATTGGCACTTGAGTTGGAAGTAGACTGCAAGTGCCGAAAGTGTAGATGTATTAGTAAAAGAGTTTGAGTGTATTGAGTTTTTCGCACGTCTTGGAAATTTGTGAAATTTGATACCTTGAGTTTTCAGCGGCACGCTTTGATGTTTTTTTGTTTACATTAGGAATTTTTTGTTTACATTAGGAGTTTTTTGTTTACATTAACCCTTGTGGGAACGGGTGATTTTTACTTTGGGGTTACATTAATTGTGTGAACGGGTGATTTTGTTTTTTTGTGGGAATACATTAAGTGGGTTCATATGTAGTTTGGAGGTTTTTCTTTTTTGCAATGTATATGTATGTGACGACGAGAAAATCATGAAAATGATTTTTCCTAGTACCAACGGGAAAATTATGAAATGATTTTTCCTAATACTAATGGGGAGGGGGGGGGGTGAAATAATGAAAATTTTCCTAATGCCGACGGCAATTCATGATTATTTTTCCTAATGCTTACGGTAAAACATGAATATTATTTTTTCAAATGCCGACGGCAAAACATGATTATTATTTTTTCCTAATGCTGACGGCAAAACATGAATATGATTTTTCCAAGAACCAACGGGAAAAATATAAAAGTTGTTTCTAATGCTAATATAGGAGTTTAAGGCTGACCGTGATTTGGGTGGGTGGGGTTGTTGTTGTAATATATAACCGAGGGAGTTTATGGATGTGTCTGTCTGTCTGTTGTGCGAGGCTGTGATTGACCGGCGGAGCGTGGTGTAGTTGAGGTAGATGGATTGAGTGTATGTGTGTGTGTATACCTGTTTGTTGGAATTTGTGTGAAGGTGTGATTGACAGGGTGTGGGGTGTAGTTGTGGTAGATCGACTGCGTGTATACAGGTGTTGTTAGTCTGTAAGAATTCAAGGCTTATAGTGCTTTGGGGTAGGTGAGGGTGTTGTTGTACGAGTAATATGTATCCATGGGATTTATGGATGTGTCTGTCTGTCTGGGGGAAATTTAAGCGAGGCTGTTATTGGGAGGGGGTGTGCTGTAGTTGAGGTTGATAGACTGCATGTATGTATGTCTATATGTTTGTAGGAGCTTAAGGCTGATCGTGATTTGGGAGAGGTGAGGGTGTTGTTGTAATATGTATACGTAGAAATCTGTATGTATGTCTGTGAGAATTTAAGGCTGATCATGATTTAGGGTAGGTGAGGTTGGTGTAGTAATATGTCTGTGTGTATGTACATATGCTTGTAGGAGTTTAAGGCTATCAGTGATTTGAGGATAGGTGAGGGTGTTCTCGTGCGAGTGATATGTATCCGTGGGAATCTGTATGCATGTCTGTAGGAGTTTAAAGCTGATCATGATTTATGTTGTTGTCCGTGTTGTTTGTAGGAATGACCGTGAGAATTTTTGTATGTATATCTTTAGGAATTTAAGGTTGGTCGTGATTTGTGAGGGGCGGTGTGTTGTTGAAATAATTTGAATTTTTCTTAAATGAAATCTGGTATATGTGTGTGTGCGTGTGTGCGAATGATTTTCTCACGCTAGTAGTTTTATGTATGTAGAAATAAATTATTTTCAATATCGAGATTTGGTGCTATAAAATAATATCATATATCTAAACTCCCTAATCCTATATACATATACATATAAGTATATTTTCATACTCAAGGTAGCTGGGTATTTTGTCATGCTTAAAATTGTCCAGCTTTAAAGTCTGCCTGTGAGAAATTTGTTTATATTACAGATTTTGTTTATTTAACTACGTCCGGCTTCTTTGGCTGAACTTCTTTTCATACGATCATGGGAATTTATAGTTTCTCTGTCCATGTGCTCTGACTGAATGGTTTACGCTGTTTATATATTTTCATGATGTAGATATGTAAGTGTGATTGTCAAGATCTAATAAATACTTGAGTATTGATAAGAAATTTGATATTATGTGTACATACATATCTACAAATTAATTTTATGTATGTATGTACATACAAATAAGTGTTTGGCTCCGTGCTTGAATACATTTTATGTCATGTGCGGTCTTTTGTTGATGTTGTAAATATTCGCCTGGTCTTTTATGTATAGATGTGAAATATCTTCATAGTTTTTTTTTATTTGAAATTAAAAAACGTTGATTTAATTTTTATCTGTATTTACTTAAAAGCTTGTGAGGATGTTCTGTTTTAAGTAAAACTGAATTCCTTAAGATACATACTTTAGAGTAATAGTAACTATAATAGAAATATTTCCTATATTTAATTCACATTTGTTTAAAGTTGATGCAGCTTAGAAATATTTTGATATAAATTTTTTTCCAGCTGTAGGCTTTTTTCATCACCTTTTACATAAATTTTAGAACATCTTGCATTGCCTTTTATACATTTATTAACATTTTTAAATAAAACTGATCCAGCAGTCCAGCTTATGTAATGATAGTTTTTTGTTAGCCAGCTTGCTCCTTTTTTTATTTTTTATTGATTATTGAGTTTCATAATGAAATTATTATATTCGTAATTGTTTAAAACAATCGCTACTTCTTTTCCAATGAATTCATTTGAGTTGTTTGAAACCTTGTACGTGTATAAAAATTATGTTATTTTCCATATTGCTTAATTTATAAGACTTTTAGAATTTGACCTTTGATGGGTACATATTCTAGTATATGATCATGAATAAGAATTCAGTAAGCTGATGTCTTTGCTTACTATTTTAAATTAAAATTTTATTCAATTGCCCCGCTATTGAATAAAAGGAGCTTTTATCCTAAACTGTGGTACAGGTAGAAGCGCTTGAGATTCTTTCATATACTACATTTGCTGGAATCTCAGATACATATAACTATATAGAATTGCATAACGTTAATTTTTAAATTTTATGTTAGGATCATCATCATATGGATATGAGACTGAACTTAAATGTACTTTTAAATTAGTTAATTCATAATGAACAATCTTATTTTCTTCTTGAATAGCGATCAACAGAAAACGAAGTCGTTTTCTTACAATTTAGGTCTGACCTCTCAACTGCTCCTCTAGTATGCAAGATGATTTTGTATTTCAGCATTTGTGTATACTCTTTGTCAGCCTTATGGATAATTAAATTTTAAACTTTTTATTCTTCAAATTGTGTTACTTCATACTGATAATATCTTTAAGTACATTAATAATGTACGAGTATATGTTTATTTTATGACGGGTGAGCACCTATGGCATTTATTTGATGTTCTGGATGAAGTGTTTTTTTTCATTTTATTAAAGTTTAGCGTATTGCGTATATATTTCTAATACATTTAAGTGATCTTTTTGTACCTGTCAGACAGAGTGCACGTATCAGTGGGTCAGTCAGTCTCTCTTTTTATTAATTTTTTCTTCTAATGTGTCACTACTATTTTGTCAGATTTTACTACTTGAAATAGAGAATATATGTATAATTTTTAAAAGTATTAATATATACATACATATAGGTAAATATATGTATGTATGTAGAAATTAGTTCATATACAAAGAAATACATGTTTAATAATCAACTATTCTAGAAAATCGATCCGAAATAACACAGTTACCTCCATCATCAATTCACCGTCATATTGTGTTAGAAACATTGGAATATCTATGTTTGGGAGAATTTTTACTTCAAGTCTTTCTATATAAGGTTTGGTGGTAGACCCCTTGACGTTATTGGGGTTAACGTAGGCTACGTTGTATCGCATTCAGATGTAATCATTTCTCACTTAGAAAAGGTCCTCATCACCATCAATCATACCTGTATATAATACATTCATGAGTTGGGTTGATCCAGATACAATTGCTGTCTATAAATTAATGATTAGAAAAATGCGTTCTCATCATAGGTTTAATATTTTGCTAGCATGCATGCTTTTATCGATAGTGACGCGAGAGTCCGACATTAAGTGGTGTTTCAATTAAAAATCTATACAATTAGAATTACGAATTCACTTTTCTATTTCATGCAATGAGTAAATCTTTATATATGTATATCATTCCACTTATATGAACGATTAATGCTAAATTCTTAACACATAAGTCCTTTTAATGATCTATTAAATCATTCTACTATTGATGCTTTCATATTAAGTAATTTTTAATCCTCTATTTATGCATGAATTTTGCAGTGTTTTTTAAAAAATTCTTTACCATCATCTATTTGTAACTTTTTTTGGTACTCGTACCATTTCAAAAATATTTTCGATTGCCTTGGTTTTTTTGAGTGCAGCTTTTATATTCAACAATACTCACCATATAAACTTTGAGAATGTGTCAGTTACAGTCTACAAAAATCAATAATTTCTATTTTCTCTAGAATTGCTATCCACTTCACCTAAATCAGCTCCATAAAAGATCATCTATTCCATTCATTACATCACTACAACACACAAACAATTTTCAAAATTTATTATGGAGTTCGTTTACTAAATATCTTTTTAAGGACATTGAGTTGTTTTACAGTTTTTTGGAGAGTGTTGTGATCTACTTGATACACTTTCATATACATATTTATACTAAAATGTAGTTAATTTTCCAGTCTATAAATTTGTTTGTCAAAAGATTTTTTTTTAATACATGATTTTTATTTATTGTATCTTCATATATGAACTAACAATAAGTATTCAAATCATAAATATAAAAATATAATTAGGCCCGACCAGTGTCGGACATAAGCTTAGTAATAGTTATATATAATACATAAGTAGTGATAATCAAAAGGAAAAAAATATAAAAATAATAAAAGTATTTTCAGGAAGTCCCATCTGGAGTGCTGTGAATAAGAGGCCTTGTATCCCTCTTTTTTAGACGGATGTGTCCAGTAAAGTTCAAAATATTACGGGCAAGCGGATTAGGATGTGACTCGAGTTTTGTTAAATATTTGCCAGCGTTTTTTGCAATTTCTTCAGTCACTAGTGGCATATTTAAGTCACGATGTATATTTGAATTTTTTATATACCATGGAGCCGATGTTATTAACCGTAAAATTTTGTTTTGCCTTCGTTGGATTCTCTCCACATTAGAAGCTGAAGCAGTACCCCATAGCTAAATTCCGTAGCACCATATAGGTTTTAAGAGCGACTTGTATATTAAAAGTTTACAATCTAGGGTGAGGGTTGAATTTCTACCAACCAGCCAATGTATCTGAGTTAGTTTAAGTTTCATTTGCGTTAGCTTAGAGTCAATGTGGTATTTCCATGTGAGCGTTTGATCAAGATGTATACCAATGTATTTCACATGTAAGTTTTGAGGAACAATTTGATTATTGATTGTAACGGGGGAACAAGTGTCTTTTTTTAAGGTAAATGTTACCTGAGCACACTTCTGTTCGTTTACCTTTATTCTCCACATGTTTAACCATAGTTATAGCTGAGTAATATGTTTCTGAAGATATCGGGAAGCCTCGTGAGGGCTTTCGTGCATACTAAGGCAGGCTGTATCATCGGCAAACGTAGATGTATGGATATTGCTGCTCAAAGGCATATCACAAGTATAAATCAAATATTAAACTGGCCCCAGTATACTCCCCTGTGGCACACCGGATGAGATTAATTCAGGCGTACTCATAAATTCTCCTTCCACAACAGTGAACTTCCGGGCAATAATGTAACTTTCCAGCAGATTTAGAATGTTTATTGGTAGGTAAGTCTTTAATTTTAAAATTAGGCCTTCATGCCACACTTTATCAAATGCCTGAGAAACGTCAATGAACAGCGCAGAGCGATACTTTTTTTCTTCAAAAGTTTTTCTGTTAAATTGAACCAATCTATGAGTTTGTTCAATGGTGCTATGCTGACTTCTAAATCCATATTGATAATCCGGTATGCACTCATTATCAGTTAGAATTGGGGACAATTTTATCATGAGTAACTTTTCAAAGAGCTTTGACATTGTTGACAGTAAACTTATTGGCCTATATGACTCAGCTTTGGTAAGATCTTTGCCCGGCTTTGGAATCATTTTAACCTTGGCAAGCTTCCAGCTGTTTGGATAATACTCCAGTCGTAAAATAGCGTTAAAAATAAATAACAGGATTCTAATAGCTATACGAGGCAACTTCATCAACATCTGGTTACTAATTCCGTCAATACCCGGAGCTTTTTTCGGGTTGAGTTCTGCAATTATTTTTTTTTGTACATCACGCGTCTTAAATTTTATTGGTCGAGGGGGTAGCGCAACTACATTTGGCAAATCAACAGCACCAGAACACGTGTTTGGGGTGAATACGGATTTTAAATGCTCACCAAATATTTTACCTTTTTCAGTATCGCTTCTTGCCCAACCTCCTGTAGATGTGCGCAGAGGTAGTTTAAACTCAACTGGTGTTTTAAGCTTTCTAGCAGCGCGCCACAAAGAGTAATTAGATGCTGGTGTGACATCAAGACCTTCCAAATAATTTTTAAGAGATGCAGTTTTTTCAAATGCAAGCAACTCTTGGAGTCGTTTAGTACATTCTTTAAATCTGATTTTAAGTTGGGGAGATCTGTGCTGTTGCCATTCTCTTCTAGCTCTTCTTTTTTCACTTACGAGACGTTCAATATCCGTAGAATAAATACTATTTAACCTAATCTGCGGATGGGCGGTAGTGGCATGTTCAGCAGCCTATTTAATATTTTCATTAAGGTTGGCAATGTTAGATTCAATATCATCATGTGTTCTTAGCGTAATATTTTCCGTGCAATGACTACTAAGATATTTTTTAAATCGCAGCCAATTAACACGATTTATCAAATTCGCATATGGGTGAGGTAAATCACTCCCTAATGGGCTACAAATTGTAACGATCGTGGGAGAGTGATCGGACGAGAGATCTAGAGAAGCTTCAATTTGAATTAAAACTCTAAAGATATTTTTCATAACGCCAAAATCTATTACATCCGGAATTTTATGTATGTCAGTAGGCCAATAAGTGGGCTCCCCACTCGAAATGACATCCAAGCCCATTTTTGAAATTGTATTGAACAACGCTCGACCTCTGGGTGTAATAAGACGCGAACCCCAGAACGTGTGGTTAGCATTATAGTCGCCAGCTGCTACGAAACAAGGGCCCAGAGATTTGTAAAAATCCTCGTATTGATCCTCAGTAATTGCGAATCTAGGAGGAGAGTAAATTGATGATATGACAAAATTAGTGCAAAAATTTTCGACACAAATATTCGTTGCTTGTAAATGTTCTTCACAAATGTTGTCAATAAAATAATGCACGAGTCTTGACTTTATTAAAATTGCTGATCCACCGCACGCTCTTCCTCGGGTCCTTTGAATCATATAAGGTGTAGCCATAAATTTTAAAAAGGCTTCTCGAAGTCAAATGAGTCTCAGAGACCAACATTAATCCAATATTTTTTTCCGTGAGGAAGTGCTCAAGTTCATTTTTATGTTGGCGAATGCCGTTTGCGTTCCAGAAACATATTTTAACGTGTTCATGGTTTGTTAATTAAAGCTTGAAGCAGAGTATTCTGCATTCGCAGCATTTCTTGCATCATGCTAGTCATATTTGTTGTAAAATTATTTATAGTTTGCACCAGATTATCAATAGTAGCTTCAAGGCGATTGAAATTAAAGTTCGAATTTGCATTTGTTGAATTATTTGGTGATGAAACATTTTGTGTATGAATAGAATTTGTCTTAGCAGCATCGGCATACGATACACGGGAACTAACTGGTTGGCTCACTTGCGCAATAGTGGCTGGTAAAGCGTTTGCTGATTGGGCTGGGGCCAATTTAGGTGTTTGCTTCATAGTCTGTTTGACGAAAGAGTACACAGGGCAACCTCTGTAGTTAGCGGTGTGATTACCTCCACAATTACTGCATTTTTTGTCACTTTGATCTTTTGGTTTATTGCAACTAGCATTGCCGTGTAACTCGCCGCACACAACACAAACAGTAGGTAATTTGCAGTAAGTTTTAGTATGGCCATATTCTTGACAATTATGGCACTGTACGGGTCCTGAACGCTTGTGTGGTTCTTCAACGGTTATTTTTCGATATAAGAGATATTTTAAATTATATATTGGATGGGTCTCATTTTTTTTTCAATTTTATATCATTTGGCTCAAGTTCAACGCGAAAAAGAGGTTGAGGGATCTTTTCCCTATTTATTATGTTCGATACATTTTTTACTTTAAAACCCTGGAGGACGAGAGCATCTTTTACTTCTTCGGGAGCAACATAGGAATCTATGCCCTTCAACACAATCTGCATACCTTTAGCACTCTTGAGCTGATATGTGTAGAAATTTGTTTTACTTTTTTCAAATTCAGAAACCATTTTGCGAAAATCTTTTTCTTCATAAATTTGAATTTTTGTTTCATCAATATTACCACGTTTTATTGGAACAATGTGAAATTTATTCTCACCAATGACTGAAATTAATTTTTTAATAAGAGCGTTTGAGTTTTTTTCTCTTAACTAGATTGGTGGCGGCTTGGAGGTTTTATTCGCAGATTCAGCGGGTTTGTCATTGTCATCTTGCAATATTTTAAAACGGTTTTGCCGATTAGTAGAGGATGCGCTGTTATCCCTAGACATCTTTGGAGCAGATGCAATTTTAGTAGAATTTGGGCTTCGCCCGCGCTTTAAAATTGTAATGTATCTGTCCATTCCGACTTAGACCTTAAGTTTTGGGCTACTCTTATTTTCAGTGACAACTTGGTTAAGTGATGACCCCGAGCCTGAGGCGGGTGATATCGCTGAGTTAAATGTGGAAGTACTAGGCAATATTGTCAACGATTCACTAGTTGGCATTGGACAAAGCGAAGTTGATCGCTGACGAAACTGTGGTTTTGCCGTTAGAAAAAGTCTATTATCAGATTTTTGATTTTTATTAAGAGCTTCAGAACGCACAGCAAGTCTATTATCAGATATTTTATTTTTATTGTTATCATTATGAGCATCAAAACTCACATATGTAAAAATATTAGCAAAGCAAAAAAAAAGCTTATTTATCAAAGTTAATATGTACTACGAATATTTTTTGTATGTTATTTTTTTTTGTTTAGTTTGTATGTAAGAAAAATTCAGCTATTACGTCTGTTCACTATGAAGGTACAACGAGAACTGATGTCTGAAAACCAGACAAGCTCCTGATAAGCTGATTCTCATCCATGTTTAATAATATCAAATAAGAGGTATCAGCTATTAGATCAGGTATCACCTATTAGATCAGGTATCAGCTATCAGATCAGCTTATCAGGAGCTGGTTTTCAGATCAGCTTATCAGGACCTGGTCTGGTTTTCAGATCAGCTTATCAGGAACTGGTCCGGTTTTGAGATCAGCTTATTAGGAGCTGCTCTGGTTTTCAGATCAGTTTATCAGTAGCTGGTCTGGTTTTCAGATCAGCTTATCAGGACCTAGTCTGGTTATAAGATCAGCTTATCAGGAGCTGGTCTGGTTTTCAGATTAGCTTATCAGGACCTGGTCTGGTTTTCAGATCAGGTTAATAGGTATCCGATCAGGTTGTCAGGCAGCTGATCTGTAAAACAGATCAGGTTATCAGGACCTGTTAAGATTTTCAGATCAGGTTATCTGTTTTAGATTGGGTTATCAGTTTAAAAGTAGCTGGACATTTATAACATTTAGATGAATGAAGTTTAAGGTCAGATAAAATGCAAAAAACTATACTGTTATGTAGTCAAATTGTTTTCTATGACGATCATCACTTAATTCAGTATCTTTCCTTATAATCAAAAGTCCATATTTTTAATACACAATACAATACACAAACAATTTTCGAAATTTATTATGGAGTTCGTTTACTAAGTTTCTTTTTAGAGACATTGAGTTGTTTTACAGTTTTTTGGAGAGTGTTGTGATCTACTTGATACACTTTCATCTATTTATACTAAAATATAGTTAATTTTCCAGTCTATAAATTTTATCGCTCAGCTGTTCAATTTGTTTGTCAAAAGATGATTTAATTTTTAGAATGTCTTTTTCAATTTTATACCTACCTTCTATCGTTAATTTTACTTCACACTCCACTCCATCAATTTGCATTTGAGTATATCCTTGAATTATATTAATGCCTTAAGCTTTATTATTAATTCATCCTTTAGTTTCTCGATTTGGGTTTCCAGAAACAATTTACTGCTAACATTATTCTCCGTCAGTGAATGATGATGATTATCTATGTATGCATTGGTAGAAATTATATATTTTATTTAGCTTTCAAAATCAAATTTGTCATAGTATTTACACGTTTTATTAATCATTAAAGAAAATAAACCCACTTTTAAACCCCATATTTGACCATCAACTTGTATTTTATCTTTATTCAGTTCTAGATTTCTATCACCAAATTTCCATTCATTATTGAAATCTTTAGGTGAGCCATAGTTTGTATCTAATTCATTTCTTCCTTCCAAGACGAATAAGTCAATATAAGTATCTTCGGTGTTGGAAGGCTGTGGGTAAAAATCATCTTCTACATCATCATATTCATTCCCAGTATTATCAAATATTGCTCCTTTTGAAAGTTTCTTTAACTTCTCTCTCTCTCTCTCTTAAATTATGGTTTCTGAGGCTTAAAAACTTGTATTATTTTCAGATTCTATATTGTTTTTACTTTGTTCTTTCTTGTGTATTCTTTCAATATTTTTAGAACTATTTATGAATTCTTTGAAAGGTTCTGTTATAGGATCAAATATATCTCTTAGTTGTTCACGAGTGTCTATTTCACTAGTTTTTATACTACGAAGCTTTTTCTTCAAGATATTTATTGTCAACACCAACTGTTTTAAAATTTTCTCATCCATGTTTAATAATCATGGTATCAGCTCTTAGATCAGGTATCAGCTATTAGATCAGGTATCAGCTATTAGATCAGGTATCAGCTATTAGATCAGGTATCAGCTATTAGATCAGGTATCAGCTATTAGATCAGATATCAGCTATCAGATCAGCTTATCAGGAGCTGCTCTGGTTTTCAGATCAGCTTATCAGGAGCTGGTCTGGTTTTCAGATCAGCTTATCAGGAGCTGGTCTGGTTTTCAGATCAGCTTATCAGGACCTGATCTGGTTTTCAGATCAGCTTATCAGGACCTGATCTGGTTTTCAGATCAGCTTATCAGGAGCTGGTCTGGTTTTCAGATCAGCTTTTCAGGACCTGATCTGGTTTTCAGATCAGCTTATCAGGACCTGATCTGGTTTTCAGATCAGCTTATCAGGAGTTGGCCTGATTTTAAGATCAGCTTATCAGGGCCTGTTCTGGTTTTCAGATCAGCATATCAGGAGCTGTTCAGATTTTCAGATCAGATTATCTGTTTCAAATTGGGTCATCAGTTTACAAGTAGCTGGATATTTATAACATTTAGATGAATGAAGTTTAAGGCCAGATAAAATGCGAAAAACTATACTGTTATGTAGTCAAATTGTTTTCTATGACGATCATCACTTAATTCAGTATCTTTCCTTATAATCAAAATTCCATATTTTTAATTCCAACACGATTTATATTTTTCTCATATTACTTAAACATTCTAACTACATTATGATTATTTCCTATCAAATATTTGGTGATTCTGGTATAAGTTTGACATTAGTATAATGCATCAACATTCTTATCTTACCCCATACAAAAATATGCTTCTCACAACATGGTTAAATATCATATTGGTATTACTTCTAGCTTTCTTAAAAGAAATAACAGATTCATTATCTGTAAATGTGTAATACCCATGACTCATTAATGTAATTAATTTCTACAGGTATTCATATTTAGATTATCTTTGAGCATAAATATGAAGATGTTTTCAAGTTTTAGTCCATTAGAACCAGCCAACCAATCATAACATTATTATTTTTTTTTATTTATTTTTTTCGCAATTTGACGGACCTTAAACTTCAGTCATCTAAATGTTATAAATGTCCAGCTACTTTTAAACTGATAACCCAATCTGAAAGAGACAACCTGATCTAAAAATCTTAACAGGTCCTGATAAACTGATCTGTTTTACAGATCAGCTGCCTGACAACCTGATCTGATACCTGATACCCTGATCTGAAAACCAGACCAGGTCCTGATAAGTTAATCTGAAAACCAAACCAGCTCCTGATAAGCTGATCTTAAAACCAGACTATGTCCTGATAATCGGATCTGAAAACCAGACCAGGTCCTGATAAGCTGATCTGAAAACCAGACCAGCTCCTGATAAGCTGATCTAAAAACCAGACCAGCTCCTGATAAGCTGATCTCAAAACTGGACCAGTTCCTGATAAGCTTATCTGATAGCTGATACCTGATCTAATAGCTGATACCTGATCTAAAAGATGATACCTCTTATTTGACATTATTAAACATGGATGAGAAAATTTTAAAACAGTTGGTGTTGACAATAAATGTCTTGAAGAAAAACCTTCGTAGTATAAAAACTGGTGAAATAGACACTCGTGAACAACTGAGAGATATATTTAATCCTTTTACAGAACCTCTCAAAGAATTCATAAATATTTCTAAAAATATTGAAAGAATACACAAGAAAGAACAAAGTAAAAACAATATAGAATCTGAAAATAATACAAGTTTTAAAGCCTCAGAAACCATCAGTTAAGAGAGAGAGAGAAGTTAAAGAAACTTTCAAAAGGAACAATATTTGATAATACCATCTTATTTATTGATGCTAATACTGAGAATATGATGATGGAGAAGATGATTTTTACCCACAGCCTTCCAACACCGAAGATACTTATATTGACTTATTAGTCTTGGAAGGAAGAAATGAATTAGATACAAACTATGGCTCACCTTAAGATTTCAATAATGAATGGAAATTTGGTGATAGAAATCTAGAACTGAATAAAGATAAAATACAAGTTGATGGTCAAATATGGGGTTTAAAAGTGGATTTATATTCTTTAATGATTAATAAAACGTGTAAATACTATGACAAATTTGATTTTGAAAACTAAATAAAATATATAATTTCTACCAATGCATACATAGATAATCATCATCATTCACTGACGGAGAATAATGTTAGCAGTAAATTGTTTCTGGAAACCCAAATCGAGAAACTAAAGGATGAATTAATAATAAAGCTTAAGGCATTAATATAATTCAAGGATATACTCAAATGCAAATTGATGGAGTGGAGTGTGAAATAAAATTAACGATAGAAGGTAGGTATAAAATTGAAAAAGACATTCTAAAAATTAAATCATCTTTTGACAAACAAATTTATAGACTGGAAAATTAACTACATTTTAGTATAAATATGTATATGAAAGTGTATCAAGTAGATTATAACACTCTCCAAAAAACTGTAAAACAACTCAATGTCTTTAAAAAGAAATTTAGTAAACGAACTCCATAATAAATTTTGAAAATTGTTTGTGTATTGTAGTGATGTAATGAATGGAATAGATGATCTTTTATGGAGCTGATTTAGGTGAAGTGGATAGCAATTCTAGAGAAAATAGAAATTATTGATTTTTGTAGACTGTAACTGACACATTCTCAAAATTTATATAGTGAGTATCGTTGAATATAAAAGCTGCACTCGAAAAAACCAAGGCAATGGAAAATATTTTTGAAATGGTACGAGTACCAAAAAAAGTTACAAATAGATGATGGTAAAGAATTTTTTAATAAACACTGCAAAATTCATGCATAAATAGAGGATTAAAAATTACTTAATATGAAAGCATCAATAGTAGAATGATTTAATAGATCATTAAAAGGAATTATGTGTTAAGAATTTAGCATTAATGGTTCATATAAGTGGAATTATATACATATATAAAGATTTACTCAGTGCATGAAATAGAAAACTTCATCTCATTAAATTATTTGCGATTAAAGTTAACTCAACGAATGAGAAAAAGGTGAAAAATACAGTATACAGTAATTTGAAGATGTACAAAATGTTGAAATTTAATGAATATATAAATAAAATTAAAAAGGAAAAATCTATTTTGTATTGGTTTTTTGAAGGATTGATTAGGAATGTTAGGTCTCAGGGAAGATAATTAGTCTAATGTACTGGAATTCTCTAAACTTGATGGTTTGTATGAAATATTGTGAAAACTTAAGAGTTCAAAATGAACTATAAGACAGTGCAATATTCAGCAACACATCATATTATCACTTTTTATAGTAAAAGGTGTACATTTTCCATTTCGAAAGCTCTAGCACACACAATTTTAAATTGTGAATATGGGGTTATTATAATAGATATTTACTCTGTTCATTTCTAGATAAACTGGACTTTGATATCCAATCTTTAACAATGTACATGTGTATGAATGGGTATCAAACAAACTTACTAAATAAATACAGACTTCAACTAGAATCATGCTAAAGCATGCATAAATTGTAAAATGGAATGTAAGCAGATCTTACTTTATATCTGTATCTGTATGGATATGAAATAAATTTACCGAAAAAATATTGGAAGCATGCCTAAGCATGTATAATTTAACAAAATTCCTCACGTCATACTTTTATAAGCAAAGAAATTTTAAGACTTTGTGGCAAATCAAATACATAAATATGTATCTACTTTGGTAAAAATTCAAAAGAGTGAATTCGTAATTCTAATTGTATAGATTTTTAATTGAAAGACCACTAAATGTCGGACTCTCGCGTCACTATCGATAAAAGCATGCATGCTAGCAAAATATTAAACCTATGATGAGAACGCGTTTTTCTAATCATTAATTTATAGACACCAATTGTATCTGGATCAACCCAACTCATGAATGTTTTATATACAGGTATGATTGATGGTGATGAGGACCTTTTCTAAGTGAGAAATGATTACATCTGAATGCGATACAACGTAGCCTACGTTAACCCCAATAACGTCAAGGGGTCTACCACCAAACCTTATATAGAAACACTTGAAGTAAAAATTCTCCCAAACATAGATATTCCAATGTTTCTAACACAATATGAAAACACTGACGGTGAATTGGTGATGGAGGTAACTGTGTTATTTTGGATCGATTTTCTGGAATAGTTGATTATTAAACATGTATTTCTTTGTATATGAACTAATTTCTACATACATACATATATTTACCTATATGTATGTATATATTAATACTTTTAAAAATTATACATATATTCTTTATTTTAAGTAGTAAAATCTGAAAAAATAGTAGTGACACATTAGAAGAAAAAATTAATAAAATAAAAAGAGAGACTGATTGACCCACTGATACGTACACTCTGTCTGACAGGTACAAAAAGATCACTTAAATATATTAGAAATATATACGCAATACGCTAAACTTTAATAAAATGAAAAAAAAACACTTCATCCAGAACATCAAATAAATGCCATAGGTGCTCACCCGTCATAAAATAAACATATACTCGTACATTATTAATGTACTTAAAGATATTATCAGTATGAAGTAACACAATTTGAAGAATAAAAAGTTTAAAATTTAATTATCCATAAGGCTGACAAAGAGTATACACAAATGCTGAAATACAAAGTCATCTTGCATACTAGAGGAGCAGTTGAGAGGTCAGACCTAAATTGTAAGAAAACGACTTCGTTTTCTGTTGATCGCTATTCAAGAAGAAAATAAGATTGTTCATTATGAATTAACTAATTTAAAAGTACATTTAAGTTCAGTCTCATATCCATATGATGATGATCCTAACATAAAATTTAAAAATTAACGTTATGCAATTCTATATAGTTATTATATGTATCTGAGATTCCAGCAAAGGTAGTATATGAAAGAATCTCAAGCGCTTCTACCTGTACCACAGTTTAAGATAAAAGCTCCTTTTATTCAATAGCGGGGCAATTGAATAAAATTTTAATTTTAAATAGTAAGCAAAGACATCAGCTTACTGAATTCTTATTCATGATCATATACTAGAATATGTACCCATCAAAGGTCAAATTCTAAAAGTCTTATAAATTAAGCAATATGGAAAATAACATAATTTTTATACACGTACAAGGTTTCAAAAACAACTCAAATGAATTCATTGGAAAAGAAGTAGCGATTGTTTTAAACAATTACGAATATAATAATTTCATTATGAAAATCAATAATCAATAAAAAATAAAAAAAGAAGCACGCTGGCTAACAAAAGACTATCATTACATAAGCTGGACTGCTGGATCAGTTTTATTTAAAATGTTAATAAATGTACAAAAGGCAATGCAAGATGTTCTAAAATTTATGTAAAAGGTGATGAAAAAAGCCTACAGCTGGAAAAAATTTTATATCAAAATATTTCTAAGAATGAATTTTAAGCTGCATCAACTTTAAACAAATGTAAATTAAATATAGGAAATATTTCTATTATAGTTACTATTACTCTAAAGTATGTATCTTAAGGAATTCAGTTTTACTTAAAACAGAACATCCTCACAAGCTTTTAAGTAAATATAGTGTAGTGTAGCATCGTCTGAACGCCCATTTTGTCGTCATTTGTTTTCTTTTGCTTTTTAAAAGAAAAAGTAAACGGAACAAAACGATCAATTTTCATTGATAGTACTGACACACAAACTTTATTAATAAACTAACAAACACTTTGAATATTTGGCAACTGCAATAAACTGCTGAATTAGTGAAAAGGGGTTTTTATGAATTAAATGTATGATTATGTAGGTTACTAGTTGTGTAGGAATATTTTTGTAAACTAGTATTTAAGCCAGTATAAATCAAAAATAAAGACAGAATTATTTCATGCCTTAAATCGGCACATTGGGTCTCATGCATAAAAACGAGTAAAAGCGCTGAGTTGAAGCAGGTAAGCAATTGCTCATAAAGTCGAGTTCTATCAAACAGCAAAATCTTTTGCTCAATTTCGTATGCATAAAAAAGAGTTCAAACCAATTGCAATTACTTGAGCAAAGGGAGTTCAAACGTGTAATTGTTATTTAGACTTGTGTCCAACAGTTCTTTTTGAACTAGTTTGAGAGCGTTTGAATCAAAAGTTGTTTCAAACCCATTTAATTTACATTGATGTTTTTGATCGAACTTGTGTCCAACTGAACGAACTAGTTCAAAAAGAACTGTTGGACACAAGTCTATTGTTATTGAAGTGTAAACATGTCGTCAAGTGAAAGTGAAGTAGAAATAGAACTAAATAATAATAATAAAGTAGAAAATGACGACATTTTCAAATTTTTCGTGGAAAAAATAAAACAAAATAAATATTTATTAGAAAAGACTAGACTTGGGTCGAACTCGTTCACTAGTTCATTTTTGCCACAAACCAATGATCAAACCCATGTAATTTAAATGGGTTTGATCATTGGTTTGTGGCAAAACTGAATTAAGTGAATGAGTTCGACCCAAGTCTAGAAAATACTCAATTACCAAGTATAAAAAATAAAAAAAAACAAACTATAGAAGAATGTGTAAAAGAAATTAAGCAAAAATTTGGAATAGAATTAACGGGGAAAAGTATAATAAAAAAATAGCTAATATGAAATGTCGTATAAAAAATAAAATAGACATAAATAAAACAGGCAATAAAAAAATAAATTTAAAAAACTGGGAAACTGATTTGTCACAATTGCTTTGTGCTAATTCAAATCCTTCAACAAACAAACTTCCAGGTAAGTGTAACGTTATCGAATCCAAATTTTGTTGTTGATTTCGCTCTTCGTTTATTTTTTTACAGTTCATCTCTCTCTTGGAACTAATGATGACAACTGTACGTTTGATACATTAGAAGAGATATCAGCAACAAAATCCTCAGAAACAAAAAGAACAGCAACACCAGTAGCAAAACATCAAAGAAAGCGCCGTTGCACTGATAATAATGACCAACCTGTAATATTTTTTTTAATTTTATTTTACATTTTGCTATATGTTGTTTATTTTGAAGGTTAACAAAAAGTCAAAAGCAGTTTTGAGTCGCTATGAAACTGATGAGACAAGAGATTTGAATTTTCAATGTCTGCAGAGGCTTGTTTTGCTAAAACAAAATAAAGTCCTTTCTGCAAAAATGCAAATTTTGCAAGAAAAACTTGTGGAAAGAAACTTGCAATTACATGAATTTTGATTTTTATTAATATATATTTAATGCCTAAAATTGAATTACATATATTTTATTTTTATAGACCAAAAAAATATTTAAGATTTCCATTTATATTATTTGTATAATAAACTAATTTGATAACAAATTTGCGATCATCATCCTTTTGTTTTTTCCAGCTTCTGAATTTCTTGCTCTTTGTTGTTCGATATCATTTTCTAATTGGCATACATCATTATTGTTGTAATAGTCATTGATAAGGATATAATCGACTTTTAAAAATTTAGCTATGTTATGCAAAATGAAACAACTGGCTATTACGTAGGGCGCTAACTCTGTCGATACACGAATTTTGTATTGAAGTATCGAAAATCTTTGCTTCAATTGCCTAAAACACCGTTCTATAATGACACGTTCCCTTGTAAACACTTTGTTGAATGTTTTTTCTATGTCAGTTGTTGGGTTCCGGAATGGTGTCATTAGCCATGGGCATATTCCATAGCCCTCATCCCCGAGAAGTAATGCATCCTTTGTGGCATTTTGCATAATTCTACATAACTCACTATTTCATAAGATACGTGAGTCATGAACTGAACCAGGCCAGGATATGTCAACGCTTGTAAAAAGTTCTTTTCCATCACAAGTTGCCTGCACATTTATTTATACTCATCGCTTTGATTTGAGGGGTTTTTAATTTTTATATGCGGAAAGCAATAATTTCCTTGCCATTTCATTTGAGCATCTTTTATTTCATCAGCATCTTTCGGGAATTTTATCCACTCGCAGATGCTACTATCACCAAATCTATGTATTTATCATTTTATTATTAATTAAATAAAAAAAATAGTAATTAAGAATACAAACCTGTACAATTGTTTATCCTCACTTGCTAAATTTTTTTTACGCTGTTGATAACATTTTGTATTTCTTTGCGGTACAAAATATTCAGCCATGATTCCTTTTTAGTGGACGCGTGTCAACTATAAGGCATGCTCAACAAAATTTGACCAAGAGCTCACAAAAGAAAGCAAAAGCTTGTTTTTATGCATATGAAAATGAGCACATGCTCATCTAACTTAGTTCAAACTGAGCAAGACGAGATCAAACGTAAACAGTGAGTAAAAGCAAATTCATCAAATTTTATTATGCATACGACAAGCACCTTTTACTCAAAAAAACGAGTCAGAGCTCAAGCTCACGTTTTATACATGAGGCCCATTATGTAGATACGTTGGTTATAAAATTAACTTGTGTCGACTAAGTGACTTCTGGATACTTTGCCCTTGTAATTGCAAAACTCCTCGGAGAATATTGTTACCTCCTGCGAATAAACGAAATATTCGAAAAGGTAGTATGCCTTACTAAATACAACACGATAGATTCGGGAGTTCGTGTATTAACTAAATATAATTTACGTGTAATCGGCTAAAAAACGAGTTAGGTTTTCTAGCTACAAAACACACGAAAGATTCTGAAGTTCGTATGCTTTACTAAATGCAATACACGAAAGATTTGGAAATTCGTGTATTTACTAAATACACGCAAGATTCGGGAGTTCGTGTAGTCGGCTAAAATACGAGTTATGTTTACTAGCTACAAAACACACGAAAAATTCGAAAGTTCGTATGCTTTACTAAATACAATACACGAAATAACTACAAAACACACGAAAGATTTGGAAGTTCGTATGCTTTACTAAATACAATACACGAAAGATTCGGGAGTTCGTGTGTTAACTAAATACGATTATCAACTCTACTAGGTAATATATTTTTTTTAAATACATACATATATTTATTTATTGTATCTTCAAATATGAACTAACAATAAGTATTCAAATCTTAAATCTAAATATAATTAATTAGCCCCGACCAGTGTCGGACATAAACTTAGTGATAGTTATTAATAATACATAAGTCGTGATAAGCTAAAATAAAAGTATTTTCACGCATTTTCTTCTGGAGTGATGTGAATAAGAGCCCTTTCGTCCCTCTTTTTTAGGTGGATGTGTCCTGTAAAGTTCAAAATATTACGAGCAAGCGGATTAGGAGGTGACTCGAGTTTTGTTAAATATTTGCCTGCGTATTTTGCAATTTCTTCAGTCACTAGTGACATATTTAAATCACGATGTTGATTTGAATTTTTTATATACCATGGAGCCGAAGTTATTAACCGTAAAATTTTATTTTGCCTTCGTTGGATTCTCTCGACATTGGAAGCTGAAGCCGTGCCCCATAGCTGAATTCCGTAGCACCATATAGGTTTTAAGAGCGACTTGTAAATTAAAAGTAAGTTTAATAGCCTCTTTGTAGAACACGACTGGTCAATAAAAAACGCTAACGTGTCAGCATTATTTATTTTTTGGGGTTTTAGAACACGAGTGTTGACGATTTTCATTCAAAAACGTAACAGATGACAGTTTATTTGTGTTTATACAACACGAATTGACTCACAATAATCATCAAGGTGGGCGATTAATAAGTTCTAGTCGTCTTAAACTAAAAAGTGCACAAAAATACACTAAACAATAAAAAAAATTAATAAAAGTTAGGAAAAGGTAAAAAAAATGGAATTTTCAACAAGAAAAGGGTAAGTAAACTTTCATTTAAGATTGTTCTCGTTCTGATTCTTCTATTTTTAGCATCAAATTATCAAAATGACAACAAGCATGAAGTTTAGCCAATTGAAGGCTAGCCGCGAATAACGTTTTAAGTGACAAAATAATAATTTTTCAGGAGAGCCAAAAAACGTATTTTAAAGCAAGATTGGTTTTTTCGTTTAAATTTTTTAAGCTTATCGAAAATAATGATAACTAGCATTAACTTTTCTTTTTGTATCTCTGCTACATTTATCAATTATTTTCAATTTCGTTTGCATGATTTTATTAGTTACTTACAAAGTTTTCACCGATTGATTGGATTGTAATTGTATTTTAACGGCGATAAGATGCATAATTTTGGATGGTTTGATGTTTGATCAACGCAAGAAAGTTATGTTAATGTTAATCTGGGAAAAATCTGGTTTTTTAAAAAATGTCTTTTACAACGTTATTCGCGGCTGTGCTTCAATTGGTGCCATGTAGGGAGGAAATTTGACGTTTGGCCGCGGGAACTCGACAGTTTGGTGTTAAAAGTTTTTAGTGTGTGCGTTTGTATATCTGTACAAGTCCATGTACAGACCTAACGGCTGAATCCGTTTTGATTTAGATTTTTGCGTTTGTAAGGTGACTTGATAGAGTGTGTTCTAAGCTATGTTTGAAGAAAATCGGTCCAGCCGCTTGATAGGTATCACATCTTTTGAACATACAACTGAGGTTTTTTAATTTTTTAAATAAAAAATTTTTTTCGCTTTCAAACAATTTGTAATAACAAATTTATGATAACTTCCTGAGGCCTGGACCAATTTTTTCAAATATAGACTAGATTAAGTTGGCTTTTAAATTAAAAACACCAAATTAAAGTCGGCCTAGCCGTTTGGGAGCTACGGACACAGAATACTACCAGAAATATAACAGAAAAATAATATAAATAACAGAAAAATACCCTCGTGTTCCGTCTCGTGACATTTCTGTATGTTTTGTGCTATGGCGTCACAGACACACAGATTCAACAGAACATAACCAGAAAAGATATGATATCTTCTAAGCAGCCAGACCAATTTTCTTCAAACATAGCTTAGAATACTCCCGATCAAGTCACCTTTCAAACAAAAAACTATATCAAAATCGATCCAGCCGTTTGGTCTGTACGTGGACTCCCACAGACACAAACATACGTAGACATACATATACACATTTATGCATGCACATAACTTTCACGAAACTCACTTATTAAAAAATATTAAAAAATTTAGATTACTTACTTTTACTTAAATACTTTTATACACAAAATTAAAATACTTTTATTCACAATGTGCTTACTTTATTTGTTTACGTTATTTATATGCATGTCAGCTGTGTTTCAAGAATAGGGTTTCCGTTCTTTTTAGCTGAAAACACAATTTTGTATGAAAAAATAAAAAACTAAAACTATTTCGGAACATGTTGGCATTAGTACGATTTAGTACATATGTATTTGACATAAGGGCGAGTTAACCTAAGCTGCGCGACAAAGTCGACTCGCTTATACAAATGCTTTCCATTACGTAGTCGTCCATGAAATGGCCCGTCGTGAGTCGCCTTTGTCGCGTTCTACAAAAAGGCTATAAGTTTCATTTGCGTTAGCTTAGAGTCAATGTGGTGTTTCCATGTGAGCCTTCGATCGAGATTTATACCAAGGTATTTCACATATAAATTTTTAGGAACAATTTCATTATTGATTGTAATTGGGGAACAAGTGTCTTTTCTTAGGATAAATGTTACCTGCGCACACTTCTGTTCATTTACCTTTATTCTCCACATGAATAACCATAGTTCCAGCTGAGTAATATGTTGTTGAATATATAGGTTAGCCTCGTGTTCTTCAACAGTGAACTTCCGGGCAATAATGTAACTTTCCAACAGATTTAGAATGTTTATCGGTAGGTAAGTCTATAATTTTAAAATTAGGCCTTCGTGCCACACTTTATCAAAAGCATGAGAAACGTCAATAAACAGCGCATAGCAATACTTCTTTTCTTCAAAAGTTTTTCTTATAAATTGAACCAATCTATGAGTTTGTTAAATAGTGCTATGCTGACCTCTAAGTCCAAATTGATGATCCGGTATCCATTCATTATCAGTTAGAATTGGAGATAATTTTATCATGAGTAACTTTTCAAAGAGCTTTGACATTGTTGACAGTAAACTTATTGGCCTATATGACTCCGCCTTGGCAAGATCTTTGCCCGGCTTTGGAATCATTTTCACCTTGGCAAGCTTCCAGCTTTTTGGATAGTACTCCAGTCGTAAAATGGCATTAAAAATGAATAACAGGATTCTAATAGTAATGCCAGGCAACTTCATGAACAACTAGCTACTAATTTCTTCAATACCTGGAGCTTTATTCGGGTTGAGTTCTGCAATTAGTTTTTGTACATCACGCGTCTTAAATTTTATTGGTGCGGGGGGGGGGGGTAGCGCAACTACATTTGGCAAATCAACAGCACCAGAACATGTGTTTGGGGTAAATACGGATTTTAAATGCTCACCAAATATTTTACGTTTTTCAATATCGCTTCTTGCCCAACCTCCTGTAGATGTGCGCAGAAGTGGTTTAAACTCAATGAGTGTTTTAAGGTTTCTAGGAGCGCGCCACAAAGAGTAATTAGATGCTGGTGTGACATCAAGACCTTCCAAATAATTTTTAAGAGATGCAGTTTTTTCAAATGCAAGCAACTCTTGAAGTCTTCTAGCTCTTCATTTTTCACACGCGATACGTTCAATATCCGTAGAATAAATTCTATCAACCTTAGTCTGCGGATGGGAGGTAGTGGTATGTTCAGCAGCCAGTTTAATATTTTCATTAAGGTTGGCAATGTTAGTTTCAATATCATCAGGTGTTCTTAGCGTAATATTTTTTGTGCAATGACTACTAAGATATTTTTTGAATTCCACCCAATTAACATGATTTATCAACTTCACATATAGGTTAGGTAAGTTACTTCTTAATGGGTTACAAATTGTAACGATCATGGGAGAGTGATCGGACGAGAGATCTAGAGAAGCTTCAATTTGAATTAAATCCCTAGAGATATTTTTCATGACGCGAAAATCTATAACATCCGGAATTTTTTGCATGTCAATAGGCCAATAAGTGGGTAATATATGTATATCGAAGAAAAATCGTCAAAGCTCTCGGATTATAGTTCAAGTGGCCTTCTCGTAACTACCATTCGTACGGTGTCGTGACTTGCTCCCCGATTGCTTTCAAAACTTGACTGCTTATGTAGTTCCACTCCAGAACTGTATGAGACTTAAAACGTAGATTCCTCAACTTCAACGTTAACAAACAATGTAAACTAACAATTATGTTGTACCCTACATTAGTTGAGGTGGTATGTACCTATCCGTTGTATAGTATGTAACTATACGTTTTATCGTTTGTAACGTCACGTTACAACCTGTTCAGTAAAATATTAATTGTTTTTTAAATATTATTAAATTAGTTATTGAGGGGTTAGCTGAATCCTATGCGGATTTCACTGTTGCTACATTGTAAAAGTGACAGGTGAGAAAGCTCGAATTACCAATTAGCACAGCTAATAAAAACACATGTAATTTTATTGCATTAGAAAGAAGAATCAAAACAAAAAATCCGACAAAATTTCAGAGAAATCGAGTCAAATAGAAAAATATACTTATTTTCTATCTCGTGGCATCTCTATATACTTTGTAGCAGATAATCAGGTACCCGTTATCTAAAAATTTCTTAGAAAAACTAGAGTTATTATGTTAAACTTTATTTTAAACAAATAGAATGTTCAACTTATATCACAGTTGAAACAAGAACTCAATAATCAACAGGTTTTTTATTTAATTACTTTACCATTACTACTCATACATTATTAATTTTGAATCCTTACTACTAATGGTTGATGTCTTTTTGAAAAGTATTGTATATAATTTATGAAATAAAAATAATGTGTTGTCTATAAGGTTGGAAACCGAAATAAATGACGGTATCGGTATTGATACCGGTACAATTATTTTTTAAATTTCGGTATCGGTAGCGGTATCGTTATTTTTTTATTTCGGTATCGGTATTACCGGTACATACCGTTATCGAGTTTATAAAACCGGTATACCGATATTACTGATAAATTTATTATTTCAGGCAGTGGAATAGCAAAAAATCTTGTTTTATTAAATTACTTCGAAAAAGGGAGTATTTTCACATTAACATATGTATAAAAGCATATAAACTTATTTGTTTCTATATATGTTTTAATACTATTATTAAAAAATAATTTATTAAAAAAGTGAAACAAGGAGACTGCAGTTAAAACTTTATATAGATAGAGTTTTGGTTAATTAAACAAAATAGTAATAATAAAAGTTTTTGCCCTTATGCAAAAACTATTGTTAAAGTTAAACATGCTTTAAAACCGGTTTTGCCATACTAAATTCGTTTGTTAAACCAACTTTAATTTTAACAATCGTTTTTGCATAAGGGGTTTGTCTATACTGATAAATTACACAGTGTGATAAATTTAGATGAAATCGAAATACCTGGGACGTGTTACTATTTCTGCTGGGTATTGTCGAGTATAACAAAAATCTGTATTTTAAATTTTCCAGACACCTCCAAAATCTTGAGTTTCTGGTAAAAAAACGGATTTTCGTAACCATAGGCTCTTATCAATAACTAAGTTAAATATCAACCCATTTCAAATTTATAAACGAATACAGAAAGAAGAGACTAAGACTTTTCGAACCATATACATACATATATCTTGTTTCAGTAAATTTCAAATATATGTCTGTATTTTTCACCAAATATAATTTTTTCGGTTTATTTTCGGTACTTTTATACTTTGGCACGTTCTTAGACAATATCTTTGTACTGGACCCATATTGTTTATAGCTTAATTTATAAAACATATTTCGCGTTCTATTTATACGTTTTCGGTGTACTTAAGCTTCCAGGATGATGAAAGTACAAAATTGGTACAACAGTCATCCCCAAAATTTTTTCCTTCAGAACCACATTTTTGACATATAATATAATAAATTTATAAACAGTATAGTGCCTTAGAACGAGTCCAAAGCAGAAAATTGTCGAGAAAACCGAAAAAATTATATTTGGTGATAAAATAGAAACATGTATTTCTTAAATTCGCTGAAACAAGATATATATATGGTTCGAAAGGTCTCAGTCTCTTCTTTCTATATCCGTTTATAAATTTAAGAGCGGTTGATATTTAACTTAGGTACCCGTAACTCAAGATTTTGGAGGTGTAAATTTCAAATACAGATTGTTGTTATACTCGACAATACCTACCAGAAAAAAAATAACACTTCGCAGGTATTTTTTTTGTTACAATGTACATACATGTGTATACATGTATGTACTTTATGATGTCCGAATATTCGTCAGATTTTACATATTCGTATTCGTACTCTCCGAATTCAGACGAAACGAAGAAGTGAATTTAAAGAATAAACAATATTCTTGTAGCTAATTTAAAAAAAAAACAATGAAAATAATATTGTTGTTCAATTAGCATTAAAAAAGTTAAAGCAGGTACTTTTCTTCACCCCAAGGGCCAATATTATAACTTGCCATTACTTACGTACCTTTTCACAATGGTTAAAAGATAACAGAGACTTTAACTGCACGTTTTGTATGAAGAACTCTCAGTTAAAGTTCACGTTAACTCTTAACCATACATTATGAAAAGGGACGTTAAAGATATAATCTTATTGCATGGATATATATATTTATATTCTTATGAATAGAATAGGCTAATGTTCGTAAACCTTTTTAAGCCAAATTACATGTGATAATTATTAATGAACAAATAACATTAAAGTAAGTTGTAAATATTCTGACAACAACACATAGTTGAACGGAACAGCCAGCCGTTTTCGAAGGCCACTAAACCTTCCTCATCAGCGTTCTTCTGTGTTTTGGTCCACTGTGTGTGGTGTCAGTTGATGTAGATGTCTGCCTTATATACGAAACTTTATTGCAAATGGAATATGTGATTTGGTTTGATTCATTGCATTTCAATTTGCTCATGTATTTTGTAATGAAGGCTCAAAGTTACCATCTCTATATTTACAACTCAAGTTCTTACATACAAACTAACCAAAAAAAAATTATACAAAAAATATTCGTAGTACATATTAACTTTGATAAATAAGCCTTTTTTTTGTTTTGCTAATATTTTTACATATTGAAATAACAAAAACAAAAAAAAAAACCGTAAACAAAAAAACATACAAACATACCCTTGAGGAATACTCTATATGAGTACCCCAAAGGAAAAAAAATAGTGAAGTGAGTTCTAACGGCAGAAACACCTATTTTACTGTGAGTTTTTATGCTCATAATGATATCAATAAAAATAAAATATCTGATAATAGACTTGCTGTGAGTTCTGAAGGTCTTAATAAAAATCAAAAATCTGATAATAGACTTTTTCTAACGGCAAAACAACAGTTTCGTCAGCGATCAACTTCGCTTTGTCCAATGCCAACTAGTGAATCGTTGACAATATTGCCTAGTACTTCCACATTTAACTCAGCGATATCACCCGCCTCGGCCTCGGGGTCACCACATAACCAAGTTGTCACTGAAAATAAGAGTAGCCCAAAGCCCAAGGTCCAAGTCGGAATGGACAGATACATTACAATTTTAAAGCGCGGTGAAGCCCAAATTCTACTATAATTGCATCTGCTCCAAAGATGTCTAGGGATAACAGCGCATCCTTAACTAATCGCCAAAACCGCTTTAAAAACTTTAAAAAAACGACAAACCCGAGGTATCCTCGAACAAAACATCCAAGCCGCCACCAATCTATTTGAGACAAAAAAATTCAAATGCCCTTATTAAAAAATTAATTTCGGACATTGGTGAGAATAAATTTCACATTGTTCCAATTAAACGTGGCAACATCGATGAAACTAAAATCCAAATTTATGACGAAAAAGATTTCCGCAAAATAGTTGCTGAATTTGAAAAAAGTAAAACAAGCTTCTACACATACCAGCTTAAGAGCGCTAAGGGCATGCAGATCGTATTGAAGGGCATAGATTCTTATGTTGTCCCCGAAGAAATAAAAGATGCACTCGTCCTCCAGGGTTCAAGGTAAAAAATGTGTCCAATATAATAAATAGAGAAAAGATTCCCCAACCCCTATTTCGTGTTGAACTTGAGCCTAATGATATAAAATTGAAAAAAAATGAGACGCATCCAATTTATAATTTAAAATACCTCTTGTACCGAAAAATCACAGTTGAAGAGCCACATAAGCGTTCAGGTCCTGTACAGTGCCATAATTGCCAAGAATATGGCCATACAAAAACATACTGAAATTTACCCTCTGTTTGTGTTGTGTGCGGCGAATTACACGGTACCGCTAGCAACAAACCAAAAGATCAAAGTGATAAAAAATGCAGTAATTGTGGATGTAATCACACCGCTAACTACAGAGGTTGTCCTGTGTACTCTTTTGTAAAGAAGACTATGGTGCAAAAACCTAAATTAGCTCCAGCTCAATCAGCAAACGCTTACTCTGCCACTTTTCTGCAAATGAGCCAACCAGTTACTTCCCGTGTATCGTATGCAGATGCTGCTAAGGCTAGTTCTATTCCGACACAAAATGTTTCACCGCAAAATAATTCAACATATACAAACTCAAACTTTAATTTTAATCGCCTTGAAGCCACTATTGAAAATCTTGTGCAAACTATAAACAATTTTACAACAAATATGACTAGCATGATGCAAGAAATACTCTGCTTCAAGCAATACTTAATAAGCCATGAACACGTTAACAATATGTTTCTGGAACGCAAACGGCATTCGCCAACATAAAAATGAACTTGAGCACTTCCTCACGGAGAAAAATATTGATATAATGTTAGTATCTGAGACTCATTTGACTTCGAGAAGTCTTTAAAATTTATGGCTACACTATATATGATACAAAGGACCCTAGAGGAAGGGCTTGCGGTGGATCAGCAATTCTAATAAAGTCAAGACTCAAGCACTATGTTCTTGATAATATTTGTGAAGAATACCTACAAGCAACAAATATTTGCATTACAAGTTTTTGTTCAAATTTCGTTATATCATCAATTTACTCCCCTCCCAGATTTTCAATCACTGAGAATCAATATGAGGATTTCTACAAATCTCTTGGACCTTGTTTTGTAGCAGCTGGAGACTACAATGCGAAACATACGTTCTGGGGTTCGCGCCTTGTTACACCCAGAGGTCGAGCATTGTTCAACACTATTTCAAAAATGGGCTTGGATGTCATTTCGAGTGGGGAGCCCACTTATTGGCCTACGGACAAAAAAAAATTCCGGATGTTATAGATTTTGGAGTCATAAAAAATATCTCTAGGTATTTAATTCAAGTTCAAGCTTCTCTTGATCTCTCGTCCGATCACTCCCCGACGATCATTACAATTTGTAGCCCATTAAGAAGTATCTTACCTGACCCATATGTGAAGATGATCAATCGTGTTAATTGGCTGGGGTTCAAAAAATATCTCAGCAGTCATTGTACGGAAAACATTACGCTTAGAACACTCGATGATATAGAATCAAACATTGCCAATCTCAGCGAGAATATTAAACAGGCTACTGAACATGCCACTATCTCCCATCCGCAGATTGGGTTTAATAAAATTTATTCTACATTGAACGTCTCGTACGTGAAAAAAGAAGGGCTAGAAGGGAATGGCAACAGCACAGATCACCACAAAATAAAATCAGATTTAAAGAGTGCACTAAACGACTCCAAGAGTTGCTTGCATCTGAAAAAATTGCATCTCTTAAAAATTATCTGGAGGGTCTTGATGTTACACCGGCGTCTAATTACTCCTTGTGGCGCGCTGTCAGAAAGCTTAAAACACCCGTTGAGTATAAGCCACCTCTACGCACATCTACCGAAGGTTGGGCAAGAAGCGATACTGAAAAAGGTAAAATATTTGCTGAGCACTTAAAATCCGTTTTTACGCCAAATATATGTACTGGTGTTGCTGATTTGCCGAATATAGTCGCTCTACCCCCTCAACACATAAAGAAAGCTCCGGGTATTGATGGAATTAGTAATCAGATGCTGATGAACTTGCCTCGTATTGCAATGAGAATCCTGTTTTTCATATTTAATGCTATTTTACGACTGGAGTATTATCCACACAACTGGAAACTTGCCAAGGTTAAAATGATTCCAAAGCCGGGCAAAGATATAACAAAGGCTGAGTCATATAGGCCAATAAGTCTACTATCTACAATGTCAAAGCTTTTCGAAAAACTGCTCAAAACAAAATTGTCCCCAATTCTAATTAGTAGTAGACCATCAATTTGGTTTTAGAAGTCAGCATAGCACCATTGAACAAACTCACAGATTGGTTCAATTTATAAGAAGAACATTTGAGGAAAAAACGTATTGTTCTGCGCTGTTTATAGACATTTCCCAGGCATTTGATAAAGTGTGGCATGAAGGCCTAATATTAAAATTGAAGACTTACTTACCAATAAACATTTTACATCTTTTGGAAAGTTACATTATTTCCCGTAAGTTCACTGTTGCGGAAGGAGACTTTACAAGTACGCCTGAAACAATTTCATCTGGTGTGCCACAGGGGAGTATACTGGGACCAGTTTTATATTTAATTTATACTTGTGTTATGCCTGTGAGCAGTAGTATCCATACTTCCACATTTGCCGACGATACAGCCTGCCTTAGTATGCATGAAAACCCTGATGAGGCATCCCGCACACGCCAGATGGAGCTTTGGTTAAACTTATGGAGCATCAAGGTAAATGAACAAAAGTGTGTTCAAGTAACATTTACTTTACGAATAAATACTTGTTCCCCCATTCGGATTAACAATCAAGTTGTTTCTCAACATTCACCTGTGAAATATCTTGGTATACACCTTGATCGACGACTTACATGGAAACACCATATTGACTCTAAGTTAACTTAAATGCAACTTAAATTAACTCAGGTACATTGACTGATTAGTCGAAATTCAACACTTAGCCTAGACTGTAAACTTTTAATATACAAGTCGCTTTTAAAGCCAATATGGTGCTACGGAATTCAACTATGGGGCACTGCTTCAGCTTCAAATGTAGAGAAAATTCAACGCAGGCAAAACAAAATTTTACGCATGATAACATCGGCTCCATGGTACATCAAAAATTCAAATATACATCGTGATTTGAATATGCCTCTAGTGACTGAAGAAATTGAAAAATACGCAGGCAAATATCTAACAAAACTCGAATCACATCCTAATCCGCTTGCTCGTAATATTTTGAACTTTACTGGACACATTCGCCTAAAAAAGAGGGATACAAGGGCTCTGTGAATACACAGCACTCCAGATGGGACTTCCTGAAAATTCTTTTATTTTTTATATTTTTTTTTTATTTTTTATATTTTTTCCTTTTGATTATCAATACTTATGTATTATATATAACTACTACTAAGCTTATGTCCGACACTGGTCGGGCCTAATTATATTTTTATATTTAAGATTTGAATACTTATTGTTAGTTCATATATGAAGATACAATAAATAAAATATCATGTAATAAAAAAAAAAAATATTTACAACAGTCTCGTATGCCGATGCTGCTAAGACTAGTTCTATTCCCACACAAAATGTTCCACCGCCAAGTAATTCAACGAATGCAAACTCTAGCTTTAACTTTAGACGTCTTGAAGCTACTATTGAGAATCTGGTGCTAACTATAAATAATTTTACAACAAATATGACTACCATGATGCAAGAAATGCTGAGAATGGAGAATACTCTGCTTCAAGCATTAGTTAACAAGCCATGAATACGTTTAAACTATGTTTCTGGAACGCAAACGCAACGGCATTCGTCAACATAAAAATGAACTTGAGCACTTCCTCACGAAAAAAAATATTGATATAATGTTGGTTTCTGAGACTCATTTGACTTCAAGAAGTCTATTCAGAATTAACGGCTACACTTTATATGATTCAAAGGACCCAAGAGGAAGAGCTTGCGGGGGATGTGCAATTTTAATAAAGTCAAGACTCAAGCATTTTATTATTGACAACATTTGTGAAGAACATCTACAAGCAACAAATATTTGTGTCGAAAAATTTTGCACAAATTTTGTCATATCATCAATTTACTCCCCTCGTAGATTCGCAATTACTGAGGATCAATATGAGGATTTCTACAAATCGCTTGGACCTTGTTTTGTAGCAGCTGGCGACTATGATCCTAAGCATACGTTCTGGGGTTCACGTCTTATTACACCCAGATATCGAGCGTTGTTCAATACAATTTCCAAAATGGGCTTGGACGTTATTTCGAGTACGGAGCCCACTTACTGGACTAATGATATACATAAAGTTTCGGATGTTATAGATTTTGGCGTCATGACAAATATTTCTAGGGAATTAATTCACTTGAAGCTTCCCTAGATCTATCGTCCGATTACTCTCCCACGATCGTTACAATCTGTAGCCCACTGAGAAATGCTCTACCTTACGCATATGTGAAGATGGCCAGTCGTGTTAATTGCCTGCGATTCACAAAATATCTTAGTAGCCATTGCACGGAAAACATTACTCTAAGAACTCATGATGATGTTGAATCTAACATTGCCAATCTTAACGAAAATATTAAGCAGGCTGCTACCTCCCATCCGCAGACTGGGTTTAATATACTATATTATACAGATATTGAGCGTCTCGTATGTGAAAAAAGAAGAGCTAGAAGGGAATAGCAACAGCACAGATCACCCTAGAATAAAATTAGATTTAAAGAGTTCACTAAACGACTCCAAGAGTTGCTTGCACATGAAAAAACTGCATCTCTTAATAATTAGCTGGAAAATCTTTATGTCACACCAGCATATAATTACTCTTTATGGCGCGCTGCTAGAAAGTTTAAAACACCCGTTGAGTTTAAACCATCTCTGCGCACATCTACCGGAGGTTGGGTAAGAAGCGATACTGAAAAAGGTAACATATTTGCTGATCATTTAAAATTAGAGCTGGCAAACTATCGATAGTCACGCCTTTCGATAGTTTGTTGGAAAACCATCGATACAATCAATAGTATCGAATTATTTTACTTGAAGTCTACACGTAACTTAAAATGACTAACTTTAACATTAATTTCTATTTAATGTTGAATGAAGACTTAAAATGTAAATGTTTGGTTAAAGTTTATATTGGGGTATCTTCCCAATAATCTTCCCTCTTTTCAACCTAACCTTACCTAACACGGCTGTTAAGGAATCTGTTTAAGCAACTCAGTTAAAATAAGAGATGATAAAAAAGGAGATAGTACACAAAAGGATATATTCCGTCTCTATTCCACAACCATCATTCTGCTAAGCAAAACTCTTACATCGTAATTTTTTTCTTACTTGCAGTTGGTGTTAAAGTAAGTCATTTCATGTCAACAGGAGACGAAGAGTTAGGAATGTTAAATTTAATTGTCAAATGAGTTTAGTTTTCAATTTACATACAACTCAGTGGAGATATTAAAAAGTGTTCTTCTATCAAGAGTTGATCCGTTACACATGAAGTCTGTATTACTAAGTCCATAAATTTATTACATTGAGTTATGACGTTATCTATATATAAATAGGCAAGTGAAAAAAGTTAAGAACCATTTTAACTGACTTAAACTCAACGTATTCGCTTGATTTTTTTTTTTGTTAGATAGATTGACAATAGGAGCAGTGCAGAATGTATTTTTTCTTCTACATTTTTGTGTCTAAGATATTTAAAAACAGTTAAGAATATTAGCCAATCATAAAGCCATGATTTCTCTTTCTCTCTTAATTTGCTAAAAAAAAATTACAACAATTTGGCTTGGCAACTCCATAAACACTCAGAAGGAAAAACGTATTTTATTTGTTCATTCTATTCTTATTTCCATCTTTCTATGTACTTAAACGATTATTTGGATATTTCAATAACGAGTGGTACTGTATACTGCTTATAATACTGCTTAAAAATAATATATTTTTTTAATTATTAATAACTTTGATTAAAGTTAAATGCACCTACAGCACAAAGTAAGTTTTTTATTTTTGGTTTATTTTGTGTGCGTTTTGTTTTTGTTCATTGTTTTCATTATTTTTCTGTGCTTTAAATTACTGAACATACTGGAATGTTGGAATATGATGGAATGTTTATATTATTAGGCTAGCATATTCGTACATACATATGGGGTCTTTCTCAAAGAATAGGGAACAGAAACTTTTTTTGTAACAAACGTTTTAATGGGGAGTCTAAAACTTTAGAGAAAAAACGTTCAATGAAAAAATAAGCATATATTTTTGTTTGGGCAATAATAATGAATATGAAGTGAAAACACTAGGAGCAAATATCTAATTACATTTAGTTCAAAAAGTGAACAACTTTTTTTAAATAGTTTGCTTAAAATCTTTTCTTATTTATGCCGATAAATGAAATTTTAAATTCGTATTTAGTAGTTAAGAAAGTGGTTTACCTTGGAGTCTATACATATGTATATTTTAATATAGTTTTTAAATTGTGTTTTAAATTCATCAAACTTTAAATATTTTCATTCTATTCTCCACCTCTGTGCGTTGATGGTTGATTTTCAACCACTGGGCGAACACTAGTTTAAGTAAATGAGCGATATTTACTTAGATGTATTTTCAATAAAAGAAAGCCTTTATGTTAAATTTTATCGAGTTTATTGCCAATTTGGTAACAAAGTTTTTAAACGATAGTATCGCTATCGAGGAAAAACTATTGATAGTCTAATAAAAATAAAACTATCGATACTATCGATAGTATTATCGATAGTTTGCCAGCTTTATTTAAAGAATTTATTTACCCCAAATACATGTACTGGTGTAATTGATTTGCCGAATGTAGTCCCTCTACATCCTCAACAAATAAAGTTTAAGATGCGTGATGTACAAAAACTAATTGCTGAACTCAACCCGAAGAAAGCTCCGGGTTTTGATAGGTTAAGTAACCAGATGCTGATGAAGTATTGCAATAGGAATACTGTTATTTATTTTTAATGCCATTTAACTACTGGAATATTATCCACACAGCTGGAAACTTGCCAAAGTTAAAATGATTCTAAAGCCGGGAAAAGATCTTACCAAGGCTGAGTCATATAGGCCAATAAGTCTCCTATCAACAATGTCAAAGCTCTTTGAAAAGTTACTCATGACAAAATTGTCCCCAATTCTAGTTAGTAGTCCGGTAGCATACCGGACCAAAAATTTTGTTTTAGAAGTTGAACAAACTCATAGATTGGTCCAATTTATAAAAAGAACATTTGATGAAAAGAAGTATTGTTCTGCGCTGTTTATCGACATTTCTCAGGCATTTGATAAAGTAGGGCATGAAGACTTAATTTTGAAATTAAAAACATACCTACCAATAAACGTTGTAAGTCTTTTGGAAAGTTAGATTACTGCCCGGAAAATAACTGTTGTAGAGGGAGACTTTATGAGCATGCTTGAAACTATCTCATCCGGTGTGCCACAGGGGAGTATACTGAGGCCAGTTCTGTATTTGATTTATACTTGTAATATGCCTCTGAGCAGCAATATCTACACTTCCACATTTGCTGATGATACAGCCTGCCTAAGTATGCATGAAAGTCCTTAGGAGGCATCCCGATATCTTCAAGAACACATTACCCAGCTGGCACTAATTTTTTTCTGCCTTTTGATTATAACTACTTATGTATTATTTATAACTATCTCTAAATTTATGTCCGACAGTCATCGGGCCTAATAATTATATTTGAGATTTAAGATTTGAATACTTATTGTATATTCAAATATGAACTGTTAGTTCATATTTGAATATACAATAAATAAAAAATATGTAAAAAAAAAGAAAAAAAAAATATTTGTTGCTTGTAGATGTTCTTCACAAATATTGTCAAGAATTTAATGCTTGAATCTTGAGTTTTTCGAATTGCTGATCCACCGCCTGCTTCTCCTCTTGGGTCCTTTGAATCATATAAGGTGTAGCCATAAATATTAAAAAGGCTTCTCGAAGTTAAATGAGTATCTGAGACCAACATTATATGAATATGTTTTTCCGTGAGGAAGTGCTCAAGTTAATTTTTATGTTGGCGAATGCCGTTTGCGTTCCAGAAACATATTTTTAACGTGTTCATGGCTTGTTAAATAATGTTTGAAGCAGTGTATTCTGCATCATGCTAGTCATATATGTTGTAAAATTGTTTATAGTTTTTAGTAGATTATCTATAGTAGCTTCAAGGTGATTAAAATTAAGGCCTGAGTTTCTATTTGTTGAAATATTTGGTGGGGAAACAATTTATATGGGAATAGAACTTGTCTTAACAGCATCGGCATATGATACACGTGAAGTAACTAGTTGGCTCATTTGGCGGAGAGAGAGTTTGCTGATTGAGCGGGGGCTAATTTAGGTTTTTGTCCCATAGTTTGTTTAACGAAAGAATATACAGGACATCTTCTGTAGTTAGCGGTGTGATTACCTCCACAATTACTGAATTTTTTTCTGCTTGATCTTTTGGTTTAGTACAACAATTCACCGCAAATAACACAAAATGTAGGTAATTTGCAAAAAGTTTTTCTGTGGCCATATTCCTGACCCAGAACGCTTGTGTGGTTCTTACACTTTTATTTTTAGGTATAAAAGCATATTTGAAATTAAAAATTGGGTGCGTCTCATTTTTTTCTAACTTTTATATCATTCGGCTCAAGTTCAACGTGGAATAGAGGTTGGGGGATCTACTCCCTATCTATTATTATATTAGATACATTTTTTACCTTAAATCCCTGGAGGACGAGTACATCTTTTATTTCTTCGGGAACAACATGCCCTTCAATACGAACTGCAGGCCCTTAGCACTCTTAAGCTGATATTTGTAGAATTTTGTTTAATTTTTTTGTTTAATTCAGAAACCTCAGTTCTCGTTGTACCTTCATAGTGAACAGACGTAATAGCGGAATTTTTCTTATATACAAACTAAACAAAAAAAAAGCATATAAAAAAATATTCGTAGTACATATTATCTTTGATAAATAAGCATTTTTTTGCTTTGATAATATTTTTACATATTGAAATAACAAAAACAAAAAAAAACCGTAAACAAAAACACATACAAACATACCCTTGAGGAATACTCTTTATGAGTACCCCAGAGGAAAAAAATAGTGAAGTGAGTTCTAACGGCAGAAATGCCTATTTTACTGTGAGTTTTGATGCTCATAATGATAACAATAAAAATAAAAAATCTGATAATAGACTTGCTGTGAGTTCTGAAGCTCTTAATAAAAATCAAAAATCTGATAATAGACTTTTACTAACGGCTAAACCACAGTTTCGTCAGCGATCAACTTCGCTTTGTCCAATGCCAACTACTGAATCGTTGACATTATTGCCTAGTACTTCTACATTTAACTCAGCGATATCATCCGCTTCGGGCTCGTGGTCAACAATTAAACAAGTTGTTACTGAAGACAACAGTAGTACAAAACCAAAGGTACAAGTAGGAATGGACAGATATATAACCATTTTAAAGCGCGGGCGAAGCCCAAATTCTACTAAAATTGGATCCGCCCCAAAGATGTCTAGGGATAACAGTACATCTTCTATCAATCGTCAAAATCGTTTTTCATTATTGCAAGACAAAAACGACAAGCCCGCTGCATCATCGCAAAAGTCTTTTAAGCCACCACCTATTTATCTGAGAGAAAAAAATTCAAACGCGCTTCTAAAAAATCTACTGTCGACCATTGGTGAAAATACTTTTCACATCATTCCAATTAAACGAGGTAATATTGATGAAACTAAAATCCAAATATATGATGAAAAAGATTTCCGAAAAATTGTTAGTGAGTTTGAAAAAAATAAAACAAATTTTTATACATATCAACTTAAGAGTGCTAAAGGCCTACAAATAGTATTAAAGGGCATAGATTCATATGTTGAGCCTGAAGAAGTAAAATGTGCACTTATCGAACAAGGATTTAAAGTAAAAATTGTTACCAATATAATCAATAGAGAGAAGATTCCCCAGCCTCTATTTCGTGTTGAACTGGAGCCGAATGATATACAGTTAAAGAAAAATGAGACGCACCCAATTTATAGTCTAAAATACCTTTTACACCGAAAAATCACAGTTGAAGAGCCACGTAAGCGTTCAGGTCCCGTACAGTGCCATAATTGCCAAGAATATGGCCACACAAAAACCTACTGCAAATTACCTACAGTTTGTGTTATCTGCGGTGAATTGCATGGTACTGCTAACTGTACCAAGCCAAAAGTACAAGCTGAAAAAAAATGCAGTAATTGTGGAGAAAATCACACCGCTAATTACAGAGGATGCCGTGTATATTCTTTCGTTAAACAGGCTATGGGTCAAAAATCTAAATTAGCTCCAGTTCAATCAGCAAATGCTTACTCCGCCACTCTGCCTCAAACTAGCCAACTAGTTAATTCACGTGTATCGTATGCCGATGCTGCTAAGACTAGTTCTATTCCCACACAAAATGTTCCACCGCCAAGTAATTCAACGAATGCAAACTCTAGCTTTAACTTTAGTCGTCTTGAAGCTACTATTGAGAATCTGGTGCTAACTATAAACAACTTTACAACAAATATGACTAGCATGATGCAAGAAATGCTGAGAATGCAGAATACTCTGCTTCAAGCATTAGTCAACAAACCATGAACACGTTAAAACTATGTTTCTGGAACGCAAACGGCATTCGCCAACATAAAAATGAACTTGAGCACTTCCTCACGGAAAAAAATATTGATATAATGATGGTCTCTGAGACTCACTTGACTTCGAGAAGCTGCTTTAAAATAAATGGTTACACTCTATATGATTCAAAGGACCCGGGAGGGAGAGCATGCGGTGGATCAGCAATTCTAATTAAGTCAAGACTCAAGCACTATATCCTTGAGAATGTTAGTGAAGAATATATGCAAGCTACGAATATTTTCGTAGAAAATTTTTGTGCGTACTTCGTGATATCATCAATTTACTCACCTCCCAGATTTTCAGTTACCGAAGATCAGTATGAGAAGTTCTACAAATCGCTTGGATCTTGTTTCGTGGCAGGTGGTGACTACAATGCAAAACATACGTACTGGGGCTCGCGTCTTGTTACACCTAGAGGTAGAGCGTTGTTTAATACAATTTCAAAAATGGGCTTAGATGTCATTTCGAGTGGGGAGCCTACTTACTGGCCTACTGACGTAAGAAAAATTCCGGATGTTATAGATTTTGGCGTCACGAAAAATATCCATAGGGACTTAATTCACGTAGAGGGCTCTGTAGATCTGTCCTCCGATCACTCTCCCACAATAGTTACAATTTTCAACCCACTAAGGAGTGATTTAACTAACTCATATGCGAAAACGATTAACAGGGTCAACTGGCTAGGATTCAAAAAATATATTAGTAGTCACTGCGTAGAAAACATTCAGCTAAGATCACCTGATGATATTGAATTTAATATTGCCAATCTTAACGAATATATTAAACAGGCTGCTGAACATGCCACTACTTCCTATCCGCAGACTGGCTTTAATAGAATTTATTCTACGGAATTTGAACGTCTTGTATGTGAAAAAAGGAGAGCTAGAAGAGAATGGCAACATTCACCCCTAAATAAAATCAGACTTAAAGAATGTACTAAACGACTCAAAGAGCTGCTATCGTCGGAAAAGACTGCATTACTGGAAAAGTATTTAGAAGGTCTTGATGTAACGTCAACATCTAATTACTCTTTATGGCGCGCTACTAGAAATCTTAAAAGACCCGTTGATCTCAAATCACCATTGCGTACTTCGACTGGAGGCTGGGCAAGAAGCGATAGTGAGAAAGGTAACTTATTTTCTGAGCATTTAAAATCTGTATTCACTCCCAATTCATGTACGGGTGCTGCCGATTTACCCCCTCTCTACCCTACAAAAAATAGTTGCTGAACTCGACCCTAAGAAAGCTCCAGGTATTGATGGCATTAGTAACAAGATGCTGATGAACTTGCCTCATATTGCAATAAGAATTTTGCTATTTATTTTTAATGCCATTTTACGAATGCAGTATTTTCCACATAACTGGAAACTTGCCAAGATTAAAATGATTCCAAAGCCAGGCAAAGATCTTACCAAGGCTGAGTCATATAGGCCTGTAAGCTTACTTTCAACAATTTCAAAGCTTTTCGAAAAGCTGCTCATGACTAAATTGTCCACAATTTTAGCTGATACTGGGTGCATCCCCGACCATCAATTTGGCTTTAGAAGTCAGCATAGCACTATTGAGCAAACGCATAGATTGGTTCAAATTATAAGGAGGACTTTTGAAGAAAAGAAGTATTGTTCTGCCCTTTTTATTGATGTTTCTCAGGCATTTGACAAAGTATGGCACAAAGGCCTAGTTTTAAAATTGAAGACATACCTACCAATAAATATACAAAAGCTTTTGGAAAGTTATATTGTTGATAGGACATTTACCGTTGTGGAAGGAGACTTCATGAGTTTACCCGAATCTATATCTTCTGGTGTGCCACAGGGTAGTATTCTGGGGCCAGTCTTGTATCTAATATATACTTGTGATATGCCTGTGAGCAATAACATCCACACTTCTACATTTGCCGATGATACAGCCTGTTTGAGTATTCACAAAAATCCTGATGAGGCATCCCGCAATCTCCAAGCACACATTACCCAGCTTGAAATATGGTTGAACTTATGGAGAATTAAAGTCAATGAACAAAAGTGTGTTCATATAACGTTTACCCTAAGAAAAGATACCTGTTCCCCCATTCGAATCAACAATCAAAATATTCCTCAACATTCTCAAGTCAAATACCTTGGCATACACCTTGATCGAAGGCTTACATGGAAATATCATATTGACTCTAAGTTAACCCAAATGAAACTTAAATTGACTCAAATATATTGGTTAATTGGCAGAAATTCAACACTCAGCCTAGACTGCAAACTTTTGATATACAAGTCGCTTTTGAAGCCAATATGGTGCTATGGAATTCAGCTGTGGGGCACTGTTTCAGCTTCAAATATTGAGAAAATCCAACGAAGGCAAAACAAAATTTTACGTTTGATAACATCGGCTCCATGGTACATTACAAATTCAAATATACATCGTGATTTAAATATACCATTAGTGACTGAAGAAATTGCAAAATACGCAGGCAAATATTTAACTAAACTTGAGTCATATCCTATTCCGCTTGCCCGTAATATTTTGAAATTTACTGGACACATCCGCCTAAAAAAAAGGGACACAAGGGCTCTTATACTCAACACTCCAGATGGGACTGCTTGAAAATACTTCTTTTTTTTCCTTTTTGATTATCACTACTTATGTATTATTTATAACTATCACTAAGCTTATGTCCGATACTGGTCGGGCCTAATAATAATATTTAGATTTAAGATTTGATTACTTATAGTTAGTTAATTTTTGAAGATACAATAAATAAATATATATATGAAAAAAATTTAAATCGAGGGAGGCAAAACATCCAAAATATCTAACCCAAATGCCAATGTCGTAAATAATGTTGAAATTGTAGAGCACACTAGGCAAATAGATTCAGTATTTATACTTATGTTAATATTAGTTATATTAAGCGCATTAAATATATTAATTAAACTATATATTCTAAACAAAAGATCCCTAAGAAAAACTTAAATTGACTCAAATATATTGGTTAATTGGCAGAAATTCAACACTCAGCCTAGACTGCAAACTTTTGATATACAAGTCGCTTTTGAAGCCAATATGGTGCTATGGAATTCAGCTGTGGGGCACTGCTTCAGCTTCAAATGTCGAGAGAATCCAACGAAGGCAAAACAAAATTTTACGTTTGATAACATCTGCTCCATGGTACGTTAAAAATTCAAATATTCATCGTGATTTAAATATGCCACTAGTGAGTGAAGAAATTGCAAAATACGCAGGCAAATATTTAACTAAACTCGAGTCACATCCTAATCCGCTTGCCCGTAATATTTTGAGCTTTACTGGACACATCCGCTTAAAAAAAAGGGACACAAGGGCTCTTATACCCAACACTCCAGATGGGACTGCTTAAAAATACTTCTTTTTGATTATCACTACTTATGTATTATTTATAACTATCACTAAGCTTATGTCCGATATTGGTCGGGCCTAATAATTATATTTAGATTTAAGATTTGATTACTTATTGTTAGTTAATTTTTGAAGATACAATAAATAAATTTGTATATGAAAAAAAAAAAAAAAAAAAAATCAGAAACCATATTGCGGAAATTTTTTTCGTCATAAATTTGAATTTACTCGATATTGCCACGTTTTATTGGAACAAGGTGAAATTTATTATCACCAATGACCGAGATTAATTTTTTGATAAGAGCGTTTGAATTTCTTTCCATCAAATATATTGGTGGCGGCTTGGATGTTTTGTTCGCAAGTAGATCGGGTTTGTCGTTGCCGTCTTGCAATATTTTAAAATGGTTTTGACGAGTAGTAGAGGATGCGCTGTTATCCCTAGATATCTTTGGAGCAGCTGCAATTTAGTAGAATTTGGACTTCGCCCGCGCCTTATCACAGTTATATGTCTGTCCATTCCGACTTAAACCTTGGGTTTTGTGCTACTGTTATCTTTAGTGATAACTCACATCAGATTTTTTATTTTTATTGTTTTCTAAATGAATTCACAATAAAATAGGCATTTCTGACGTTAGCGCTCACTTAACAATTTTTTTCCGAGGTACTCATATAGAGTATTCCTCAAGAGCACTTTGTTGGTGTTTTTTTTTGCGATTTGCACAAAAAAGCTTATTTATCAATGTTAATATGTAAGTATGTACTACGAATATTTTTTTGTATGATTTTTTGTTTGTTTAGTATGTATAAAAAAAATCTCCGCTCAGACATCTGTTCACTATGAAGGTTAAACGAGAATTTATAATGATAAAGATGCTCATCTTTTCCTTGTATATGATTCCAGTATTTCACAAATTTTACCAAACAGGACATGTATTTTTTGTACAATTCTCAACTTCACTTTATTAAATTTTATATTTTGTTTTATGTACAATTGATGTTTCTTCGTTGAATGTTCAAGTGATAATAATTCGTTTTTCATGTGACCTTTTTTTACTTCCAAATATGACTTAGCGCGAAAGTTGACAATTGGAAATTTAATTGGAAATGATGACAATAAATGTTTCAATTTACAATAGTTTTAAGTTAATAAGCGATTTAATTTCATAATTTTAAGTTATTTAATTTATATTAAAAGTTCAATTCAAGAAAAAAATTTTTACGTTTTTTTGTATTCGGTGATATTTTTATGTGTCCAATTGAAGATTGGGCATGCCGCCGGCCTTGACCTTAGGAAAGGGAATTTGACGTGTCACTACTGCACAGAGCTTGGGCTAGAGATTTGGTGGCCTCAACAAGTACCTTTGCGTTTGGTTATATATTTTCCAAACCTTCACAAGAAGCAATAACTCGATCTTGCAGTAATGGCGGAATAGAGTTGAAGTTTATACCTCCTAAGGCACCACATTTCGGTGGATTATGGTAGGCAGCTGTTAAGTCAGCCAAACAATTACTTTTACGCAGTATATCAACGGCTTCGCTTTCTAAGAATTAGAAACAGTCATCATTAAAATTGATGCCATTCTAAACTCACGGCAGCTTAAACACGAATTTTGGAAAATATGGTCATTGGAATATTTGCACCAGCTACAAGAAAAACAGAAATGGAAGACATCATCTCAAAATCCAAAAGAAGGAAATTTAGTCATAGGGAACTGACGGCAAGGTCAGGGCAGCAGATATAAATACAACCTCCGGAATTCATAGATTAGCCCCACTACTGCAGCAGGAAGAACTACCAACAAATAAAGTAACCAAGCTCACTCGCCCGATAGCAGTTGATGAAACAGAAAGTCCACCATCAAAAAAAAACTAGGCCTATTTCCACTTCAATGCTACTTACTATAATAGCAACACTATTTTTAATTAAGGCAGTAATGATTAGCAATGTCAAAATAACCAACTTTCATGATAACCCAGGACTATACTTTGAGGGAATTGGAAATGTAAAACTAGTGAGGGCTGAATGGAGACTAATGTTATACTATGACCTAGCACCATTTACTTCCGAGTTGGAGGCCTTCCAGTCAAGAAAAACTACCCTACAACAGCTCTGTTTGCCCATTAAATATCAACTAACTTGCAACATTTTGACAACCAACTTCAATCAAATAAAAAATGAATTGATTCAAGAGAACGAGCTATTCTCCAGCAGAAGAGTAAAAAGGGGAGTCTTCAACATTATTGGAAATGTTGCACGATCTTTGTTTGACGTTTTTGATTCCGAGTATGCAAATGAAATGTCAAACACCAACAGAATGCTAAGGAAGAAACAAAGTATTTGTTTCAACTGCTTAAAACTCAAACATCTATTATTGACTCAACCATTCATATCATCAAACAAGACGAACAAAGTACTCAAAAACAAATAATGGATATAATTGACAAGGTTAATGAACAAAAGAATGCAATAGCTAAGCAGGTTTACCAAACCAACCAAATGCAATTAATCTCACTTCTAGCTAACCAGTGGACGTTTATAAATGAGTACACATTTATATATAAAAAAATGTAAATTGTTTATTTAAATTGACAAATAAAATTAAACTAAGTTAAATTTCTATTTTCAACAAAGTAAAAATATTTGACAACAATAAATAATGAAGAATTGATTAAAATTATTTTGGAATGTAAAGTAATATTCTTACAAGTTAAAAGCACCTACAAGTACTCCCCTCTCAATGAGCGCAAAAGCGGTCAGGAAGCCTTATATTTCTACCGGATTTTGATTTCTGATTAACGGTACTTTCAAAAATATTTTCTTTAAAATTAGTACTTACAAAAAAAAACGGGCTTTAGACGGTCAATTGATATTGTTTCCCTTTTTCCTTTAACTTAGATAGCAAATGTTTTATTATTTCGTTGCAAAACTCTACATGGTCCAACATATTTCGGTTGAAGAGGCTTTACATAACAATCGCGACGTATCCATACATGGGAGCATTTGCTTAACTCTTGATGTACAAAGAAATTTTGTGAATTAGGTTGATGATATGAGGTTTCTATCGGTTTAATATTTTGCATTAATTTTTGTATTGTTTTTAAATGATATTTAGGGTCAATTTTTCCAACGGGCTTAAAAAATTCCCCTGGAAGTTGTAAGGTTTCGCCATATACCATTTCTGATGGTGATGCTTCAATGTTTTCCTTCAGGCTAACTCTTAATCCCAGAAGAACAGTATTCAAAGAAACAGTCCATTGTACATTATCAGCACACGTTAGACCAGCTTTAAGCGTTCGGTGAAAACGTTCTACTACTCCGTTGGCTTGTGGATGATAAGCAGTTGTAAAATTGTGCGATATTCCTAAATTCTTAGTTATTGTATTGAACAAATGCGAAGTAAATTGACTTTCTCGATCCGTAACGATAGTACTTGGAATACCAAACCGACAAATCCATCCATCATAAAAAACTCGAAAAACCGATTCAGCTTTTATGTCTTTTAGAGGAAAAGCTTCTGGCCAACGACTGAAACGATCAACACACGTTAATAGATATGAATATTCCTCCGAATGGTCCAACGATGTCTAAATGAATCATTGAAAATCGATTGCTAATAATTGGAAAACTTGCAAGTTTGCTTTTGGTATGTCTTGTTATTTTCGAGCGTTGACAGTCTTGACAGCCTCGCGACCAATCGTTGACAGTTTTGTTAATTGATGGCCAAAAAAATTTAGAGCAAATGAGTTTTCTGGTGGCTCGAATGCCATGGTGTGATAGTGTATGAATATTCTTAAACACTATCTCTCGAAATTCGTCTGGAACATATGGACGAGCAATACCAGTTGACATTTCACAATAAACTTGAGTGTATGTGTTTGGAAGGGTAACCAGGACAAATTTTTCTTTACCTGGAAACTGCAACAATTCTCTAAGTTGAGAGTCAACCTTTTGAGCTTGGCTTAATTTTGTATAGTCTATGGGCTGAATTTGAATTGCCTCAATACGTGATAAGGCATCAGCTATAATATTATCTGAGCCAGATATGTGGCTGATGTCTGTGGAAAATTGAGCAATAAAATCAAGATGATTTCGTTGACGTGGTGATGCCTTTTCCAACTTTTGCTTAAACGCAAATATTAAGGGACGATGATCTGTGTAAATTGTAAATTTTCTGGCTTCTAACAAATGACGAAAATGACGAATTGCTTTATATATAGCTAAAAGCTCTCGATCATATGTACTGTATTTCTCTTCAGTAGTACTAAGCCTTTTACTGAAAAAACCAAGTGGTTGCCACGAGTTATTAACAAATTCCTCAAGTACAGCACCAATAGTAAAGTTTGATGCGTCAACCTTGAGAACCATTTTGGCATTAGGAGCTGGGTGAGACAAATATGTTGCCTCAGCCAAAGCTTTTTTACAGTTGTTAAATGCATTTATTGAGTCTTCAGTCCAAGGTATTTTGCGATTATCATTCTTTTTCGTAGTTCCTTTTAAAAACATATTGAGTTTAATTTGTCCTACTGCTCCTTTCGGAAAAAATTTTCGGTAAAAATTAAGCATAGCCAAAAATCTTCTCAGTTCTTTCATGGTTTTTGGTAGAGGAAACTCATTTATTAGTTTTACTTTCTCTGAAAGTGGACTGATTCCATTCACACTAACATGGTGTCCAAGGAAATCAATTTCAGGAACGCCAAAAACACATTTTGCTGGATTAACCTTAATTCCGTATTTTTGAAATCGTTCAAATAGAATTTTGAGATGAATAAGATGTTCCTCTTCTGATTTTGAAAAAACACACACGTCGTCAATGTAAACAAATACAAAATCAAGTTCTCTGCAAACTCCATCAATAAAACGCTGGAAGGTCTGTGCTGCATTGCATAATCCAAAGAGCATTCTCAAAAATTCAAATAACCCAAACGGTGTAGTGACAGCAGTCTTCGGAATATCCTCCGCATGCACTGGAATTTGATAAAATGCTTTTATTAGATCTAATTTCGAAAATATTGTAGCTCCATGAAGGCTCAATTGAAAATCAGTTAAATATGAGACAGGATACTTGTCTGCAACAGTAATACTGTTAAGAGCCCTGTAATCACCACAAGGTCGCCACTCTCCGTTTGGTTTTTGTACCATGTGAAGAGGATTCGCCCAATTACTGCTGGATGATCTAACAATTCCTTTGTCCAACATATACTGGAATTCATCTTTAGCAGCTTTTAATTTTACTGGATCTAGTCGTCTTGGTCTACAGGAAATACTTGGCCCCTGAGTGATAATATGATGATATGTGTCATGATGAGCTTCAAAGCTATCAGATAATGTAAAAATTTCTGGATACTGTTTTAGCATGATGTGGTATTGGCTTTCACCAGAGACCATCTTAATACCAGCAAAAGTATCACTAATAATATTACCACTAGTTCTAAGATTGGTTATACCATCAACTAATGATCTTTGTTTCAAATCAGGAAGAAGATGGTAGTGACGAAGAAAATTGGCTCCAATAATCGGGCGGGATACATCAGCAAGTATAAAATTCCATCGGAAACTTCTTCGTAGACCTAAGTCTAAATTAAGATATATCTGACCAAAAGTTTTAATTTCCGTACCGTTTGCGGCATAAAGTGAAAGTTTTTGAGGAGACTTATAATTTTTACATGGATATACTGAACTTTCAGCTCCAGTGTCTACAAGAAATTGTACTTTTGAATGTTTTTCAGTGACAAATAAACGACCATTATAAAATTCATCTATACAAGCGGTCGAAGAACTTCTATGACTTGAATTTAGTTTTTTTTGGATAACAAATTTACAGGGTTGAATGCATTTTAGTGCTTTTTCAGCAAAACGATAATGGTACCAACATAATCCAGAGTTTTTCCTGTTGGTTGAAACTCCTCTTGACCGATCTCGAATTTTGAGAGCTGAATGACTTTGTCTTAATGAAGGTCTGGATCTTGATTCAAGAGCATCGATTCTAACTATAATGCTTTCTAGTTTTTGTGAAATTTTGTCTTCATTTGAAATCGAAGATATTTCAGAAACAAACACTGATGTTGAACTTGAAACAGCTTCCAAAATTTTATCAGCCTGATAAGCCAATTTATCAACGTCATTTGTTTCACAAACAGCCAAAATACCCTTCACTTTGTCTGGTAAACGTTCCATAAAAAGGGTTTTTAAAATTTCATTGCTTACCTTACCATTAGAAAGTGATTTCATACGTTGAAGATAATTGGATGGTTTTTCATCACCTAAATCCGTTCCATTTAACAAGCGTTTTAACTGTTGCTCCGCCGATTCAGCGAATGATTTCATAATACGATTTTTTATTGTGTCGTATTTGCCGGATGAGGGTGGTGAAACGATTATGTCTTTAACAATATACAAGATCGATTGATCCAAATTCATCACTAAATATTCAAATTTTGTAGTATCTTGCGTAATTCCACACATGCGGAAACATGCTTCAACTTGTAGGAACCAAACCTCTGGTTCATCTTTCCAAAAAACAGGAAGCTTAGGAGTTTTTACTGATGATATTTCAGGATTATTTACAGGCTCTTCTGGAGGTTGCTCGGCAATCAAACCTCGTGTATTTTGTGATGTACCACGTACAGCCACTTCTTCAAAAACGAGCATTTTGATTAATATCGTTCTTATTTCGGGGTCACCAATTATAAATGAGTACACATTTATATATAAAAAAATTTAAACTGTTTATTTAAATTGACAAATAAAATTAAACTTTTTTTTTTTTTTTTTAATACATATTTTTATTTATTGTATCTTCAAATATGAACTAACAATAAGTATTCAAATCTTAAATCTAAAATATAATTATTAGGCCCGACCACTGTCGGACATAAATTTAGAGATAGTTATAAATAATACATAAGTAGTGATAATCAAAAGGAAGAAAAAATAAAATAAAATAAAAAGTATTTTCAAGCAGTCCCATCTGCAGTGTCGAGTATAAGAGCACTTGTATCCCTCTTTTTTAGGCGGACGTGTCCAGTAAAGTTCAAAATATTACGAGCAAGCGGATTAGGATGTGACTCGAGTTTTGTTAAATATTTGCCTGCATATTTTGCAATTTCTTCAACCACTAGTGACATATTCAAATCACGATGTATATTTGAGTTTTTTATATACCATGGAGCCGATGTTATTAATCGCAAAATTTTATTTTGCCTTCGATGGATTCTCTCGACATTGGAAGGTGAAGCAGTGCCCCACAGTTGAATTCCGTAGCACCATATGGGTTTCAAAATAGACTTGTATATCAAAAGTTTGCAATCTAGACTGAGGGTTGAATTTCTACCAATCAGCCAATGTACCTGAGTTAATTTTAGTTTCATTTGGGTTAACTTAGAGTCAATATGGTGTTTCCAAGTAAGCCGTCGATCAAGGTGTATACCAAGATATTTCACATGAGTATGTTGAGGGACAACTTGATTGTTAATCCGAATGGGTAAACACGTATCTCTTCGTAATGTATATGTTACTTGAACACACTTTTGTTCGTTTACCTTAATTCTCCATAAGTTTAACCATAGTTCCAGCTGGGTAATGTGTTCTTGAAGATATCGGGATGCCTCGTAAGGATTTTCATGCATACTAAGGCAGGCTGTATCATCAGCAAATGTGGAAGTGTGGATATTGCTGCTCAGAGGCATATCACAAGTATAAATCAAATACAAAACTGGCCCCAGTATACTCCCCTGTGGCACACCGGATGAGATAGTTTCAGGCATGCTCATAAAGTCTCCTTCCACAACAGTGAACTTCCGGGCAGTAATGTAACTTTTCAAAAGACTTACAACGTTTATTGGCAGGTATGTTTTTAATTTTAAAATTAGGCCTTCATGCCACACTTTATCAAATGCCTGCGAAACGTCGATAAACAGCGCAGAACAATACTTCTTTTCTTCAAATGTTCTTCTTATAAATTCGAACAATCTATGAGTTTGTTCAATGGTGCTATGCTGACTTCTAAAACCAAATTGATGGTCCGGTATGCACCCACTATTAACTAGAATTGGGGACAATTTTGTCATGAGCAGTTTTTCGAAAAGCTTTGACATTGTTGATAGGAGACTTATTGGCCTGTATGACTCAGCCTTGGTAAGGTCTTTGCCCGGCTTTGGAATCATTTTAACTTTGGCAAGCTTCCAGCTATTTGGATAATACTGCAGTCGTAAAATGGCGTTAAAAATAAATAACAGTATTCTAATTGCAATACGAGGCAACTTTATTAGCATCTGGTTACTAATTCCATCAAAACCCGGAGCTTTCTTTGGGTTGAGTTCAGAAATTAGTTTTTGCACATCACGCGTCTTAAACTTTATTTGTTGAAGGGGTAGAGCGACTACATTTGGCAAATCAATTACACCAGTACATGTGTTTGGGGTAAATACGTATTTTAAATGGGCAGCAAATATGTTACCTTTTTCAGTATCGCTTCTTGCCCAACCTCCGGTAGATGTGCGCAGAGGTGGTTTAAACTCAACGGGTGTTTTAAGCTTTCTAGCAGCACGCCATAAAGAGTAATCAGATGCTGGTGTGACATCAAGATTTTCCAGATAGTTTTTAAGAGATGCACTTTTTTCATGTGCAAGCAGCTCTTGGAGTCGTTTAGTGCACTCTTTAAATCTAATTTTATTCTGGGGTGATCTGTGCTGTTGCCATTCCCTTCTAGCTCTTCTTTTTTCACATACGAGACGTTCAATATCTGTAGAATATAGTCTATTAAACCCAGTCTGCGGATAGGAGGTAGTGGCATGTTTAGCAGCCTGCTTAATATTTTCGTTAAGATTGGCAATGTTAGATTCAACATCATCAGGTGTTCTTAGTGTAATGTTTTCCGTGCAATGACTACTAAGATATTTTTTGAATCGCAGCCAATTTACACGATTTATCAAATTGGCATATGGGTGAGGTAAATCACTTCTTAATGGGCTACAAATTGTAACTATCGTGGGAGAGTAATCGGACGAGAGATCTAGAGAAGCTTCAATTTGAATTAAATCCCTAGAGATATTTTTCATAACGCCAAAGTCTATTACATCCGGAATTTTATGTATGTCAGTAGGCCAATAAGTGGGCTCCCCACTTGAAATGACATCCAAGCCCATTTTGGAAATTGTATTGAACAACGCTCGACCTCTGGGTGTAATAAGACGCGAACCCCAGAACGTGTGTTTAGCATTATAGTCGCCAGCTGCTACGAAACAAGGACCCAGAGATTTGTAAAAATCCTCGTATTGATGCTCAGTAAGTGCGAATCTAGGAGGAGAGTAAATTGATGATATGACAAAATTATTGGAAAAATTTTCAATACAAATATTCGTTGCTTGTAAATGTTCTTCACAAATGTTATCAATAATATAATGCTTGAGTCTTGACTTCATTAAAATTGCTGATCCACCGCTTGCTCTTCCTCTCGGGTCCTTTGAATCATATAAGGTGTAGCCATAAATTTTAAAAAGGCTTCTCGAAGTCAAATGAGTCTCAGAGACCAACATTATATCAATATTTTTTCCCGTGAGGAAGTGCTCAAGTTCATTTTTATGTTGGCGAATGCCGTTTGCGTTCCAGAAACATATTTTTAACGTGTTCATGGTTTGTTAACTAAAGCTTGAAGCAGAGTATTCTGCATTCGCAACATTTCTTGCATCATGCTAGTCATATTTGTTGTAAAATTGTTTATAGTTTGTACAAGATTTTCAATAGTGGCTTCAAGGCGATTATAATTAAAGTTTGAGTGTGTATTTGTAGAATTATTTTGCGGTGAAACATTTTGTGTCGGAATAGAACTAGCCTTAGCAGCATCTGCATACGATACACGGTAAGTAACTGGTTGGCTCATTTGCTGAAAAGTGACAGAGTAAACGTTTGCTGATTGAGCTGGAGCTAATTTAGGTTTTTGCACCATAGTCTTCTTTACCAAAGAGTACACACGACAACCTCTGTAGTTAGCAGTGTGATTTTCTCCACAATTACTGCATTTTTTGTTACTTTGATCTTTCGGTTTATTGCAACTAGCAGTGCCGTGCAACTCGCCGCACACGACACAAACAGTAGGTAATTTGCAGTAAGTTTTAGTATGGCCATATTCTTGACAATTATGGCACTGTACGGGTCCTGAACGCTTGTGTGGTTCTTCAACGGTTATTTTTCGATATAAGAGATATCTTAAATTATATATTGGATGGGTCTCACTCTTTTTCAATTTTATATCATTTGGCTCAAGTTCAACGCGAAATAGAGGTTGAGGGATCTTTTCCCTATTTATTATGTTCGATACATTTTTTACTTTAAAGCCCTGGAGGACGAGAGCATCTTTTACTTCTTCGGGAGCAACATAGGAATCTATGCCCTTCAACACAATCTGCATACCTTTAGCACTCTTGAGCTGATATGTGTAGAAATTTGTTTTACTTTTTTCAAGTTCAGAAACCATTGTGCGAAAATCTTTTTCTTCATAAATTTGAATTTTCGTTTCATCAATATTACCACGTTTTATTGGAACAATGTGAAATTTATTCTCACCAATGACCGAAATTAATTTTTTAATTAGAGCGTTTGAGTTTTTTTCTCTTAAATAGATTGGTGGCGGCTTGGAGGTTTTATTCGCAGATTCAGCGGGTTTTTCATTATCATCTTGCAATATTTTAAAACGGTTTTGCCGATTAGTAGAGGATGCGCTGTTATCCCTGGACATCTTTGGAACAGATGCAATTTTAGTAGAATTTGGGCTGCGCCCGCGCTTTAAAATTGTAATGTATCTGTCCATTTCGACTTGGACCTTGGGCTTTGGGGTGCTCTTATCTTCAGTGACAACTTGTTTAAGTGATGACAACGAGCCCGAAGCGGATGATATCGCTGAGTTAAATTTAGAAGTACTAGGCAATAATGTCAACGATTCACTAGATGGCATTGGACAAAGCGAAGTTGATCGCTGACGAAACTGTGGTTTTGCCGTTAGAGAAAGTCTATTATCAGATTTTTGGTTTTTATTAAGAGCTTCAGAACTCACAGCAAGTCTATTATCAGATTTTTTATTTTTATTGTTATCATTATGAGCATCAAAACTCACAGTAAAATAGGCATTTCTGCCGTTAGAACTCACTTCACTATTTTTTTCCTTTGGGGTACTCATAAAGAGTATTCCTCAAGGGTACTTTGTATGTTTACGGTTCTTTTTTGATTTTGTTATTTCTATATGCAAAAAAATATTAGCAAAGCAAAAAAAAGCTTATTTATCAAAGTTAATATGTACTACGAATATTTTTTGTATGATTTTTTTTTGTTTTTTTTTTTTTTTGTTTTGTTTGTATGTAAGAAAAATTCCGCTATTACGTCTGTTCACTATGAAGGTACAACGAGAACTGACAACAAAGTAAAAATATTTGACAACAATAAAAAATGAAGAATTGATTAAAATTATTTTGGAATGTAAAGTAATATTCTTACAAGTTAAAAGCACCTACACGTTGACAGCAATAAACTTACAAGGAGTTGAAAGTTAATGTGTGAAGGTGCAGGATTCAAAGGTTAGCCCTAACGTGTAGTAGTTAGTGTGCGTGTATGGCCCTATAGTCCCTTGTTTGGTTCTTACAGATGTCAGGGAGACCAGCTTGTCAGTACGCGCTCAAAAGAGGTGCCAAAAGATTTGAGAATTTTATAAAAAAACTGGGCAAGTTTGCATTTAGAAACTAAAGTTTGATTTATTGAATGTTTAACTTATATACTATTTTATATTTTATAATTTTTGTGTTTCTTTATGTCTTTACTTTTGCTGACCATCTATAAAAAAATAATTTTGTAATGAAAACAAAAGTGTGTCATTTAAATTTAATAATAATAATTTTTAATTGAAGGTTAGCCGCGAATAACGTTTTAAGTGACAAAATAAAAATTTTGCAGGAGAGCCACAAAACGTATTTTAAGGCAAGATTGTTTTTTTCGTTAAAACTTTTTTAGCGTATCGAAAATAATGATAACTAGCATTATCTTTTCTTTTTGTATCTCTGCTACATTTATTAATTATTTTCGACAATTTAGTTTGCATGATTTATTAGTTACTTACAACATTTTCAACTGACTGACTGATTGTAATTGTATTTTGACGGCGGTCAGATGCATAATTTTGGATGGTTTGATGTTTGAACAACGCAAGAGAGTTATGTTAATGGTAATCTGTGAAAAAAACTGTTTTTTAAAATTGTCTTTCAAAACGTTATTCGCGGCTGTGCTTCAATTATTACAATGAATTGTGTTACAATGCAATTATATTACGATACAGTGTATTACAGTAATTGAGGTACACTACACCCTCACACTGAAGAGAAAAATTATGTAAATAATTTGTTTGTTTTTATCATTATCATTGTAAGTTATAAGTCTGTTTTAAGTTACAATGTAAATAGTGTCATTAATTATAAATTTTTAAAGAATTAATCATGAAATATAATATTTTTTTGTAAAACTATATTTATGTATGTTAAAATTTTATTTTAAATTTAAATATATTCTTATTATGTTAATGTTTTATTAATTTTTAGCTTGACACAGGTTTATATGGTTTTGAATAGTTATTATGAACTTATTTTATTCTTAAATTAAATTCTTTTATATTCTATTTATGTGGACTTTGTTTTTATTCTATTTCTATTTTCTACCTTAACTAATACTAATTCTGGATATAGGAGTAATATTTAATTTATTGTGATAATAATTGTTTAATATTTATTTTCTTTTACTTTTATAGTTAGTTCATTATCTATTGTGCGGTGTAAATTGTAATTTGAGTTGTGTTTCTTGTACGTAGTCATGATAATTATTAAATTTCTTCTAATTGCCGAAAACATTGGATGGTAATTTTGCATATAATAATTCAAATAGGGAATGGCCTGTACCTACATGTGGCTTTCGTCCATTAGTTTGTATTGAAATATGTCATCAGTTATCTCTGTTGTGGTATTGTTCATTAGTATTTTTAGTTGAGGACGTTTATTATTTATATTTATCTATTTGATAGCGCTAATTCTCTTATATTTTCCTTATTAATTTTAGATATTAGTTTCCTCAGAATCGAATCTGGTTTCGCTGAGTTATCGCTGAACCTTGCTAGCTTATTAATTTCATTATTAATTTCATTATTCATATTTTAGGTATGTAACTTCTTTATAATCGAATCTGGTTTCGATGAATTATCATTACATCTTATATTCATATTTTTGGTACGCAATTTCTTCATATTCGAATCTGGTTTTGATGAATTATCATTACGTCCTTTGTGCACAATATTATTTTCAATAAACATATCTTTTTCTTTTATATTTTCAAGCTTGTTAAATTTCAATTCCTTCATATTTTTGATATCATTAATGGATATGCATTCCCATATTTGAAGTTGATCAGGCTTCTGAGAATCATATTTTTCCATATTTTTTTCTGTTGCGAGCTCATTCTTTTCATTTATATTATTGTTAGTTGCCTCATTGTTTTCTTTTATATTTGCCTCATTAGTTTTATTTTTCATTGCCCTTGTAGTTACTAATAATTTTCTTTCGTTTTCATCGTTTTCTAATGGTATCATTTGTCTTAATATGCCAGAGTAAATTTTATTCTTGAAAGTGCGTCAGCATTAGTGTTTATTTTTCCTTTCTTACAAATGATTGTAAAATCATAATCACTTAAGTCTAGTCTTATTCTTGTCATTTTAGATGAAGGGTTCTTATGTGAAAAGAGTGAAATTAAAGGTCTGTGGTCTGTTACTGCTATGAATTGTCTTCCATATAGATATGGTTTAAAATAATTAATTCCCCAGTGTATTGCTAATAGTTCTTTTTCAATGAGTGGTTTATTCATGTCATGTTTTTGTAATGCCGTACTTGCATATGAAATTGGTAAATCTTGTCCTATTTCTCCTTGTGATAGTACAGCACCTAACACGTAGTTTGAAACATCGGTTGTTAGAATAAAAGGTTTTTCAAAATTTGGGTATTGTAAAACAGGTGGGTTGGTTAGTTTTTCTTTTAGTGTTTCGAAGGCATGTTGGCATTGTTTTGTCCATTTGAATTCTGTCGATTTCTTTAAAAGTACGTTTAGGTCTTTAGCAAGGTCGGCAAAATTAGGTATAAATTTTATGTAATAATTGCTAAATGCAATGAATCGTCTTACTTCGTCTGTGTTTTTAGGTATTGGATAATTTTTTACGGTTTCATATTTGGATGGGTCTGTCTTTACACCGTCTTTTGTTATTAAATGTCCCAAGTAAATCACTTCTGGTCTTAAAAAACAACATTTCTTTGGATTAAGTTTTAGATTGTACTTTTGAAGTCTGTCCAGTACTTTTATTAAATTTTGGTTGTGATGGTTTAAGCTACATCCATATACATATTATGGCATCTACATAATCAAATGCTTCGGATTCTAGTCCGGAAAGTGCTATTGTTAGCATTTGTTGAAAACTATTTGAAGAAATTTTTAGTCCGAGGGGAGTCTTTTGAATTGATAGCAGTGTTGCCGAATCGCAGGTAATTACCCGAATCAGGTGTAATTTTTATTTTTTTTTTGCTCTCAGGTGTATTTCACGGGTAATTTGAAATTCTTTTGTTTTATAATACTATTTTTATATAATTTTTGTTTTTTCTGTTTTTCAACACTTACCATGAAAAAATAAGTGCATATGTAGGTCCTCGTCTAACACTCACATAGTTAATGTAGTTAATATATGTTGGATCATGTGTCAAGCTTCGTACATAAAAATAACAACAAAAATATGTAATTTTTTCATAATGCCACGGGTTGAAGTTTGTATAAAAAACAAATACCTATATATAAATAGCAATAACGGTTCATTTTAATTTTTTTTTGTACAATCAGTATTTTTGCACAAATAAAAACGTGTGGTGGATATATGGAGTCTTTTGAATTGATAGTGGTCTTGTGGCGTAGAAAATGCTGTAAAAGTCTAGATTCTTCTTTTAATTCAATCTGATGAAATGAGCTTGTCATGTCTAGTGTAGAAAACCATTTGGCTCTGCCAGTTTGTCCACAATATCTTTTGATCTTGTTAGTGGAAATTCGTCGCTTACAATTTTGGTATTTAGTTTTCTAAAGTCTCCATTTCTTTTTGTCTTTCGTGTTCTTCTTGGGTACCAAGAGGAGTGGAGCATTATATGGGCTAATTGATTATTCTACTATATCATCATCAAGCATTGTTTGTACTTGTTCGTTTATTATTTCAGTATGTGCATGAGGTAGTCTGTAGTTTTTTATGTACACTGGTGTATTGTCTGAGGTAATGATTTTCTGTGTGTAAAATTTTTTGACGCTTAATTTTTTGTCTTCGAGGTGAAAAACATTTTGATATTTCCTAAAAATTTTTATTAATTCTGTTTTTGCATAATTGTCATTATTATTTATTTGGAAGTCATTTAGTATTTGTTCAAAACGTTTGGGGTTATTAACATTATTGTAATTTAATATTTCATAGTTTTTAATTGGGTCAGTTTGGAGTTTAATGCCTTTAAGATTATTTCATCATTGGTTGTATTTAATATTTTTAAATGAGTCATGCCGTTTTTCGGTGCTATTGAATTACTTTAAAATACGCCTGGTTTTAATTCATTATTAAAAATTACGCTATCTTCAGTTAAGTTTAATTTTAATGCTTGTATTATTTCTGTTCTTGGTGGTATTTTTATTTGTAGTGACGTAAATGATTTTTTATGCATTGGAAGTGTTATATATGTATTACTTGTAAATATGGAAATTGTCAATGTTTCGTAATCTATTTTGCAAAGATATTTCTTGAGAAAATCTCTACCTATTATTCCGTCTGTTTCTATAGGAAAGTCTGAATCTACTATATGAAATGGGTGTAACCATATTTCATTTGCTAAATTTAGTTCTATTTCTATTGTACCTCGTGAATGGATTTCTTCTGTAGTAATGCATCTTTCTTCTTCGTTTAAATTTCATATTGGAATTCATTTTGCATTCGACAAAGTGATATGTCAGTTCCTGTGTCAATAAGAAATGTGAAAGTCTTATTTTTGTACTTAGTGGTTATGAAATTTGTGTTTTTATCTAATACTTTGTGTATTTTCAAATTTGGCTGTCCGGAATATCTTTGTATTCCGAGCCTAATGCGTTTCCCGAATCTTGTGTTGTGTATATATGTCTGTTGTTGTTATTTCTGTATGTGTTATTTTGTCTATCTCTATTAAAATTGTTTCCATTTCTATTATTGAAGGTGTTATTTCTAGTGTATGGATTATTGTTTATAATAAAATTGTATTGTTTCTGTTGTTATTAAAATTGTTTCCTCTATTAAAATTGTTATTTCTGGAGTTAACAAAATTATTCTTTCTGTTATAGTTGTGGTTATTCATGTGATTTGTGTTGTTAAAATTACTATTATTTCTATTCTTATCTATATATAAATAGGCAAGTGAAAAAAGTTAAGAACCATTTTAACTGACTTAAACTCAACGTATTCGCTTAATTTTTTTTTGTTAGATAGATTGACAATAGGAGCAGTGCAGAATGTATTTTTTCTTCTACATTTTTGTGTCTAAGATAGTTAAAAACAGTTAAGAATTATAGCCAATCATAAAGCCATGATTTCTCTTTCTCTCTTAATTTGCTAAAAAAAAAATTACAACAATTTGGCTTGGCAACTCCATAAACACTTAGAAGGAAAAACGTATTTTATTTGTTCATTCTATTCTTATTTCCATCTTTCTATGTACTTAAACGATTATTGCTGAAACTAATAAAATTTGGATATTTAAATAACGAGTGGTACTGTATTATTTTTCTTTAGATGCTTAAAAATAATATATTTTTTTTAATTATTAATAACTTTGATTAAAGTTAAATTCACCTACAGCAGAAAGTAAGTTTTTTATTTTTGGTTTATTTTGTGTGCGTTTTGTTTTTGTTTATTGTTTTCATTATTTTTCTGTGCTTTAAATTACTGAACATACTGGAATGTTGGAATATGATGGAATGTTGGAATATGATGGAATGTTTATATTATTAGGCTAGCATATTCGTACATACATATGGGGTCTTTCTCAAAGAATAGGGAATAGAAACTTTTTTTGTAACAAACGTTTTAGAAAAAAAGCGTTCAATGAAAAAATAAACGAATATTTTTGATTTGGACAATAATAATGAATATGAAATGAAAACACTAGGAGCAAATATCTAATTACATTTAGTTCAAAAAGTGAACAACTTTTTTTTAAATAGTTTGCTTAAAATCTATTCTTATTTATGCCGATAAATGAAATTTTAAATTCGTATTTAGTAGTTAAGAAAGTGGTTTAAGAGAGTGGTTTACCTTGGAGTCTATACATATGTATATTTGAATATAGTTTTTAAATTGTGTTTTAAATTCATCAAACTTTAAATATTTTCATTCTATTCTCCACCTCTGTGCGTTAATGGTTGATTTTCAACCACTGGGCGAACACTAGTTTGTATTATTATTATTAAATTTAATTCTCTGATGCATAATATGTGCTTGGGTATTTGAGTTGTTGGATTCTTCTGCAATTTCTAATGCTTCTGCAAATGTTTTTACTCTGCTTGCTTCTATTGTTTTGACTATTTCTCTATTGGCTAATCCATTTTTAAATGCGTTTAATGCAATGATACCATTTGATTCTATTATTACATTTCTGCTTTCTTCACCTATGCTGGACATTTGTAATTCATTTAATTCTGAAATTAAACTTTCAATTTTGTCTGCAAATTTTCTTATGTCACTTTGTTGTGATATTTTATTTAAGTCATTTAGGATGCTATTTGGTGTTTGTTTTGTTTTGTAATTTTTCTTAAGTTATTTTATTAATTCTTCAAAATTGTTTGGTATACTAGTTGCTTTATTCTGTTTTGTACTTTTTGATCTAATCTTGTTTTAAAAACGAATTGAAAGAAATTGGGTTTCTTTGTATCATCTAGGGTCTCTTAAATCAATTCTAAATTGGCTATGAATGGGTTAAGTTCTTCCTTTCTACCAGAGTAGATGGGAATCAATTTTGCAATTGATGAGAGTTCTGAAGCGTTCATTGTCACTGTTGCAGTTGATTGTGTCATGTCTGGATTTTTCGAAATTTTTCTAGTTACTTGTTGATGTAAAGAGCTAGATATTTCTAATTCTAATCCTTTTCTTGTTGATATTTTTGTAAGTTTGTCTCTTATATCTAAGAAAAATGCGTCGGCTGCGACTTTGTGTGAAGTTGTTAGTCGATTGTAGTTTACGGTTAATATTACTCTTATTTCTTCAAATTTAGCTTTTTAATTTTGTAAATGTTTTTCAATTGTTTCGTCTTTTGAAACTCTATTTTTGCTTAAGCATTTATAAGATTTGTCAAAATTTTCTTTTATCAATCTAATTTTACTAACAATATTTTGCCATTCCATTGATTTAAAAATGTAAGTTTATTTAATTTTTGTTTTCTTTTAAAATTAAATTTTATCTAAATTGTCACTACAGCTAGCATATTTTTTTCTTAGGGATCTTTTGTTTAGAATATATAGTTTAATTAATATATTTAATGCGCTTAATATAACTAATATTAACATAAGTATAAATACTGAATCTATTTGCCTAGTGTGCTCTACAATTTCAACATTATTTACGACATTGGCATTTGGGTTAGATATTTTGGATGTTTTGCCTCCCTCGATTTAAATTTTTTTTCATATATATATTTATTTATTGTATCTTCAAAAATGAACTAACTATAAGTAATCAAATCTTAAATCTAAATATTATTATTAGGCCCGACCAGTATCGGACATAAGCTTAGTGATAGTTATAAATAATACATAAGTAGTGATAATCAAAAAGGAAAAAAAAGAAGTATTTGCAAGCAGTCCCATCTGGAGTGTTGAGTATAAGAGCCCTTGTGTCCCTTTTTTTTAGGCGGATGTGTCCAGTAAATTTCAAAATATTACGGGCAAGCGGAATAGGATATGACTCAAGTTTAGTTAAATATTTGCCTGCGTATTTTGCAATTTCTTCAGTCACTAATGGTATATTTAAATCACGATGTATATTTGAATTTGTAATGTACCATGGAGCCGATGTTATCAAACGTAAAATTTTGTTTTGCCTTCGTTGGATTTTCTCAATATTTGAAGCTGAAACAGTGCCCCACAGCTGAATTCCATAGCACCATATTGGCTTCAAAAGCGACTTGTATATCAAAAGTTTGCAGTCTAGGCTGAGTGTTGAATTTCTGCCAATTAACCAATATATTTGAGTCAATTTAAGTTTCATTTGGGTTAACTTAGAGTCAATATGATATTTCCATGTAAGCCTTCGATCAAGGTGTATGCCAAGGTATTTGACTTGAGAATGTTGAGGAATATTTTGATTGTTGATTCGAATGGGGGAACAGGTATCTTTTCTTAGGGTAAACGTTATATGAACACACTTTTGTTCATTGACTTTAATTCTCCATAAGTTCAAACATATTTCAAGCTGGGTAATGTGTGCTTGGAGATTGCGGGATGCCTCATCAGGATTTTTGTGAATACTCAAACAGGCTGTATCATCGGCAAATGTAGAAGTGTGGATGTTATTGCTCACAGCCATATCACAAGTATATATTAGATACAAGACTGGCCCCAGAATACTACCCTGTGGCACACCAGAAGATATAGATTCGGGTAAACTCATGAAGTCTCCTTCCACAACGGTAAATGTCCTATCAACAATATAACTTTCCAAAAGCTTTTGTATATTTATTGGTAGGTATGTCTTCAATTTTAAAACTAGGCCTTTGTGCCATACTTTGTCAAATGCCTGAGAAACATCAATAAAAAGGGCAGAACAATACTTCTTTTCTTCAAAAGTCCTCCTTATAATTTGAACCAATCTATGCGTTTGCTCAATAGTGCTATGCTGACTTCTAAAGCCAAATTGATGGTCGGGGATGCACCCAGTATCAGCTAAAATTGTGGACAATTTAGTCATGAGCAGCTTTTCGAAAAGCTTTGAAATTGTTGAAAGTAAGCTTATAGGCCTATATGACTCAGCCTTGGTAAGATCTTTGCCTGGCTTTGGAATCATTTTAATCTTGGCAAGTTTCCAGTTATGTGGAAAATACTGCATTCGTAAAATGGCTTTAAAAATAAATAGCAAAATTCTTATTGCAATATGAGGCAAGTTCATCAGCATCTTGTTACTAATGCCATCAATACCTGGAGCTTTCTTAGGGTCGAGTTCAGCAACTATTTTTTGTAGTTCACACATCTTAAACCTTAAGGGACGAGGGGGTAGAGAGACTACACTTGGTAAATCGGCAGCACCCGTACATGAATTGGGAGTGAATACAGATTTTAAATGCTCAGAAAATAAGTTACCTTTCTCACTATCGCTTCTTGCCCAGCCTCCAGTCGAAGTACGCAATGGTGATTTGAGATCAACGGGTCTTTTAAGATTTCTAGTAGCGCGCCATAAAGAGTAATTAGATGTTGACGTTACATCAAGACCTTCTAAATACTTTTCCAGTAATGCAGTCTTTTCCGACGATAGCAGCTCTTTGAGTCGTTTAGTACATTCTTTAAGTCTGATTTTATTTAGGGGTGATCGGTGTTGTTGCCATTCTCTTCTAGCTCTCCTTTTTCACATACAAGACGTTCAATTTCCGTAGAATAAATTCTATTAAAGCCAGTGACTACTAATATATTTTTTGAATCCTAGCCAGTTGACCCTGTTAATCGTTTTCGCATATGAGTTAGTTAAATCACTCCTTAGTGGGTTGAAAATTGTAACTATTGTGGGAGAGTGATCGGAGGACAGATCTACAGAGCCCTCTACGTGAATTAAGTCCCTATGGATATTTTTCGTGACGCCAAAATCTATAACATCTGGAATTTTTCTTACGTCAGTAGGCCAGTAAGTAGGCTCCCCACTCGAAATGACATCTAAGCCCATTTTTGAAATTGTATTAAACAACGCTCTACCTCTAGGTGTAACAAGACGCGAGCCCCAGTACGTATGTTTTGCATTGTAGTCACCACCTGCCACGAAACAAGATCCAAGCGATTTGTAGAACTTCTCATACTGATCTTCGGTAACTGAAAATCTGGGAGGTGAGTAAATTGATGATATCACGAAGTTCGCACAAAAATTTTCTACGAAAATATTCGTAGCTTGCATATATTCTTCACTAACGTTCTCAAGGATATAGTGCTTGAGTCTTGACTTAATTAGAATTGCTGATCCAACGCATGCTCTCCCTCTCGGGTCCTTTGAATCATATAGAGTGTAACCATTTATTTTAAAGCAGCTTCTCGAAGTCAAGTGAGTCTCAGAGACCATCATTATATCAATATTTTTTTCCGTGTTCATGGTTTGTTGACTAATGCTTGAAGCAGAGTATTCTGCATTCTCAGCATTTCTTGCATCATGCTAGTCATATTTGTTGTAAAGTTGTTTATAGTTAGCACCAGATTCTCAATAGTAGCTACAAGACGACTAAAGTTAAAGCTAGAGTTTGCATTCGTTGAATTACTTGGCGGTGGAACATTTTGTGTGGGAATAGAACTAGTCTTAGCAGCATCGGCATACGATACACGTGAATTAACTAGTTGGCTAGTTTGAGGCAGAGTGGCGGAGTAAGCATTTGCTGATTGAACTGGAGCTAATTTAGATTTTTGACCCATAGCCTGTTTAACGAAAGAATATATACGGCATCCTCTGTAATTAGCGGTGTGATTTTCTCCACAATTACTGCATTTTTTTTCAGCTTGTTTTTTTGGCTTGGTACAGTTAGCAGTACCATGCAATTCACCGCAGATAACACAAACTGTAGGTAATTTGCAGTAGGTTTTTGTGTGGCCATATTCTTGGCAATTATGGCACTGTACGGGACCTGAACGCTTACGTGGCTCTTCAACTGTGATTTTTCGGTGTAAAAGGTATTTTAGACTATAAATTGGGTGCGTCTCATTTTTCTTTAACTGTATATCATTCGGCTCCAGTTCAACACGAAATAGAGGCTGGGGAATCTTCTCTCTATTGATTATATTGGTAACAATTTTTACTTTAAATCCTTGTTCGATAAGTGCACATTTTACTTCTTCAGGCTCAACATATGAATCTATGCCCTTTAATACTATTTGTAGGCCTTTAGCACTCTTAAGTTGATATTTTTTTTTTTTTTTTTTCATATACATATTTATTTATTGTATCTTCAAAAATGAACTAACAATAAGTAATCAAATCTTAAATCTAAATATAATTATTAGGCCCGACCAATATCGGACATAAGCTTAGTGATAGTTATAAATAATACATAAGTAGTGATAATCAAAAAGAAGTATTTTTAAGCAGTCCCATCTGGAGTGTTGGGTATAAGAGCCCTTGTGTCCCTCTTTTTTAAGCGGATGTGTCCAGTAAAGCTCAAAATATTACGGGCAAGTGGATTAGGATGTGACTCGAGTTTAGTTAAATATTTGCCTGCGTATTTTGCAATTTCTTCAGTCACTAATGGTATATTTAAATCACGATGTATATTTGAATTTGTAATGTACCATGGAGCCGATGTTATCAAACGTAAAATTTTGTTTTGCCTTCGTTGGATTTTCTCAATATTTGAAGCTGAAACAGTGCCCCACAGCTGAATTCCATAGCACCATATTGGCTTCAAAAGCGACTTGTATATCAAAAGTTTGCAGTCTAGGCTGAGTGTTGAATTTCTGCCAATTAACCAATATATTTGAGTCAATTTAAGTTTCATTTGGGTTAACTTAGAGTCAATATGATATTTCCATGTAAGCCTTCGATCAAGGTGTATGCCAAGGTATTTGACTTGAGAATGTTGAGGAATATTTTGATTGTTGATTCGAATGGGGGAACAGGTATCTTTTCTTAGGGTAAACGTTATATGAACACACTTTTGTTCATTGACTTTAATTCTCCATAAGTTCAACCATATTTCAAGCTGGGTAATGTGTGCTTGGAGATTGCGGGATGCCTCATCAGGATTTTTGTGAATACTCAAACAGGCTGTATCATCGGCAAATGTAGAAGTGTGGATGTTATTGCTCACAGGCATATCACAAGTATATACTAGATACAAGACTGGCCCCAGAATACTACCCTGTGGCACACCAGAAGATATAGATTCGGGTAAACTCATGAAGTCTCCTTCCACAACGGTAAATGTCCTATCAACAATATAACTTTCCAAAAGCTTTTGTATATTTATTGGTAGGTATGTCTTCAATTTTAAAACTAGGCCTTTGTGCCATACTTTGTCAAATGCCTGAGAAACATCAATAGAAAGGGCAGAACAATACTTCTTTTCTTCAAAAGTCCTCCTTATAATTTGAACCAATCTATGCGTTTGCTCAATAGTGCTATGCTGACTTCTAAAGCCAAATTGATGGTCCGGGATGCACCCAGTATCAGCTAAAATTGTGGACAATTTAGTCATGAGCAGCTTTTCGAAAAGCTTTGAAATTGTTGAAAGTAAGCTTATAGGCCTATATGACTCAGCCTTGGTAAGATCTTTGCCTGGCTTTGGAATCATTTTAATCTTGGCAAGTTTCCAGTTATGTGGAAAATACTGCATTTGTAAAATGGCATTAAAAATAAATAGCAAAATTCTTATTGCAATATGAGGCAAGTTCATCAGCATCTTGTTACTAATGCCATCAATACCTGGAGCTTTCTTAGGGTCGAGTTCAGCAACTATTTTTTGTAGTTCATGCATCTTAAACCTTAAGGGACAAGGGGGTAGAGAGACTACACTCGGTAAATCGGCAGCACCCGTACATGAATTGGGAGTGAATACAGATTTTAAATGCTCAGAAAATAAGTTACCTTTCTCACTATCGCTTCTTGCCCAGCCTCCAGTCGAAGTACGCAATGGTGATTTGAGATCAACGGGTCTTTTAAGATTTCTAGTAGCGCGCCATAAAGAGTAATTAGATGTTGACGTTACATCAAGACCTTCTAAGTACTTTTGCAGTAATGCAGTCTTTTCCGACGATAGCAGCTCTTTGAGTCGTTTAGTACATTCTTTAAGTCTGATTTTATTTAGGGGTGATCGGTGTTGTTGCCATTCTCTTCTAGCTCTCCTTTTTTCACATACGAGACGTTCAATATCCGTAGAATAAATTCTATTAACGCCAGTCTGCGGATAGGAAGTAGTGGCATGTTCAGCAGCCTGTTTAATATATTCGGTAAGATTGGCAATATTAAATTCAATATCATCAGGTGATCTTAGCTGAATGTTTTCTACGCAGTGACTACTAATATATTTTTTGAATCCTAGCCAGTTGACCCTATTAATCGTTTTCGCATATGAGTTAGTTAAATCACTCCTTAGTGGGTTGAAAATTGTAACTATTGTGGGAGAGTGATCGGAGGACAGATCTACAGAGCCCTCTACGTGAATTAAGTCCCTATGGATATTTTTCGTGACGCCAAAATCTATAACATCTGGAATTTTTCTTACGTCAGTAGGCCAGTAAGTAGGCTCCCCACTCGAAATGACATCTAAGCCCATTTTTGAAATTGTATTAAACAACGCTCTACCTCTAGGTGTAACAAGACGCGAGCCCCAGTACGTATGTTTTGCATTGTAGTCACCACCTGCCACGAAACAAGATCCAAGCGATTTGTAGAACTTCTCATACTGATCTTCGGTAACTGAAAATCTGGGAGGTGAGTAAATTGATGATATCACGAAATTCGAACAAAAATTTTCTACGAAAATATTCGTAGCTTGCATATATTCTTCACTAACGTTCTCAAGGATATAGTGCTTGAGTCTTGACTTAATTAGAATTGCTGATCCACCGCATGCTCTCCCTCTCGGGTCCTTTGAATCATATAGAGTGTAACCATTTATCTTAAAGCAGCTTCTCGAAGTCAAGTGAGTCTCAGAGACCATCATTATATCAATATTTTTTTCCGTGAGGAAGTGCTCAAGTTCATTTTTATGTTGGCGAATGCCGTTTGCGTTCCAGAAACATAATTTTAACGTGTTCATGGTTTGTTGACTAATGCTTGAAGCAGAGTATTCTGCATTCTCAGCATTTCTTGCATCATGCTAGTCATATTTGTTGTAAAGTTGTTTATAGTTAGCACCAGATTCTCAATAGTAGCTTCAAGACGACTAAAGTTAAAGCTAGAGTTTGCATTCGTTGAATTACTTGGCGGTGGAACATTTTGTGTGGGAATAGAACTAGTCTTAGCAGCATCGGCATACGATACACGTGAAGTTACTAGTTGGCTAGTTTGAGGAAGAGTGGCGGAGTAAGCATTTGCTGATTGAACTGGAGCTTATTTAGATTTTTGACCCATAGCCTGTTTAACGAAAGAATATACACGGCATCCTCTGTAATTAGCGGTGTGATTTTCTCCACAATTACTGCATTTTTTTTCAGCTTGTTTTTTTGGCTTGGTACAGTTAGCAGTACCATGCAATTCACCGCAGATAACACAAACTGTAGGTAATTTGCAGTAGGTTTTTGTGTGGCCATATTCTTGGCAATTATGGCACTGTACGGGACCTGAACGTTTACGTGGCTCTTCAACTGTGATTTTTCGGTGTAAAAGGTATTTTAGACTATAAATTGGGTGCGTCTCATTTTTTTTTAACTGTATATCATTCGGCTCCAGTTCAACACGAAATAGAGGCTGGGGAATCTTCTCTCTATTGATTATATTGGTAACATTTTTTACCTTAAATCCTTGTTCGATAAGTGCACATTTTACTTCTTCAGGCTCAACATATGAATCTATGCCCTTTAATACTATTTGTAGGCCTTTAGCACTCTTAAGTTGATATGTATAAAAATTTGTTTTATTTTTTTCAAACTCACTAACAATTTTTCGGAAATCTTTTTCATCATATATTTGGATTTTAGTTTCATCAATATTACCTCGTTTAATTGGAATGATGTGAAAAGTATTTTCACCAATGGTCGACAGTAGATTTTTTAGAAGCGCGTTTGAATTTTTTTCTCTCAGATAAATAGGTGGTGGCTTAAAAGACTTTTGCGATGATGCAGCGGGCTTGTCGTTTTTGTCTTGCAATAATGAAAAACGATTTTGACGATTGATAGAAGATGTACTGTTATCCCTAGACATCTTTGGGGCGGATCCAATTTTAGTAGAATTTGGGCTTCGCCCGCGCTTTAAAATGGTTATATATCTGTCCATTCCTACTTGTACCTTTGGTTTTGTACTACTGTTGTCTTCAGTAACAACTTGTTTAATTGTTGACCACGAGCCCGAAGCGGATGATATCGCTGAGTTAAATGTAGAAGTACTAGGCAATAATGTCAACGATTCACTAGTTGGCATTGGACAAAGCGAAGTTGATCGCTGACGAAACTGTGATTTTGCCGTTAGTAAAAGTCTATTATCAGATTTTTGATTTTTATTAAGAGCTTCAGAACTCACAGCAAGTCTATTATCAGATTTTTTATTTTTATTGTTATCATTATGAGCATCAAAACTCACAGTAAAATAGGCATTTCTGCCGTTAGAACTCACTTCACTATTTTTTTCCTCTGGGGTACTCATAAAGAGTATTCCTCAAGGGTATGTTTGTATGTGTTTTTGTTTACGGTTTCTTTTTTGTTTTTGTTATTTCAATATGTAAAAATATTATCAAAGCAAAAAAATGCTTATTTATCAAAGATAATATGTACTACGAATATTTTTTTGTATGCTTTTTTTTTGTTTAGTTTGTATATAAGAAAAATTCCGCTATTACGTCTGTTCACTATGAAGGTACAACGAGAACTGAGGTTTCTGAATTAAACAAAAAAATTAAACAAAATTCTACAAATATCAGCTTAAGAGTGCTAAGGGCCTGCAGTTCGTATTGAAGGGCATAGATTCCTATGTTGTTCCCGAAGAAATAAAAGATGCACTCGTCCTCCAGGGATTTAAGGTAAAAAATGTATCTAATATAATAATAGATAGGGAGAAGAATCCCCCAACCTCTATTCCGCGTTGAACTTGAGCCGAATGATATAAAAGTTAGAAAAAAATGAGACGCACCCAATTTTTAATTTAAAATATGCTTTTATACCTAAAAATAAAAGTGTAAGAACCACACAAGCGTTCTGGGTCAGGAATATGGCCACAGAAAAACTTTTTGCAAATTACCTACATTTTGTGTTATTTGCGGTGAATTGTTGTACTAAACCAAAAGATCAAGCAGAAAAAAATGCAGTAATTGTGGAGGTAATCACACCACTAACCACAGAGGATGTCCTGTATATTCTTTCGTTAAACAGGCTATGGGTCAAAAACCAAAATTAGCTCCAGTTCAAGCAGCAAATGCTTACTCCGCCACTCTTCCTTAAACAAGCCAACTAGTTACTTCACGTGTATCGTATGCCGATGCTGCTAACACTAGTTCTATTCCCACACAAAATGTTCCACCGCAAAATAAGTCAACGAATGCAAACTCTAGCTTTAACTTTAGTCGTCTTGAAGGTACTTTGAGAATCTGGTGCTAACTATAAATAATTTTACAACAAATATGACTACCATGATGCAAGAAATGCTGAGAATGCAGAATACTTTGCTTCAAGCATTAGTTAACAAGCCATGAATACGTTAAAACCAAGGCATATTTATCAGGTCAACGCAACTCTCACGATGATTTTTGTTTTTATGGTTTGTTTTCTTGTTTGAGCTGTCAAAAGTTATTTGCACCATATACTTTAGTTCATGTTTGTGTGTGTTTCTGACAACTTAAACATAAAGTTGTTTTTTGTATTGCTGTGTTTTTGCAGAGTTGCGTTGACCTGATAAATAGGCCTTGGTTAAAACTATGTTTCTGGAACGCAAACGGCATTCGCCAATATAAAAATGAACTTGAGCACTTCCTCACGGAAAAAATATTGATATAATGTTGGTTTCTGAGACTCATTTGACTTCAAGAAGTCTATTCAGAATTAACGGCTACACTTTATACGAATTAAAGGACCCAAGAGGAAGAGCAAGCATTTTATTATTGACAACATTTGTGAAGAACATCTTCAAGCAACGAATATTTGTGTCGAAAATTTTTGCACAAATTTTGTCATATCATCAATATACTCCCCTCCTAGATTCGCAATTACTGAGGATCAATATGAGGATTTCTACAAATCGCTTGCACCTTGTTTCGTAGCAGCTGGCGACTATGATGCTAAACATATGTTCTGGGGTTCACGTCTTATTACACCCAGATGTCGAGCGTTGTTCAATACAATTTTCAAAATGGGCTTGGACGTTATTTCGAGTGGGGAGCCCACTTACTGGACTACTGATATACATAAAGTTTCGGATGTTATAGATTTTGGCGTCATGATAAATATTTCTAGGGATCACTCTCCCACGATCGTTACAATCTGTAGCTCACTGAGAAGTGCTCTACCTTACTCATATGTGAAGATGGCCAGTGTTAATTGACTGCGATTCACAAAATATCTTAGTAGTCATTGCACGGAAAACATTACGCTAAGAACTCATGATGATGTTGAATCTAACATTGCCAATCTTAACGAAAATATTAAGCAGGCTGCTAAACATGCCACTACCTCCCATCCGCAGACTGGGTTTAATATACTATATTATACAGATATTGAACGTCTTGTATGTGAAAAAAGAAGAGCTAGAAGGGAATGGCAACAGCTTAGATCACCCCAGAATAAAATTAGATTTAAAGAGTTCACTAAACGACTCCAAGAGTTGCTTGCACATGAAAAAACTGCATCTCTTAAAAATTATCTGGAAAATTTCGATGTCACACCAGCATCTAATTACTCTTTATGGCGCGCTGCTAGAAAGCTTAAAACACCCGTTGAGTTTAAACCATCTCTGCGCACATCTACCGGAGGTTGGGCAAGAAGCGATACTGCAAAAGGTAACATATTTGCTGATCATTTAAAATTAGAGCTGGCAAACTATCGATAGTCACGCCTTTCGATAGTTTGTTGGAAAACTATCGATACAATCGATAGTATCGAAGTATTTTACTTGAAGTCCACACGTAACTTAAAATGACTAACTTTAACATTAATTTCTATTTAATGTTGAATGAAGACTTAAAATGTAAATGTTTGGTTAAAGTTTATATTGGGGTATCTTCCCAATAATCTTCCCTCTTTTCAACCTAACCTTACCTAACACGGCTGTTAAGGAATCTGTTTAAGCAACTCAGTTAAAACAAGAGATGATAAAAAGGGAGATAGCACACAAAAGGATATATTCCGTCTCTATTCCACAACCATCATTCTACTAAGCAAAACTCTAACAGCGTAATTTTTTTCTTACTTGCAGTTAGTGTTAAAGTAAGTCATTTCATTTCAACAGGGGACGAAGGGTTGGGAATGTTAAATTTAATTCTCAAATGAGTTTAGTTTTCAATTTACATACAACTCAGTGGAGATATTAAAAAGTGCTCTTCTATCAAGAGTTGATCCGTTACACATGAAGTCTGTATTACTAAGTCCATAAATTTATTACATTGAGTTATGACGTTATTTAAGTAAATGAGCGATATTTACTTAGATGTATTTTCAATAAAAGAAAGCCTTTATGTTAAATTTTATCGAGTTTATTGCCAATTTGGTAACAAATTTTTTCAACGATAGTATCGCTATCGAGAAAAAACTATTGATAGTCTAATGAAAATAAAACTATCGATACTATCGATAGTATTATCGATAGTTTGCCAGCTTTATTTAAAATATGTATTTACCCCAAATACATGTACTGGTGTAATTGATTTGCCGAATGTAGTCGCTCTACCTCCTCAACAAATAAAGTTTAAGACGCGTGATGTACAAAAACTAATTGCTGAACTCAACCCGAAGAAAGCTCCGGGGTTTGATTGGTTAAGTAACCAGATGCTGATGAAGTTGCCTCGTATTGCAATTAGAATACTGTTTTTTTTATTTTTAATGCCATTTTACGACTGGAATATTATCCACACAGCTGGAAACTTGCCAAAGTTAAAATGATTCTAAAGCCGGGCAAAGATCTTACCAAGGCTGAGTCATATAGGCCAATAAGTCTCCTATCAACAATGTCAAAGCTCTTTGAAAAGTTACTCATGACAAAATTGTCCCCAATTCTAGTTAGTAGTCCGGTAGCATACCGGACCAAAAATTTTGTTTTAGAAGTCAGCATAGCACTGTTGAACAAACTCATAGATTGGTCCAATTTATAAAAAGAACATTTGATGAAAAGAAGTATTGTTCTGCGCTGTTTATCGCCGTTTCTCAGGCATTTGATAAAGTGTAGCATGAAGACTTAATTTTGAAATTAAAAACATACCTACCAATAAACTTTGTAAGTCCTTTGGAAAGTTAGATTACTGCCCGGAAAATCACTCTTGTAGAAGGAGACTTTATGAGCATGCTTGAAACTATCTCATCCGGTGTACCACAGGGGAGTATACTGAGGCCAGTTCTGAATTTGATTTATACTTGTGATATGTCTCTGAGCAGCAATATCTACACTTCCACATTTGCTGATGATACAGCCTGCCTAAGTATGCATGAAAGTCCTTAGGAGGCATCCCGATATCTTCAAGAATACATTACCCAGCTGGCACTATGGTTAAACTTATGGAGAAATAAGGTAAACGAACAAAAGTGTGTTCAAGTAACATATACATTACGAAGAGATACTTGTTCATCCATTCGGATTAATAATCAAGCTGTCCCTCAACATACTCATGTGAAATATCTTAGTATACACCGTGATCGACGGCTTACTTGGAAACACCACATTGACTCTAAGTTAACATAGATGAAACTAAAATTAACTCAGGTACATTGGCTGATTGGTAGAAATTTAACACTCAGTCTAGATTGCAAACTTTTGATATACAAGTCACTTTTGGAACCTATATGGTGCTACAGAATTCAACTATGGGGCACTGCTTCAGCTTCCAATATCGAAGGCAAAATAAAATTTTCCGATTAATAACATCGGCTCCATGGTATATAAAAAATTCAAATATACATCGTGATTTAAACATGCCACTAGTGATTAAAGAAATTGCAAAATATGCAGGCAAATATTTAACAAACCTTGAGTCACATCCTAATCCGCTGGCTTGTAATATTTTGAACTTTACTGGACACATCCGCCTAAAAAAGAGGGACACAACGGTACCCGTTATCTAAAAATTTCTTAGAAAAACTAGAGTTATTATGTTAAACTTTATTTTAAACAAATAGAATGTTCAACTTATATCACAGTTGAAACAAGAACTCAATAATCAACAGGTTTTTTATTTAATTACTTTACCATTACTACTCATACATTATTAATTTTGAATCCTTACTACTAATGGTTGATGTCTTTTTGAAAAGTATTGTATAGAATTTATGAAATAAAAATAATGTGTTGTCTATAAGGTTGGAAACCGAAATAAATGACGGTATCGGTATTGATACCGGTACAATTATTTTTTAAATTTCGGTATCGGTAGCGGTATCGTTATTTTTTTTATTTCGGTATCGGTATTACCGGTACATACCGTTATCGAGTTTATAAAACCGGTATACCGATATTACTGATAAATTTATTATTTCAGGCAGTGGAATAGCAAAAAATCTTGTTTTATTAAATTACTTCGAAAAAGGGAGTATTTTCACATTAACATATGTATAAAAGCATATAAACTTATTTGTTTCTATATATGTTTTAATACTATTATTAAAAAATAATTTATTAAAAAAGTGAAACAAGGAGACTGCAGTTAAAACTTTATATAGATAGAGTTTTGGTTAATTAAACAAAATAGTAATAATAAAAGTTTTTGCCCTTATGCAAAAACTATTGTTAAAGTTAAACATGCTTTAAAACCGGTTTTGCCATACTAAATTCGTTTGTTAAACCAACTTTAATTTTAACAATCGTTTTTGCATAAGGGGTTTGTCTATACTGATAAATTACACAGTGTGATAAATTTAGATAAAATCTAAATACCTGGGAAGTGTTACTATTTCTGCTGGGTATTGTCGAGTATAACAAAAATCTGTATTTCAAATTTTCCAGACACCTCCAAAATCTTGAGTTACTAGTAAAAAAACGGGTTTTCGTAACCATAGGCTCTTATCAATAACTAAGTTAAATATCAACCCATTTCAAATTTATAAACGAATACAGAAAGAAGAGACTAAGACTTTTCGAACCATATACATATGTATATCTTGTTTCAGTAAATTTCAAATATATGTCTGTATTTTTCACCAAATATAATTTTTTCGGTTTATTTTCGGTACTTTTATACTTTGGCACGTTCTTAGGCAATATCTTTGTACTGGACCCATATTGTTTATAGCTTAATTTATAAAACATATTTCGCGTTCTATTTATACGTTTTCGGTGTACTTAAGCTTCCAGGATGATGAAAGTACAAAATTGGTACAACAGTCATCCCCAAAATTTTTTCCTTCAGAACCACATTTTTGACATATAATATAATAAATTTATAAACAGTATAGTGCCTTAGAACGAGTCCAAAGCAGAAAATTGTCGAGAAAACCGAAAAAATTATATTTGGTGATAAAATAGAAACATGTATTTCTTAAATTCGCTGAAACAAGATATATATATGGTTCGAAAGGTCTCAGTCTCTTCTTTCTATATCCGTTTATAAATTTAAGATCGGTTGATATTTAACTTAGGTAGAGGTTGATAAGTGCCTACGGGTACGAAAAACCGGTTTCTTACCCGTAACTCAAGATTTTGGAGGTGTAAATTTCAAATACAGATTGTTGTTATACTCGACAATACCTACCAGAAAAAAATAACACTTCGCAGGTGTTTTTTTTGTTACAATGTACATACATGTGTATACATGTATGTACTTTATGATGTCCGAATATTCGTCAGATTTTACATATTCGTATTCGTACTCGCCGAATTCAGACGAAACGAAGAAGTGAATTTAAAGAATAAACAATATTCTTGTAGCTAATTTAAAAAAAAACAATGAAAATAATATTATTGTTCAATTAGCATTAAAAAAGTTAAAGCAGGTACTTTTCTTCACCCCAAGGGCCAATATTATAACTTGCCATTACTTACGTACCTTTTCACAATGGTTAAAAGATAACAGAGACTTTAACTGCACGTTTTGTATGAAGAACTCTCAGTTAAAGTTCACATTAACTCTTAACCATACATTATGAAAAGGGACGTTAAAGATATAATTTTATTGCATGGATATATATATTTATATTCTTATGAATAGAATAGGCTAATGTTCGTAACGCTTTTTAAGCCAAATTACATGTGATAATTATTAATGAACAAATAACATCAAAGTAAGTTGTAAATATTCTGACAACAACACATAGTTGAACGGAACAGCCAGCCGTTTTCGAAGGCCACTAAACCTTCCTCATCAGCGTTCTTCTGTGTTTTGGTCCACTGTGTGTGGTGTCAGTTGATGTAGATGTCTGCCTTATATACGAAACTTTATTGCAAATGGAATATGTGATTTGGTTTGATTCATTGCATTTCAATTTGCTCATGTGTTTTGTAATGAAGGCTCAAAGTTACCATCTCTATATTTACAACTCAAGTTCTTACATACAAACTAACCAAAAAAAAATTATACAAAAAATATTCGTAGTACATATTAACTTTGATAAATAAGCCTTTTTTTTGTTTTGCTAATATTTTTACATATTGAAATAACAAAAACAAAAAAAAAACCGTAAACAAAAAAACATACCCTTGAGGAATACTCTATATGAGTACCCCAAAGGAAAAAAATAGTGAAGTGAGTTCTAACGGCAGAAATACCTATTTTACTGTGAGTTTTGATGCTCATAATGATATCACTAAAAATAAAATATCTGATAATAGACTTGCTGTGAGTTCTGAAGCTCTTAATAAAAATCAAAAATCTGATAATAGACTTTTTCTAACGGCAAAACAACAGTTTCGTCAGCGATCAACTTCGCTTTGTCCAATGCCAACTAGTGAATCGTTGACAATATTGCCTAGTACTTCCACATTTAACTCAGCGATATCACCCGCCTCGGCCTCGGGGTCACCACATAACCAAGTTGTCACTGAAAATAAGAGTAGCCCAAAACCCAAGGTCCAAGTCGGAATGGACAGATACATTACAATTTTAAAGCGCGGGTGAAGCCCAAATTCTACTATAATTGCATCTGCTCCAAAGATGTCTAGGGATAACAGCGCATCCTTAACTAATCGCCAAAACCGCTTTAAAAACTTTAAAAATACGACAAACCCGAGGTATCCTCGAACAAAACATCCAAGCCGCCACCAATCTATTTGAGACAAAAAAATTCAAATGCCCTTATTAAAAAATTAATTTCGGACATTGGTGAGAATAAATTTCACATTGTTCCAATTAAACGTGGCAACATCGATGAAACTAAAATCCAAATTTATGACGAAAAAGATTTCCGCAAAATGGTTGCTGAATTTGTAAAAAGTAAAACAAGCTTCTACACATACCAGCTTAAGAGCGCTAAGGGCATGCAGATCGTATTGAAGGGCATAGATTCTTATGTTGTCCCCGAAGAAATAAAAGATGCACTCGTCCTCCAGGGTTCAAGGTAAAAAATGTGTCCAATATAATAAATAGAGAAAAGATTCCCCAACCCCTATTTCGTGTTGAACTTGAGCCTAATGATATAAAATTGAAAAAAAAAATGAGACGCATCCAATTTATAATTTAAAATACCTCTTGTACCGAAAAATCACAGTTGAAGAGCCACATAAGCGTTCAGGTCCTGTACAGTGCCATAATTGTCAAGAATATGGCCATACAAAAACATACTGAAATTTACCCTCTGTTTGTGTTGTGTGCGGCGAGTTACACGGCACCGCTAGCAACAAACCAAAAGATCAAAGTGATAAAAAATGCAGTAATTGTGGATGTAATCACACCGCTAGCTACAGAGGTTGTCCTGTGTACTCTTTTGTAAAGAAGACTATGGTGCAAAAACCTAAATTAGCTCCAGCTCAATCAGCAAACGCTTACTCTGCCACTTTTCTGCAAATGAGCCAACCAGTTACTTCCCGTGTATCGTATGCAGATGCTGCTAAGGCTAGTTCTATTCCGACATAAAATGTTTCACCGCAAAACAATTCAACAAATACAAACTCAAACTTTAATTTTAATCGCCTTGAAGCCACTATTGAAAATCTTGTGCAAACTATAAACAATTTTACAACAAATATGACTAGCATGATGCAAGAAATGTTGCGAATGCAGAATACTCTGCTTCAAGCAATACTTAATAAGCCATGAACACGTTAACAATATGTTTCTGGAACGCAAACGGCATTCGCCAACATAAAAATGAACTTGAGCACTTCCTCACGGAGAAAAATATTGATATAATGTTAGTATCTGAGACTCATTTGACTTCGAGAAGTCTTTTTAAAATTTATGGCTACAATATATATGATACAAAGGACCCTAGAGGAAGGGCTTGCGGTGGATCAGCAATTCTAATAAAGTCAAGACTCAAGCACTATGTTCTTGATAATATTTGTGAAGAACGCCTACAAGCAACAAATATTTGCATTGAAAGTTTTTGTTCAAATTTCGTTATATCATCAATTTACTCCCCTCCCAGATTTTCAATCACTGAGAATCAATATGAGGATTTCTACAAATCTCTTGGACCTTGTTTTGTAGCAGCTGGAGACTACAATGCGAAACATACGTTCTGGGGTTCGCGCCTTGTTACACCCAGAGGTCGAGCATTGTTCAACACTATTTCAAAAATGGGCTTGGATGTCATTTCGAGTGGGGAGCCCACTTATTGGCCTACTGACATACAAAAAATTCCGGACGTTATAGATTTTGGCGTCATAAAAAATATCTCTAGGGATTTAATTCAAGTTCAAGCTTCTCTTGATCTCTCGTCCGATCACTCCCCGACGATCATCACAATTTGTAGCCCATTAAGAAGTATCTTACCTGACCCATATGTGAAGATGATCAATCGTGTTAATTGGCTGGGGTTCAAAAAATATCTCAGCAGTCATTGTACGGAAAACATTACGCTTAGAACACTCGATGATATTGAATCAAACATTGCCAATCTCAGCGAGAATATTAAACAGGCTACTGAACATGCCACTATCTCCCATCCGCAGATTGGGTTTAATAAAATTTATTCTACAGACATTGAACGTCTCGTACGTGAAAAAAGAAGGGCTAGAAGGGAATGGCAACAGCACAGATCACCACAAAATAAAATCAGATTTAAAGAGTGCACTAAACAACTCCAAGAGTTGCTTGCATCTGAAAAAATTGCATCTCTTAAAAATTATCTGGAGGGTCTTGATGTTACACCGGCGTCTAATTACTCCTTGTGGCGAGCTGTCAGAAAGCTTAAAGCACCCCTTGAGTATAAGCCACCTCTACGCACATCTACCGAAGGTTGGGCAAGAAGCGATACTGAAAAAGGTAAAATATTTGCTGAGCACTTAAAATCCGTTTTTACGCCAAATATATGTACTGGTGTTGCTGATTTGCCGAATATAGTCGCTCTACCCCCTCAACACATAAAGTTTAAGACGCGTGATTTACAAAAATTAATTGCCGAACTCAACCCGAAGAAAGCTCCGGGTATTGATGGAATTAGTAATCAGATGCTGATGAACTTGCCTCGTATTGCAATGAGAATCCTGTTTTTCATATTTAATGCTATTTTACGACTGGAGTATTATCCACACAACTGGAAACTTGCCAAGGTTAAAATGATTCCAAAGCCGGGCAAAGATATAACAAAGGCTGAGTCATATAGGCCAATAAGTCTACTATCTACAATGTCAAAGCTTTTCGAAAAACTGCTCAAAACAAAATTGTCCCCAATTCTAATTAGTAGTAGACCATCAATTTGGTTTTAGAAGTCAGCATAGCACCATTGAACAAACTCACAGATTGGTTCAATTTATAAGAAGAACATTTGAGGAAAAAACGTATTGTTCTGCGCTGTTTATAGACATTTCCCAGGCATTTGATAAAGTGTGGCATGAAGGCCTAATATTAAAATTGAAGACTTACTTACCAATAAACATTTTACATCTTTTGGAAAGTTACATTATTTCCCGTAAGTTCACTGTTGCGGAAGGAGACTTTACAAGTACGCCTGAAACAATTTCATCTGGTGTGCCACAGGGGAGTATACTGGGACCAGTTTTATATTTAATTTATACTTGTGTTATGCCTGTGAGCAGTAGTATCCATACTTCCACATTTGCCGACGATACAGCCTGCCTTAGTATGCATGAAAACCCTGATGAGGCATCCCGCAAACGCCTTTAAACTTATGGAGCATCAAGGTAAATGAACAAAAGTGTGTTCAAGTAACATTTACTTTACGAAGAGATACTTGTTCCCCCATTCGGATTAACAATCAAGTTGTTTCTCAACATTCACCTGTGAAATATCTTGGTATACACCTTGATCGACGACTTACATGGAAACACCATATTGACTCTAAGTTAACTTAAATGCAACTTAAATTAACTCAGGTACATTGACTGATTAGTCGAAATTCAACACTTAGCCTAGACTGTAAACTTTTAATATACAAGTCGCTTTTAAAGCCAATATGGTGCTACGGAATTCAACTATGGGGCACTGCTTCAGCTTCAAATGTAGAGAAAATTCAACGCAGGCAAAACAAAATTTTACGCATGATAACATCGGCTCCATGGTACATCAAAAATTCAAATATACATCGTGATTTGAATATGCCTCTAGTGACTGAAGAAATTGAAAAATACGCAGGCAAATATCTAACAAAACTCGAATCACATCCTAATCCGCTTGCTCGTAATATTTTGAACTTTACTGGACACATTCGCCTAAAAAAGAGGGATACAAGGGCTCTGTGAATACACAGCACTCCAGATGGGACTTCCTGAAAATTCTTTTATTTTTTATATTTTTTTTTATTTTTTATATTTTTTCCTTTTGATTATCAATACTTATGTATTATATATAACTACTACTAAGCTTATGTCCGACACTGGTCGGGCCTAATTATATTTTTATATTTAAGATTTGAATATTTATTTTTAGTTCATATATGAAGATACAATAAATAAATATATGTATGTATAATACCTAATACCAGACACCAGATATCTAATACCAGACACCAGATTCCTAATACCAGACACCCGATAACTAATACCAGACACCAGATAACTAATACCAGACACCAGATACCTAATACCAGACACCAGATATCTAATACCAGACACCAGATTCCTAATACCAGACACCAGATACCTAATACCAGACACTAGATACCTAATACCAGACACCAGATTACTAATACCAGACACCAGATACCTAATACCAGACACCAGATATCTAATACCAGACACCAGATTCCTAATACCAGACACCAGATACCTAATACCAGACACTAGATACCTAATATCAGACACCAGATAACTAAGCCTTCGATCAAGGTGTATGCCAAGGTATTTCACTTGAGAATGTTGACGAATATTTTGATTATTGATTCGAATGGGGGAACAGGTATCTTTTCTTAGGGTAAACGTTATATGAACACACTTTTATTCATTTACTTTAATTCTCCATAAGTTCAACCATCTTTCAAGCTGGGTAATGTGTGCTTGGAGATTGCGGGATGCCTCATAAGGTTTTTTGTGCATACTCATACAGGCTGTATCATCGACAAATGTAGAAGTGTGGATGTTATTGCTCACAGGCACATCACAAGTATATATTAAATACAAGACTGGCACACTCATGAAGTCTCCTTCCACAACAGTAAACTTCCTATCAACAATATAACTTTTCAAAAGTTTTTCTATATTTATTGGCAAATATGTCTTCAATTTTAAAAATAGGCCTTCGTGCTATACTTTATCTAATGCCTGAGAAACATCAATAAAAAGGGCAGAACAATACTTATTTTCTTCAAAAGTCCTCCTTATAACTTGAACCAATCTATGCGTTTGCTCAATAGTGCTACGCTGACTTCTAAAGCCAAATTGATGGTCCGGTCAGCTAAAATTGTGGACAATTTAGTCATGACCAGCTTTTCGAAAAGCTTTGAGATTGTTGATAGTAAGCTAATAGGCTTATATGACTCAGCCTTGGTAAGATCTTTGTCCAGCTTCGGAATCATTTTAATCTTGGCAAGTTTCCAGTTATGTGGAAAATACTGCATTCGTAAAATGATATTAAAAATAAATAACAGGATTCTAATAGCTATACGAGGCAACTTAATCAACATCTGGTTACTAATTCCATCAATACCCGGGGCTTTTTTCGGGTTGAGTTCTGCAATTATTTTTTGTACATCACGCGTCTTAAATTTTATTGGTCGAGGGGGTAGCGCAACTACATTTGGCAAATCAACAGCACCAGAACACGTGTTTGGGGTGAATACGGATTTTAAAGGCTCACCAAATATTTTACCTTTTTCAGTATTGCTTCTTGATCAACCTCCTGTAGATGTGCGCAGAGGTGGTTTAAACTCAACTGGTGTTTTAAGCTTTCTAGCAGCGCGCCACAAAGAGTAATTAGATGCTGGTGTGACATCAAGACCTTCCAAATAATTTTTAAGAGATGCAGTTTTTTCAAATGCAAGCAACTCTTGGAGTCGTTTAGTACACTCTTAAATCTGATTTTAAGTTGGGGTGATCTGTGCTGTTGCCATTCTCTTCTAGCTCTTCTTTTTTCACTTACGAGACGTTCAATATCCGTAGAATAAATTTTATTTAACCTAATCTGCGGATGGGCGGTAGTGGCATATTCAGCAGCCTGTTTAATATTTTCATTAAGGATGGCAATGATAGATTCAATATCATCATGTGTTCTTAGCGTAATATTTTCCGTGCAATGACTACTAAGATATTTTTTAAATCGCAGCCAATTAACACGATTTATCAAATTCCCATATGGGTGAGATAATCACTTCTTAATGGGCTACAAATTGTACCGATCGTGGGAGAGTGATCGGACGAGAGAGCTAGAGAAGATTCAATTTGAATTAAATCCCTAGAGATATTTTTCATAACGCCAAAATCTATTACATCCGGAATTTTATGTGTGTCAGTAGGCCAATAAGTGGGCTCCCCACTCGAAATGACATCCAAGCCCATTTTGGAAATTGTATTGTACAACGCTCGACCTCTGGGTGTAATAAGACGCGAACCCCAGAACGTATGTTTAGCATTATAGTCGCCAGCTGCTACGAAACAAGGGCCGAGAGATTTGTAGAAATCCTCATATTGACCCTCAGTAATTGCGAATCTGGACGGAAGTAGTGTAGTAATGGGGGCGATAGTCCTGTTTTGGGAATTAAAAACCGGGAAAAATCAAAAAGGGTGGCAACCCTGTTCAAAATGGGGGGATTTTGGGGATTTTCATGCTGAGATTTTCTGGGCTATGTGTGTGTGTGTATGTGTTTATGAGTGTGTGTTTTTGTATTTACTTGTGAGTACAGCTTTTGTTGTTATTGTAGAGAAGCGTTGTGCTTACAGTGTATGGATGTATGCATGTATATATATATGTGGGTGTGTGTGAGTGTGTGTGTGTGTGTGTGTGGGTGTGTATGAGTATGTCTTTTGTATTTACTTGTATGTCTGCCGGTGTCCGATACTTTTGTTGTAGTGGCAGACAATTATTATACCCAGTAGGAAATGTTGATGGTGAAAATGTGCTGACTAGCTTTTGATTAGCTTGTCACCAGTACTACTATATAATTATACCCCATACAATACTTTGAAACCCTACTAATAAAAATACAATTCACTAGGTAGTGACTACGTAGTTCTTAGGGTGTCATGAGACATACTAACCAGACAGTTATTTACTGATACATTTCTATAATTTACGAACATACAAATGTATGTGTATTGATAATTCCACCTCTCTCCTTCTTTTATAGTGACGGATAGAAGAAAACTTTTTATACCAAAGTTTTAACCAGAATTTTAGTGTTGACACAAAGACACTTGCTCCCAGTCTGACTGCAGGGTAGTTACAAGCGATCTATGTATTTGTATGTATGTAGTGATTGTTATCGTTGGTATGCTTATGTAGGGTTATTGTATTGCATTTATGTTTGCGATCTCTGGGGAAATAATCTAATAGCTACAGAGAGTGGCAACCATGTTGTCAATGGAAGTGGGTAGGGAATGTATTTGGTAATGTATGTATGTATATGTTGTTGTATTAATGTATGTGATTGTATCTATTTTTACTTTGAAGAATATCATTGCTTGTGTGTATTGTTTGGCCTGCGAGAGTTTTTCATACAAATTTACAAATGAATGTGTATATGTTTTGTACGCTATTGACGTTGCTATTCTTATGGAGATAGAAAATATTGTGTTGGTATATGTTTTATATGTACAAGTGAATTTTAGATGTTAAATATTTTGAATCAAATCAGGTTGATAGCAGATTTTTTAATGATATTTTTATTTCAGTAGATTTTACTTTAATGTAACAATTATAGGAAAAAGCTTTTGGAGACATACACCAAAACTTATAGAAGCATCTACTTTTACGTGCCCCGATTTTTCTCGTGCCTTTGTATTACAAACTGATGCTAGCGATTTTGATCTGGGTTTTGCTGTGTATATGAATTTCATCATATATCGTAATACCATCAGATAAATTAGATTTGCCGACTACTACACGATTATCATATGAATTATGGGAATTTATATGTATGTGTGTGTGTGTGTGAGTATGTATTTATGTGTGTGTGTGTGTGTGTGTCTGTGTGTATGAATTTCATAATATTATAAAATTTCATTATGTATGTTTGTGTTTGTGTATTACGTCATCACCTCTTTGTGTGTCATGCCAGACATTTAGTAGTATAAAATATTAGCATATATGTAGGTATCAGAACTTTTTTTTTAATCGTAGTATGTTTTTATACTCAAGATTGCTGGGTATTTTGTCATGCTTAAAATTGTCCAGCTTTAAAGTCTGCCTGCGAGAAATTTGTTTATATTACAGATTTTGTTTATTTAACTACGTCCGGCTTCTTTGGCTGAACTTCTTTTCATACGATCATGGGAATTTATAGTTTCTCTGTCCCTAATAATTTCTTTAGCTTTGGTATATGCTTTGAATGTAAGTGTGATTGTTAAGATCTAATAAATACTTGAGTATTGATAAGAAATTTGATATTATGTGTACATATGTATGTACATATCTACAAATTGATTTATTCGTTTGACTCCGTGCTTGAATACATTTTTTTTTGTTTTTGTTGTTGTTGTAAATATTCACCAGGTTTTTTATGTATAGATGTGAAATATCTTCATAGTTTTTTTATTTGAAATTAAAAAACGTTGTTTTAATTTTTATCTGTGTTTACTTAAAAGTTTGTGAGGATTTTCTGTTTTAAGTAAAACTGAATTCCTTAAGATACATACTTTATAGTAAAAGTAACTATAATAGAAATATTTCCTATATTTAATTTACATTTGTTTAAAGTTGATGCAACCTAATAGTCATTCTTAGAAATATTTTGATATAAAATTTTATCCAGCCGTAGGCTTTTTCACCACCTTTTACATTTATTTTAGAACATCTTGCATTGCTTTTTATACATTTACAAAAATTTTTAAATTAAACTAATCCGGCAGTTCAGCTTAGGTAATGACTTTTTTTTTTGCTAGCCAGCTTGCTTCTTTTTTTATTTTTTATTTTTGTGGATAAACATTTAAAATCAAAAGGGAGTTTAATATTGAAATTATTGTATTCTTAATTGTTGAAAACAATCGCTACTTCTTTTGCGATAAAATTATTTGAATTACTTTTGAAACCTTGTACGTGTATAAAAATTATGTTATTTTCCATATTGCTTAATTTATAAGACTTTTAGAATTTGACCTTTGATGGGTATATATTCTAGTATATGATCATGAATAAGAATATCGTAAACTGATTTCTTTGCTTACTATTTCAAATTAAAATTTTATTCAATTGCCCCGCTATAGAATAAAAGGAGCTTTTATCTTAAACTCTGGTACAGGTAGAAACGCATGAGATTCTTTCATATACTACCTTTGCTGGAATCTTAGATAAATATAATAACTATATAGAATTGCATTACGTTTATTTTTAAATTTTATGTTAGGATTATCATCATATGGATATGAGACTAAACTTAAATGTACTTTTAAATTAGTTAATTCATAATGAACAATCTTATTTTCTTCTTGAATAGCGAACAACAGAAGACGAAGTCGTTTTCTTACAATTTAGGTCTAACCTCTCAACTGGTCCTCTAGTATACAATATGACTTTGTATGTCAGCATTTCTGTCTCCTCTTTGTCAGCGTTATGGATAATTAAATTTTAAACTTTTTATTCTTCAAATTGTGTTACTTCATACTGATAATATGTTTAAGTACATTAATAATGTACGAGTATATGTTTATTTTATGACGGGTGAGCGCCTATGGCTTTTATTTGATGTTCTGGATGAAGTGATTTTTTTTTTCTCATTTTATTAAAGTTTAGCGTATTGCGTATATATTTCTAATATATTTAAGTGAGCTTTTTGTATCTGTCAGACAGAGTGAACGTATCAGTTGGTCAGTCAGTCTCTCTTTTTATTTTATTAATTTTTTCTTCTAATGTGTCACTACTATTTTTTCAGATTTTACTACTTGAAATAGAAAATATTTATATAATTTTAAAAGTATTAATATATACATACATATAGGTAAATATATTTATGTACGTAGAAATTAGTTCATATACAAATAAATACACCTTTAATAATCAACTATTCTAGAAAATCGATCTAAAATAACACATTTACCTCCATCATCATTTCACCATCAGTGTGTTCATAAAGTGTTAGAAACATTGGAATATCTATATTTGGGAGAATTTTTACTTCAAGTGTTTCTATATAAGGTTTGATGGTTGACCCCTTGACGTTATTGTGGTTAACGTAGGCTGCGTTGTATCGCATTCAGATGTAATCATTTCTTACTTAGAAAAGGTCCTCATCACCATCAATCATACCTGTATTCAATACATTCATTAGTTGAGTTGATCCAGATACAATTGCCTTCTACAAATTAATGATTAGAAAAAAGCTTTCTCATCACATTCTAACAGGTTTAATATTTTGCTAGCATGCATGCTTTTATCAATAGTGAGGCGAGAGTCCGACATTTAGTGGTGTTTCAATTAAAAATCTATACAATTAGAATTACGAATTCACTCTTTTGAATTTTTAACAAAGTAGATACATATGTACATATGTATTTCATTTCTCACAGTCTTGAAATTTTTTTCATTACAAAAGTATGACGTGAGGATTTTTTTTTTTAATTATACATGCTTCGGCATGCTTCCAATATATTTTTTTTTTCGGTAAATTTATTTCATACTCATACAGATACAGATATAAGGTAAGATCTGTTTACATTACATTTTACAATTTATGCATGCTTCAGCATGATTCTAGTTGAAGTCTGTATTTATTTAGTAAGTTTGTTTGATACCCATTCATACACATGTACATTCATAAAGATTGGATATCATAGTCCAATTTTCTTAGTTTATCTAGAAATGAACAGTGAATATCTTTTATAATAACCCCATATTCACAATTTAAAATTTTGTGTGCTAGAGCTTTCGAAATGGAAATGGAAAATGTACAACTCTTACTATAAAAAATGATAATATGATGTGCTGAATATTTTTAACGCTTAAGTTTTCACAATATTTCATACAGACCATCAAGTTTAGAGAATTCAGTACATTAAGCTAATAATCTTCCCTGAGACCTAACATTCCTAATCAATCCTTCAAAAAAACCAATAAAAACTAGATTTTTCCTTTGTAATTTTATTTATATTTTCATTAAATTTAATCATTTTGTACATCTTCAAATTACTGTATACTGTATTTTGCACCTTTTTCTCATTCGTAGAGTTAACTTTAATCACAAATATTTTAATGATGAGATGATCTTTCCTATTTCATGCACTGAGTAAATCTTTATATATGTATATCATTCCACTTATATGAACCATTAATGCTAAATTCTTAACACATAATTCCTTTTAGTGATCTATTAAATCATTCTACTATTGATGTTGTCATATTAAGTAATTTTTAATCCTCTATTTATGCATGAATTTTACAGTGTTTATTAAGAAATTCTTTACCATCATCTATTTGTAAGTTTTTTGGTACTCGTACCATTTCAAAAATATTTTCCATTGACTAAGTTTTCCCGAGTGCAGTTTTTATTTTCAACGATACTCACCATATAAACTTTAAGAATAAGTATATTACAGTCTACAAAAATCAATAATTTCTATTTTCTGTAGAATAGTTACCCACTTCACCTAAATCAGCTCCATAAAAGATCATCTATTCCATTCATTACATCACTACAATGCACAAAATGTTTTCGTGCTTGCTTATGGAGTTCGTTTACTAAATTTCTTTTTAAAGACATTGAGTTGTTTTACAGTTTTATGGAGAGTGTTGTGATCTACTTGATACACTTTCAGCTATTTATACTAAAATGTAGTTGATTTTCCAGTCTATTTTTTTCATAATGGTGACGGGAAAAACGTGAAAATAAAATGTTTCTAAAGCCGACGAAAAATTTGTTGATGTCTGTCTGTCTATGGGAATTCGAGTCTGTCAGAGAGTTGGGGGTTTGTAATAATTTGTGGGGGTCCTTTGTCGGACTTTAAATTTTTAATCTACGCCCGGAGCCCCAGTTCACTACTACTATCTGTAGTTTAAAAACATATATTTATACTAAAATTATCTATATCAAGTCAAATATGAATATCTGAAGAAGTTAATTTCATAATTAAAAGAATACTATATTATACATTTATTTTTTCTCGTAATGAAGCTTAAAGAATTTCAAGTATGATATTTGCTGATGCTGCCTGTGCAAAGCAGAATAATATACATACATATGTACGTGTATATTTTTGTATGGGGCGACAGAAGAATGATGACTCATTCTACTTGTGCCCAACTTCTAGTATAATTCCTAATACATACATAAATACATACATACATGCATACATACATACATACATATAGGCAAAGTTAAAAATGCAAATAAACATGAAGCAAAATTACAACGTCAACTCAAAATTATTTTAAGTATGGGTGCAGTTAATTTTTAGGATTTGGTGAATTAAACAAGGTTTAAATTAAAAAACGTTTTTAAGCTAAAATTTAGCGAATTTTGCTTAAACAACATTCAAAATGCTGTTTAAAATTTTTATGAATACGGCTGTAAGCATTTAACAAGAGACCATGCAAATGTTATTATAATGTTTAAGCAAGATGAGAAAAATAATAAGCTCGTCTATAGGGATCATGTTGTGAGTAATATGAATTTTGAAAAGTTTCAAGAAATTTGTATAGTGTTGGAAGGATAAATATGGATTTTTGATGATAAATTAAATGATGTTCGTTTTAGAAAACAATTTGACTATTTAATAACTATATAAATTGGATTATAAAGGATTGACTTTAGTTATTTCATCTGACCTGAAACTTCATTCATATAAACTTTATAAATGTCTAGCTACTTGTAAACTGATAACTCAATCTGAATCAGATAATCTGATCTGAAAACCAGACCAGGTCCTGAAAAGCTGATCTCAAAACCAGATCAGGTCCTGATAAACTGATTTGAAAACCAGATCAGGTCCTGATAAGCTGATTTGAAAACCAGACCAGGTCCTGAAAAGCTGATCTGAAAACCAGACCAGGTCCTGAAAAGCTGATCTCAAAACCAGATCAGGTCCTGATAAGCTGATCTGATAGCTGATACCTGATCTAATAGCTTATTTGCTATTATTGAAAATGGATGAGAAAATTTTAAAACAGTTGGTGTTGACAAGAAAATATCTAATGAAATTTAATGGAATTTTATAATATTGTGAAATTCAATTCCTCTTGTGTAGGACCTCTCAAAGATAACAAGACTGAGTATGTTTAAGTGATATGAAAACAAAATATAAAAATGTAGACATTTGTAGTTACAATTTATATTTAGTAAATTTAAGCTGAAATAAAAAACCATTTACATATTTTAATATTTTTTCAATATTTTATTTAACATTTTTCTTAAAAATCTTAGTACTAATACAAATTTAACTCTATGTATAAATAAAAATATATAGATATAAAAAGAAAAAAGATCATTAATCGAATATTTGATTTTAATTTACAAATAATTTAGGTGTAGGTAAAAATATAAAAGTTTAAAGCCATTCAATTTTTACATGTTTTTGTGTGAATAAAATACTAAAATTAATAGATAAATTCATAAACAAATATATAAACAATAAATAAATTAATAAATAAATTAATAAATAAATTAATAAACAAATAAAAAAAATAAATAAATTAATAAATAATTAAAGAAATAAATCAATAAATAAATTAATAAACAAATAAAGAAATAATAAATAAATAAATTACATAATAAGCAAATAAGTAAATAATAAATAATTAAAGAAATACATTAATAAATAAATACAATTAGTACAAAATTAAATTTTCGTTGTCATCTTACATGCAATTTAGTAGGAAGCATTCTATTCTACATCCATTGTTTCATTGTTTCGGTCTATGTAATGTTCCCAAGCGCGCGTTTTAATTTTATCTTTCATTATATTTCTTTTATCATCAGAAAAGCTAAGTGCTATTTTATGTAGTTTTTGGGTATATAGTTGATGTGTTTTAGATCTAAACAAAAACATTTCATCCGAGATAATTTTGGATTCAAATAAACAACTTTTGTAATCATTAATGGACAACTTTTTAATTACAGACTTTTTGACTCCTTTAGATTTTTTAACAGCTTCCGAGCGAAGAGTCGATAGAGAATACATTTTTGCTCTTAAACCAACAAACTCTGTCATTATATCCCCATTGTTTTCATCTTTCATCATTCCCAAAACCTTCTTATTGACTAGCGGTAAACGAAATTGGTTATCTATGGGATATTCTGACGTATCAAAATTCAAACTAATATCATTACGGATGTCATCGTAAAAATCATCAGTTTTAATTGAATAAATAAATGAGTCAGTATCCATATAGTTGAGAGAAATGTTCTCTCCAAATTTAGGCTTCATGAAGCCATAATGGAAGTCGTACATTCTCCACTTGGATAACTCCAGTACTGTGAAACCAACATATATAGGTTTATCATATAGTGGTTCCATTTTTTCTAACTCTACCGCATACATATCGTCAGAAAATTTTGTTAACTGTATAAAATTTGGTTTCGCAATTAATGCTCTGAGACCTAAATGATTCCTGTTTGTTGTTTCCCAAGAAGAAGTAATTCTAATGTCCCTACGTTTTTCAATGTTTTCCATTGTCTTACCGTAAACAGCATTGTTTAAAAGTTTGAAGAAATCTTTTTCAAAATTATTTTTAGCTTTTGTCCTATGAAATGTGTTTAAGTCAATATATTTTTTAAGCCAAGGGGATTGCTTAAATCTGAATATTCTATGGATTTGTTTCAAGATGAGGCCATTTGAAATGGCTTGTTTTAAAACTCTATAGTGTATGGTGTAATTTGTTTTTGAGTGTAAGTCTGCAACTAATTTTTTGATTTTGGATCCCCCACGGACTTATTTTGAGGACAAAATCACATACCCACTCAAATTCACCGCAAGGAAGATATTCCGACATCGCCCAACCATACAAATTGTTGGCGTCTAAATAGACTAGAAATTCCGATGGTTTTGATGCATCAAAATCTTCCAAATACTTATTATTTGCCTTCGAATATCTTTGCGAGCATTGAACTAGTCCACCTCTTATTCCGTTTTGCATAAACATATACATTTCGGAATCAGTGAACAGTTCGAGTGAAACTTCTGTGGTTTTCAACATTGCATCCCAAGATAAGCCTGGTGCTGTGTAATAGTGGCAGGGGTCCAAATCGTATATATCTTTACAAATTTTCCTAAAATTTTCAAACACGTCGGTTAAAAGAAGGACATCTGTCTTTAAATAGAGTTCAGTATAGTCAAGGAGGGTTTTACAGTTAAACTCTCTCCATATTTTTTGAGCATGTTCATACTCGACTACATCACATTCTTCATTCGTTAGAATATTGAAGAACTCTTCTCTACTAGGGAGTTGAATTTCCTTAAACTTAGTCATGGAATCCATGTAAGAGTACGGAAATACACCCTTTCTTCTAATCAAGTTGAAATGAGCTTCATCATCGAAATATGATCTAATAGTATTAAAATCATTGCTATCAAGATTTTTCGCTAAGGTATCTAAACTCGAAGCCATAAATCTAAACGAGTCTATAAATCTTATTTGAAATCCATGTTTTGCATCTAAACTGATGAAAATTGAAAGAGAAATATAACGCTCTGTGTTCTGGGGAATCACTTTTATTGTGGAATTTTTTATAGCAGAAAGTTCTTTGAAAAATAAGTGCATATCGTATGCAGAAAGATTATGCAAGATAACCGGTATAAAATGATGTGTTTTATAATTCAAATTACAGTCGCTATGAGCTGCCCCACGATAATTACCCGTAAGATGACAATGATCTCTAACTTTATCATTATTTTATATTTTCTTACATATATGACAATTTTGTGCATTATTATATTGAGCTATTTCTATTGGGGTCATGAACATTTTCTTAACTTTAAGTAAATAATTTAGATAAATATCTGTACAATCTTCAACTATTTTTTTGATAAATATGTTCGCCGAATCTTCACCAAAATAGTGTCTATATAAATTATTTTCTCTCTTAAAGCTACAATTAATAAAATAAGCGAATGCACACGCATGATGTTTCTGTACATTTGTAGTGCTTTTACTTACAGGATCATCTACTTTTTCCAAAATAGACTCGAAGTCTGCGTAGATTACAAATGGTACATCTAACTGCTTGTAGTAGTTTTGAAACTTGATGATTGATTCATCTTCGGGCATTCTGATGACTTTTTTCCCACAAAAATTTTTGTGGTGATTATACACATAATCATCATGTGTATAAAATAGGCAGGTGTTGCATATATGTATCTTATGCTCATGATATGTAATATTGGAACGAAGGAGTCTAAGGAAAAGAGGAAATTAAAATAAGAAATAAATAAATATAGATACCAATAAGAAGTAACTTTTTAAATAGATATGAAAACATATTTCTCTTAAATGCACAAATGAAACTTACTTTGATATATCCGTGATGAGCACATAGTGGAAGTTTTCATCGGACTGGAGCAATAACAGATTAATATGAACATGTTGTTCTCCTTTTGTTATGTAGTATGGTCCTATAAGCGATGTTCCATTGTGACCAAATACATTGATGCTCATATTATTTTGACGTTCGAATTGTTTAATCTGCTTCAATGGGAGTGGAAACTCTAGGCCTTCAAAATTTAATACAACTGCCCCTATATTAATATTCTCAGCAGAAATGTTTGCTATATTGTAATTTCTACAGTTTTTCCGCTGTTTAGGACTCAGACCGCTATTTACATTCAAAGCCGCAATGATACACCATTTAAAGCAATAAATATCATTGTTTTTGACATTTATGCATGCACGTTTCATTGCAATATTTTTTGGGAGCGGATAAAGCTCGATCCTCTTATTATGGACGCCTTGTTTATATTAACTTCACTGGAATTTATTGAAATCAAGGTCCATCCGCTATCCCTCTCTTGAAATTCTTCCATTTTAGCTCTTAGCTCTTCGGCCTGTTTCTTGTACATATCCTCTATGTCATCAGACAAAGTCACCAACATCATTTTAGAAATATGTACCAGTTGAGAAACATTCATCTCATCATTCACCGTCTTCATATAATCGCATGTGAGCTCCATATTAAATTTAAATGTAGTATGTATCCTACTACATTCAATTAGCTGTTGTAGTATAGAGCTCTTGGCAGATTTCAGAAACTGCTCCGGAAACATAACATCCTCATTTTTGTTGAGGAGGATATATGTCTCGATCCTCCCATTGAAGGTGCTCGCTCTTTTAGTGAGAAGATCTCCAATCTGTTCTAGGTGACAACTGTTTTTATGTTTTGTGGTTCTGACATGAGCCATATAAATATTTGATGGGATCATCTCATCACAATCCTCACAATATTTTTTTTGAAGATCAAGCGTACTAGTTCCATATGAGTGCGTTTCCATATGCTGATTTAGTTTTGTTTGAGACATAAAGACTTTATTGCAGATTGCACAGCTTTTAGTATTCATTTTATATATTTGTTTATTAATTAATATAATTATTTTATTTATAAATAATTTATTTAATTATTTTATTTATTAACAATTTATTTTAGTTATAAACAATTTATTTAATTATTTTTTATACACTAGAAACTTGTTTAACAAACTGTAATTAGTTCTAGTACTTTTATAGTTTTTGGACTTTAAACACTTTAGAAATTTTGGTTGGGAAAATAGGTTGTCACTTGTTGATATATCAAAGCAGACTGATGCCAATCTACATTATTTCTTCTACTTATATACTTTATATGAGAATCGCGTAGTAGTCATCAATTCTAATTTATTACGACATATGATGAAATTCACACACACACACACATACACACACACATACACATACACACACACACACATACACACACATACACACACATTCACATTTCCACAATTCTCTATTGGTATTACGATATATGATGAAATTCACACACACACATACACACACACATATTTCCACTATTCTCTGTTTGTATTACGACATATGATGAAATTCATACACACGCACACATTCGCTCTCACACACACATACACATTTCCACAATTCTCTGTTTGTATTACGATATATGATGAAATTCATATACACCGCAACATCCAGAACAAAATCTCTAGCATCAGTTTGTAACAAAAAGGTATGAGAAAAATCGGGACACGTAAAAGTAGCTGCTTCTATAAGTTTTGATGTATGTCTCCAAAAGCTATTTCCTATAATTGTTATATTAAAGTAAAATATACTGAAATAAAAATATCATTACCCCTATTCAAAAAACACTCCTTATCAACCTGATTGGATTCAAAACATTTAACATCTGAAATTCGCTTGTACATATAAAACCTATGCCAACACAATATTTTCTATCTACATAAGAATAGCAATGTCAATAGCCTAGAAAACATATACACGTTCATTTGTAAATATGTATGAAAAACTCTCGAAGGCCAAACAAAACACACTAGCAATGATATTCTTCAAAACAAAAATATATATGATCACATACATGAATACAACAACATATACATACATTACCAAATACATTCCCTACCCACTTCCATTCACAACATGGTTGCCACTCTCTGTAGCTATTAGATTATTTCCCCAGAGATCGCAAACATAAATGCAATACAATAACCCTACATAAGCATACCAACGATAACTCAAAACAGCTACCCAAAGACTATCAAATAACAATCACTACATACACACAAATATACAGATCCCTTGTAACTACCCTACAGTCAGACTGGGAACAAGTGTCTTTGTGTCAACAATAAAATTCTAGTTACAACTTTGGTATAATAATTTTTCTACTATCCGCCAGTATAAAAGAAGGAGAGAGGTGGAATTGACAATAACTTGTCAATATACACACATTTGTATGTATGTAAATTATAGAAATGTACTGGTGACTAGTCAAAAGCTAGTCAGCACATTTTCACCATCGACATTTCCTACTGGGTATAATGATTGTCTGCCACTACAACAAAAGTATTGGACACCATCAAACATACAAGTAAATACAAAAACGCATACTCATACACACACACACACAAACACGCACACACGCGCACATACATATGTACATCCATACACTGTAAGACCAACGCTTCTCTACAATAACAACAAAAGCTGTACACACAAGTATACATACATACACATCCACAAAGAATCAAACTCACACACACACACACACACACACACACACACACACACACACACACACACACACACACACACAGCCAAGAAAATCTCAGCATTAAAAAAATCCCCAAAATCCCCTAATTTGTAACAGGGTTGCCATCGTTTTTATTTTTTCCCGGTTTTTAATTCCCAAAACAGGACTATCTCCGCCATTAGTACACTACTTACAAAAAAAATTTCTTATGACAAATAAAAATTTAGCTATAGTTTAGTTCGAATATTGCTGAACCATTTGGTGATTGACGTCCTTTGTAAGTAATTGTCCAAATTTTGTCATTCATTTTTGATAAGTTAGGATCCTCTCTGTTTAAATATTTAACGATTCTTTGCGGAAGATAAAACCACTTATTGTTGTTTAAATATGCAATAACTTTGGATCCATATTGTGTAACCTTCCATTCAAAATTTAAAATCTTGTAAGGTTCATTTAAGGGAATATCATCAATTTTTGTGTATTCAGATTTTATTCCTTGCGCAATGTTAATTATTTGTTGATAGATCTAAAAACAAACAAAAAAATTAGTTAAATTTTATATGTATTTCTTAAACTTTCATATAATAAATAAAAAAATTCTAATGTTATGTTAAACTTCATTCTTACCATTGTTGTTGAACGTAATTTCAAGGATCTTTGAATAACAATAACTAAAACTAATTTCTAATTGGTCTTTTATATACATATTTGTGAGTCAATCGAATTCTCATTTTAATACAATTACTCAAATGAGAATCTCATTCGAATTGTTCCATTTACGAAAATGTCTTCGTTAAACTTTTTATGAGAAAAATATATATTCTCATTTGAAGTTAACTGTGTTGTAGGAATATATATATGTATTAGAATATCCTTTCTTATGAGAAAATACATGTATTGGAATATCCGTCCTTCTGCGAAAATACATGTATTGGAATATCCTTCCTAATGGGAAAATACATGTATTGGAATATCCTTCCTAATGGGAAAATACATGTATTGGAATATCCGTCCTTATGGGAAAATACATGTATTGGAATGCACATATATATACTAATTAGAATAGTAGATCATTCTAATTAGATCTAATTAGAATAATCTAATATTCTAATTAGATCCAATTAGAATTTTTTTTCTAATAGAATGATCCTTATGGAAAAATATACGTGTGCCAGAATGCCCATAACTATTCTAATTAGAATGATCCTTATGGAGAAAATACACGTGTGCCAGAATGCCCATAAATATACTACTCTGGACATCACGAACAATTAGGTGTATAATTTAAATAACAATAAATAAAAGAAAATATCACAGCCGAACTTAAAAACTAATATCACAGAACTCTATTTTTCAGGTTATTGCAATAGCATATTGTAGTTTGGTGTTGTCCTTGTCTTCTTTGGTGTTAAAAGATTTATTTCTGCGTTGTTGTATACGTAGGCTTTCTAATGTATATCTTTTATTTGTTTTTTCTCTCTATCCAGTATCTTCACTCCTTTGAGATCTATTTTATGTTTCATTTCTTTCGCGTGTTGGGCTAAAGCTGTTGTCTCCTTTCCTTTATTTATATCTGCTTGATGTTCTGATATTCTAGTCCCGAGTTTCCGCTTTGTTGTTCCTACATATACTTTGTTACATCTTTCCACTTCATTCCATTGACAAGTTATCTCGTATACAACGTTGTCTATTTCTAGTTTGTCAAATTTTGTTTTTTCCCGCGTAAATAGATGTCTCAGATGAAGATGAAATAGATTTGTTTTATTTGCATCTTAATAGTTAAGAAAACTGACCAAAAATAGCCTATGTAAAAATAGAAATATTAACAAACGAAATTGGTCATAAAATAAAAACAAAATATTTATGTATGTTAAAATTTTATTTTAAATTTAAATATATTCTTATTATGTTAATGTTTTATTAATTTTTAGCTTGACACAGGTTTATATGGTTTTGAATAGTTATTATGAACTTATTTTATTCTTAAATTAAATTCTTTTATATTCTATTTATGTGGACTTTGTTTTTATTCTATTTCTATTTTCTACCTTAACTAATACTAATTCTGGATATAGGAGTAATATTTAATTTATTGTGATAATAATTGTTTAATGTTTATTTTCTTTTACTTTTATAGTTAGTTCATTATCTATTGTGCGGTGTAAATTGTAATTTGAGTTGTGTTTCTTGTACGTAGTCATGATAATTATTAAATTTCTTCTAATTGCCGAAAACATTGGATGGTAATTTTGCATATAATAATTCAAATAGGGAATGGCCTGTACCTACATGTGGCTTTCGTCCATTAGTTTGTATTGAAATATGTCATCAGTTATCTCTGTTGTGGTATTGTTCATTAGTATTTTTAGTTGAGGACGTTTATTATTTATATTTATCTATTTGATAGCGCTAATTCTCTTATATTTTCCTTATTAATTTTAGATATTAGTTTCCTCAGAATCGAATCTGGTTTCGCTGAGTTATCGCTGAACCTTGCTAGCTTATTAATTTCATTATTAATTTCATTATTCATATTTTAGGTATGTAACTTCTTTATAATCGAATCTGGTTTCGATGAATTATCATTACATCTTATATTCATATTTTTGGTACGCAATTTCTTCATATTCGAATCTGGTTTTGATGAATTATCATTACGTCCTTTGTGCACAATATTATTTTCAATAAACATATCTTTTTCTTTTATATTTTCAAGCTTGTTAAATTTCAATTCCTTCATATTTTTGATATCATTAATGGATATGCATTCCCATATTTGAAGTTGATCAGGCTTCTGAGAATCATATTTTTCCATATTTTTTTCTGTTGCGAGCTCATTCTTTTCATTTATATTATTGTTAGTTGCCTCATTGTTTTCTTTTATATTTGCCTCATTAGTTTTATTTTTCATTGCCCTTGTAGTTACTAATAATTTTCTTTCATTTTCATCGTTTTCTAATGGTATCATTTGTCTTAATATGCCAGAGTAAATTTTATTCTTGAAAGTGCGTCAGCATTAGTGTTTATTTTTCCTTTCTTACAAATGATTGTAAAATCATAATCACTTAAATCTAGTCTTATTCTTGTCATTTTAGATGAAGGGTTCTTATGTGAAAAGAGTGAAATTAAAGGTCTGTGGTCTGTTACTGCTATGAATTGTCTTCCATATAGATATGGTTTAAAATAATTTATTCCCCAGTGTATTGCTAATAGTTCTTTTTCAATGACTGGTTTATTCATGTCATGTTTTTGTAATGCTTTACTTGCATATGAAATTGGTAAATCTTGTCCTATTTCTCCTTGTGATAGTACAGCACCTAACACGTAGTTTGAAACATCGGTAGTAGTAGGGAACTGGGGCTTCCACCGCAATTAAAATTTTGAAATTTTAAAATTTTAATTACCCAAATTTTAAAATTCTTGGAAATTTGTGAAATTTGATACCCTACGAGGGTGGATCAATAAGTCCGTCCAACTTTTTGTTTACATAAGGAATTTTTTGTTTACATAAGGGGTTTTGTTTGTTTAATACATACGAGGGTGGTTTAATAAGTCTAGTTTTTTATGACCGTGGGAATTTGTATGTGTGTATGTTTGTGGAGTGGATTAAGGGGTTTCATAAGATTAGTATTTCATAAGTATATATGCCGACGGGAAAATCATGAATATGATTTTTCCTAGTACCAACGGGAAAATCATGCAATGATTTTTCCTAATACTAATGGGTGTGAAATAGTGAAAATTAATTTTTCCTAATGCCTACGGGTATGCATTAATATTTTTCCTAATGCCTACGGCAATATATGAATATTTTTCCTAATGTCTACGGCAATATATGAATATTTTTCCTAATGCCTACGGCAATATATGTTTATTTTTCCTAATGCCTACGGCAATGCATGAGTATTTTTTCAAATGCCGACGGCAATTCATGATTATTAATTTTTCCAAATGCCGACGGCAATTAATGATTATTATTTTTTCTAAGGCCGACGGCAAAACATGATTATTATTTTTTCCTAATGCCGACGGCAAAACATGATTATTATTTTTCTAATACCAAAGAGAAAATTGCCAGTGTTGCCAGACTGTAGAAATTTGTTATCGTAATAATATATCAGTAAAATCAGAGAAAATATTTATTTATGTGTTCACATGTTTTTGGGATACAATAATAATCCCAATGTGATGCAATGGCAGCCTCTTAATTATCATCAACAAGAGTACCAGCATCAACAACAAGATCATCAACAACAAGCTCAACAACAACAACAAGATCATCAACAGGGTGTGGGTATCCTTGGAGGTAATTTATTCGACGATGCTATGGACATAAGCTTACCGGAAAGTGATGGAGAAGTAGAAGAAAGAAGAGAAAAAACTCTGCCAACTCCAATGAATACTTCGCATGCTAGAACAGATGAAGTAGAAGCGAATGTGCGATATTATAAAATATCTAAAGCATTCAAAAACCATATTGCCACTTATGCAATTTTAAACAAAAAAGACCAACTTCTGTTGGAAGAATTTGTTGAAGAAAATAAAAATGTTTTTATGGAGCGACTTCAAGTGAATTTAAGTAAGTATTCAATAATTAAATTTCATGTGAGTATTGTGGCGGAGTATATCAAAATTGTTGGAGAAGAATTGGAGTTGTGCATAATATCACATGTAGCCAAAATGAGTTTGCTCACGAAGGCAGATAGCATAGAAGAGTTATTCCGTAAGCAGGTTGCGGAGATTTCAACCAAAATGTCCGAATTTGAAGAGCGAGATTCTGGTTGGACTTTGTCACGCATAGTCCGAGCAGAAATCAACATCAACAAATCTTCGCTCGTCAAAGGATCTAATTGGATATCCACACCTGGAAAATTAGAAAGAAAAAAAGCTTGTATCAACATTGAAAATGATGATGACTACTGTTTCAAGTGGTGCCTAATCGCTGCCATGGATACTACCAAATATCATGATGCAAGACGTTGCAGTTCTTATAATATTCAAGACATTGCTGCAGAGACGATTGTTACGCGAAATGGTGTAGCGTTAAATTTAAAAAATTTAAGCTTCCCATTAGGATTAAACAAAATAAAAGAGTTTGAGGTGAACAATCCAGCAATAAGTGTTAATGTATTCGGCTATGATGAGGGGGCCAATCAGATTATTGGTCCTTATTATGTCACCAAGGACGAGAAAATTAGCCATGTGAACTTGTTGTTTTTGGAAAATGGTGAAGTTCATCACTACATTTTGATAAAAGATATATTAAGGTAAGTTAAAAAATTATACTACACTTTAATTTAATGATACATATACTTGTTTTATATATTTTATAATAGATACATTTTACTTATAATCTTTTATTTTACTTTTTTATCATTCGCAGACTTTTGACGAATCAGACTACCACACATAAAGAAAAACTACACTTCTGCAACAGCTGTCTCCAGTATACTCATACGGAGACCATCATGAGTAGACATAAGGAGGAATGTGGAAAAATAGTCACAACTATGCCATCAGGTCCGGATGCCATTCTTAGTTTTAAGGGACATCAACGAAAAATGGATGTCCCTTTTGTTGTTTACGCGGACTTCGAATGCAACTAAGAGGATATAAGTGATAGTGTAAGTAGTAAAACAAATTTAATAAAAAAGCACACACCTTGTGCCTTTAGTTATTTTATTAAGTGTATGCATAGTAATAATTTAGATAAGTTTAGGATATATACGGGGGAAGATGCTTCAAAAACATTTGTAGCATATTTAATTAAGGATTGTGAAGAAATTTATAATAACCACTTAGTTAACAATAGACAAATGGATACTTTATCCCCTTCGGATACTTATAATTTTTATAGTGCGGTGAATTGCCATATTTGTAAAAAATTTCTAGGCAAAGATCGTGTTAGAGATCACTGCCACATTAGTGGCAAATTTAGAGGTGCAGCCCACAACAACTGTAATTTAAATTACCAAATTCCCAAATTTATACCAGTTTACTTCCACAATTATTCAAATTATGACTCACATCTTTTCATTAAAGAATTAGGTGAAATTTCATTGCAACTGAAAGTACTCCCTCTCAATAAGGAACTTTATATATCCCTCTCCCAATTCACAGAAATGAGTGATGGCCATAAGCTTGAAATAAGATTTCTTGATACTATACGCTTTATGGCTGAGAGTTTGGAATCATTAGCCTGCAATTTGTCGGATAATGATTTCAGCACTATAAGGTCCTTATTTCAGTCAGAAAAAGAATTTCAGCTTATTAAGAAAAAAGGTATTTTCCCGTATGAGTACCTAAATTCATTCCAAAAATTAGATGAATGCCAGCTGCATTCACGCAGTGATTTTTTTAATAAGTTGAATAATAACGAGTGTTCTTTAGAGGAATACTCACATGCTGTAGAGGTATGGAATACTTTTGGTTGTGAAACAATGAAAGATTACATGGAACTTTACTTAAAAACAGACGTCCTCTTACTGACAGATATTTTCGAGAACTTTAGAAAAGTTTGTAAGGGTATTTATGAGCTCGATCCTTGCCAGTATTATACAGCACCTGGCCTTTCCTGGGATGCAATGCTCAAATATACAAAAATTGAGTTAGAATTATTGACAGACATAGACATGTACAATTTTATGAAAAAAGGTATACGTGGGGGGATAGTACAGTGTAGTCAAAGATATTCGAAAGCAAATAATAAATATTTGCAAGATTTCGACAAAGAAAAGCCCTCAGAATTTCTCGTCTATTTAGACGCTAACAATTTGTATGGATGGGCGATGTCGGAATATCTTCCTCATGGTGGATTCAGATGGTTATCACAAGACGAGCTGAATCTGGATCCAAACAGCATAGCTGATAATGAAACAGACGGTTATATTTATGAGGTTACGTTGGATTATCCCTCTCATTTACACGACTTGCATAATGATCTTCCTTTTTGCGCTGAAAATAAGAAACCTATGCAAGCGAAGTATAGCAAGTTGATAACCGATTTCTCTACAAAGCAATCATATGTGATACACTTTAGAGTTCTCAAACAGTGCTTAGAATATGGCTTAGTTTTAAAGAAAACTCATCGTATTCTAGCATTTAAACAATCTCCATGGTTAAAAGGCTATATTGACCTAAATACCAGACATAGAGCCACTGCTAAAAATGCTTTTGAAAAAAATTTTTTCAAACTACTTAATAATGCAGTGTATGGTAAAACCATGGAAAATGTGGATAAGAGGAGAGATGTTAAAATTTTTAATAATTGGGAGAGAACGAATCGGAATCATTTGGGTGCCCAAGATTGGATATCAAAACCAAATTTTCATAGTTTATCTATATTTTCCGAAGATCTTGTAGCAATCAAAATGACTAGAGTCAAAACCTGCTACAATAAACCAATTTACTTAGGATTTTGTGTACTCGAGCTGTCAAAATGGAAAATGTATAATTTCCATTACGGGTACATGCAACCTAAGTTTAAGACAAACCTCTCATTAAACTATATGGACACGGACTCTTTTATATATTCAATAAAGACTGACGACTTTTACGCTGACATAAAAAATGACATTCATGAACAATTTGATACATCGGACTATCCTACAGACAATATTTATAATTTCCCAATAGTAAATAAAAAAGTAATTGGTATGATGAAGGATGAAAATTGCGGTAAGATAATGACAGAGTTTGTTGGGCTGCGCTCAAAAATGTATTCATTTAGTGTAGAAAATCAAGATGATATTAAAAAATCGAAGGGGGTAAAGAGAGCCATATTAGATAAATATAGTTTAGCTACATATAAGAATTGTTTATTTAATAAGATTAATGTATATGATAGTATGTTAACATTTAAATCTAAGCTACATCAATTATATACTAGCGAGTTAAATAAGGTAGTATTAAGCTATGGAGACGATAAGAGAAAAATTAGATCAAATAATATTAATACTTATGCATGGTATCATTTTCGTATTAAGGAAACTAACCCTGAATACGAACTTGACATGTTGCTAGATGAGATTGCTAAAATGCAAGAAAATCTTAGTTAATTAGTTAAGAAAAAATATTGTATTTGTATCCTATTTATTAAGAAAAATTGTTGTATATAAAATCTTAGTTAATTAGTTAAGAAAAAATATTGTATTTGTATCCTATTTATTAAGAAAAATTGTTGTATATAAAATCTTAGTTAATAAGAAAAAATATTGTATTTATATCCTATTTAATCAGAAAAATTGATGTATATAAAATCTTATTTATTAAGAAAAATTCTTTTATTGTTGTTAAAATGAATGTAAAAAAGTCTAAGAAATATTATTGTATTTAAATCCTATTTATTAAGAAAAGTTATTGTAAATAAACTATTGAAAAAAGAATGGAAAATGTGAATGGTTTTTTTATTTCTTTATTGGCTTTACTTCGTCGGATCAAAAAAATTTGTGTTTTTGCTTATTTACAAATTCTTGTTTTCATGTCGCTTAAACATGCACAGTCTTGTTTTCATGTCGCTTAAACATGCACAGTCTTGTTTTCAGGTCACTTAAACATGCACAGTCTTGTTTTCTTTGAGAGGTTCTGCACAAGAGAAATTGAATTTCACAATATTATGAAATTCAATTAGATATTTTCATAAAGAGAAATAATTTAGATAATCGGATAAAATCCCCATATTTTTTCACTACATACAAGTTTCTGTTATTTTATATTCGAACAGATGATTCCTAGTTTTCCTTTAGAAAAAAATAATACAAATCAAGGAATATTTTTATAATTCAATTTTATTTTATTATTTATACAATTTTATTTCATTTCTATTTAATTTATTTATAATGATGGAAACATTTCGTAATAGCCAATTATTAGATGTTCTAGTATATTTTTTCGTAAAAAATATATGGTACATCTGCAAGTATCAGGTCCCTCCTCACACTCAGGATGATACCAAGGACAGCTGGGGAAGTGTCCTTCAGTGTTGTCTTCATCTTCCATGACCCCATATTCTTCGTTCTCATCCAGCATATTTTGGAAACATTTTATCATCTCCCAATGATCAAAAAGCCTGAAGCTTTCAAAATCTCTTATAAATTGATTAAGAGTACGTCTAATTTGGCTCATTTTATTTGCTGATGAATGAATGATGATGAATGTTGGAAGGTTCCTTTAAGACTAATTTGTTCTGTAAATTTTTAAAATATCTATATGGTCTTTAAAATATCTATACTATCATCTCTATGTCATATTTCTTTTTAGCACTCTATCTCTCTCTAACCCTTTTCTCTCTATTCCATATTTCTTTTTTACTACTCTGTCTCTCTCTAACCGTTTTCTCTCTATAACTATCTCTTTCTGTCTATCACTATCCCCCACTTATTCACTATTTCACCACAATTATTTTCGATTAGCCTTTTTGAAGTCATCATCGCTACTTTTAAGATCATTTCCAGTTAAACATTCAGAGTGACAAGAAGTATCTAAATAAAAAATAAAAAATGGACTCCACAACAAATCTAATTGCAAAATTTAATGCTCTAAATAACAAAACTTTAATACACGTAAAGGAGCTTGATTCTTCAACGAAATATACTATTAGAAATGTGGTACGTGTAACAACTAAATATGGACCAACCCTAAAAGTTGAAATGAATAAACACATAATGTTCCTGCCCAAACGATATAATATTTTAACTGATGACGATATCAAAGATCTCTCAAGCGGATCATATTGCCTAAGTAGAGAAGGTGAAGAAAACCTAATTGTCGAGAGTGAGCTGAGTGAATTTCTAATTCAAAATTCCCAATTTCCTGTTTGGCAATAATATATTAATTATGTATTTTAAATTATGAATAAAAAGACATTAAAGAGTTTTGTAAAATATAAATTTTTGTGTTTTATTTAATATTTTCAGTTATTTCATAAAGAAATTTAAGACATAAATGTCCACAGGTAAATGTATTGAAATTCTGATGCTGATTATAGTTGTATTTTATATTTGCACCAAGATATTTGACTACTTCCCAAGGAGGTTGTAAGTTTCCAAAGCTGTCGAAATATTCTTTTTCATTGTTGTTTTTATAGTATGCTACCCAATGTGTACCAGGTCCTGTTGATACATCTAAGTTGATTATTCCACATTCAATTTTCTTTGTTCGTTTTGGTAGAGTATTCAACATGAAAACTCCTCTAAAATATGGAATTTTTATAGAGAAACGGTTTAAGTCCACATCAGATAGTGGTCTGTTGGGCAGCATCTTTAAGAGTTTTTTGATTCCTCTTTGTGAACTAAACCATAACCTTTTTTATATGGTTTTAAGTAAAGTCCTTTTCCCACTGCTATAGATTCCATCGCTTTATTATGTCTAGTTGCTTCATCAAGTTGATTTTTTGCATTCTTTGTTGCATTTACAGCTTTAGCTATGGCAGCACCTCCAGTTGTTAGACTACCAATTGCACCCAGAGCAGTTAAAATCGGTATTAGAGGTAAAAAACCACCGATTTTTGGAACACGTATTACACGTGGAACTACAATTTGAGACTTTCTTCCTTTTAATGATTTGTTGATAGTTTTTCGTGCAATTTTAATAGCTGAGTTAATATCTAATGGTTTTTCCTTCTTTAGTATTTTAGTTGCAGCTCTAATTGATGTTCTAAATAGTTTTTTATCATTTGGCTTGTTCTTTTTAGCATTTTTCTTTTTCTCCACACCCATACCAAATTTAGTTTTGGTTTTCATTGCGTTAGTAACCATATATGCAAATGATTTTTCTGCAAGACTACTGTCTTTTGCTAAAACTCGATTCCAAGCTGAATTTTCAAGTATTTTATCAGCTTTATGTCTAGTACTTAAATCCTTATTTTTTGAATACGCAATATCGTGATTTTTACAAGCAGAGTCCAATAAATTAATACCTTTGTCACCTCGATTTAAACGTTTTTGTAGTTTTGTTCCAGGTCCACAGTACTGATACCCCGGAAGATGAAGCTCAACAGGTAGAGAGTTTATTATTTTATCTACTATACCTCCTCCAACGAAGGTGTTTTTATGACTAAACGTTTTCTGATATCGTATAACCATATTATCTAATTTTTTCTATAATAAGAGGTAACATTTATAAAATGTATTTAGTTACAAAAATGCAGTTAGTGAAACAACATAAAAATATTTTAGTTCGTAATATTGACGATTCAGTCAACATCACTTCAAAAATAAAGCATAGCCCCCTCTTACCAAATTCTATTCGTGCTCTAATAGTTGGACCATCCAATTGTGGAAAGACTAATGTTATGATTGGCTTACTAGAAAGTCCTAATGGACTCAAGTTTGAAAACATCTATTTATACTCAAAATCTCTATATCAACCCAAATATGAATACCTGAAGAAACTAATTTCACCAATTAAAGGAATGGGATATTATACATTTACAGATAATGAATCAGTTATTCCACCTGACGAAGCTAAAACTAATTCAATTATGATATTTGATGATGTTGCATGTGAAAAGCAGAATAATATACGTACATATTTTTGTATGGGGCGACATAGGGATGTCGATTCATTCTACTTGTGTCAAACTTATACTAGAATTCCCAAGCATTTAATAAGAGACAATGCCAATGTTATTATAATGTTTAAACAAGATGAGACAAATATGAAGCATGTTTATAGAGATCATGTTGGTGGCGATATGAGTTATGAAAAGTTTCATGAAATTTGTCGAGAGTGTTGGAAGGATAAATATGGATTTTTGGTGATTAGCAAAGATAATGAATTAAATGATGGACGCTACCGGAAACAATTTGACTATTTCATAACTATATAAACTACTCTTCATAAACATTTACTTTAGTTATTAATCTAACTTTAAGCTTGATACATCTATTTGTTATAACCTCACCTGATACCTGATAAGCTGATCTGAAAACCAGACCAGCTACCTAATAACCTGATTTGATACCTGATAACCTGATCTGAAAACCAGACCAGGTCCTGAAAAGCTGATCTGAAAACCAGACCAGGTCCTGAAAAGCTGATCTGAAAACCAGACCAGGTCCTGAAAAGCTGATCTGAAAACCAGACCAGGTCCTGAAAAGCTGATCTGAAAACCAGACCAGGTCCTGAAAAGCTGATCTGAAAACCAGACCAGGTCCTGAAAAGCTGATCTGAAAACCAGACCAGGTCCTGAAAAGCTGATCTGAAAACCAGACCAGGTCCTGAAAAGCTGATCTGAAAACCAGACCAGGTCCTGAAAAGCTGATCTGAAAACCAGACCAGGTCCTGAAAAGCTGATCTGAAAACCAGACCAGGTCCTGAAAAGCTGATCTGAAAACCAGACCAGGTCCTGAAAAGCTGATCTGAAAACCAGACCAGGTCCTGAAAAGCTGATCTGAAAACCAGACCAGGTCCTGAAAAGCTGATCTGAAAACCAGACCAGGTCCTGAAAAGCTGATCTGAAAACCAGACCAGGTCCTAAAAAGCTGATCTGAAAACCAGACCAGGTGCTAATAAGCCGATCTAATAGCTGATACCTCATCTAATAGCTGATACCTTTTATTTATTAAACATGGATGAGAAAATTTTAAAACAGTTGGTGTTGATAAGAAATGTCTTGAAGAAAAAGCTTCGTAGTATAAAAACTGGTGAAATAGATACACGTGAACAACTAAGAGATACATTTAAACCTATAACAGAACCACTGAAAGAATTCATAAATAGTTCTAAAAAAATTAAAAGAATTCCCATTAAAGAAGAAAATAAAATGAAGACAGAATTTGAAAATAATACAAGTTTAAAGTCTGAAAAACCATCACTCAAGATAGAGACAAGTACACCAAAGAAACTAGCAGAAGGAACAATATCTGATAATACCATATTATTTAACGAAACTAATACTAAAAATGATGATGATGATGATGATGAAGATGATTTTTACTCACAAACTTCCAATACAGAAGATACTTATACTGATTTATCAGTCTTGGAAGAAAGAAATGAATTAGATACAAACTATGGTCCACATAAAGATTTCAATAATGAATGGAAATTCGGTGATAGTAAACTTACACTTAGTGAACATAAAATACAAGTTGGTGGTCAAATATGGGCTCTAACACCAGGACTATTTTCTCTAATGTTTCATAAAATACCAAAAAATTATGATAAATTTGAACTCGAAATCTATAAAAAGATTTTAATTACTACTAATGCATATAGAAGAGACTATAAACCTGATGGTCAAATTAAGGGTACTAGAGGATATATATATAAACATATTATTAAGAAATTTATTGACGAGAAAAACCAGGATAATTTACCCGAATCAACAGGATCTAAGCCAAAAGGTAGCTACTTAGGTGATGGAATGATGGAATTTAACACCCATAAGCCCAACTATATATACTGGGATGATCCAAATGAGCTAGTAGATCGACTTCGACTACTGCTCGCATCACAAGCTGCAGGTCATAATAATCACAATAACGAGATTATATCAATTATTGAAGAACTACGTGAAGCTAATATAATACATTAAGTTTAATAAAGTATATAAAGCATGTCTGTTGATAAATTTGGGCATTATTTAAACGATACTAGCAACATAGTTTCTTTGAAAAATGCACCTAAACTGCTGGGGTTCTTTGTGGATACGAACAACAACATTGATGTCCAAAACAAAAGGATCAAAAATGTTGCAAAAGCTGTGGAGGAAAACGATGTTATCAATAAATTGTTTCTGCAAACTCAAATCGAAAAACTAGAAGAGAAATTATTAGCATACTTTAAGAGAGACAGTACTATAATTCAAGAAAATATTCAAATACAAATTGAGGATCTACATCGCGAAACAAAATTAGATATAGAATAAAATTATGAAATTGAAAAAGATATTCTAAAAATTAAAACATCCTTTGAAGAACAAATTGAACAGCTTAATGAGAAAATTTATAGATTAGAAAATTACATGTTTGTATCAATAGCTGAAAGTGCTTCAACTAGATCACAACACTCTTCAAAAAATCTCTAAAAACAACTTAATGTCTTCAAAAAGAAATTTAGTAAACGAACTCCATAAGCAAGCACGAAAACATTTTGTGCGTCGCAGAGTTATAATGAAAGGAATAGATGACCTTTGGCAAGCTGATTTAGTTGAAATGGGGAACTATTCTAAAGAAAATAGAAATTATCGATTTTTGCTGACTGTAATTGACACATTCTCAAAATTTGCATGGGCAGTACCACTAAAAACAAAAACTGCACTTGAAACAACTAACGCAATGGAAAATATTTTTGAATTGGGGCGAATACCAAAAAACATACAAACAGATGATGGTAAAGAATTTTTCAACAAACACTTTGAAAAATTAATGCATAAATACAACATTAATCACTACTCAACATATACCATTATGAAAGCATCAATAGTAGAACGATTTAATAGAACATTGAAAGGAATGATGTGGAAAGAATTTAGCTATAATGGTTCTTATAAGTGGATTGATATATACAAAGATTTACTTAATACCTACAATAGAAAAATTCATCGTACCATTAAAATGCCTCCAATTAAAGTCAACTCAACAAATGAGGAAAAGCTGCTAAATACAGTATACAGTCATATGAAAATGTATAAAATGTCAAAATTTAATGTAGGAGATCATGTACGCATAAGCAAATATAAGCATACATTTGAAAAAGGTTATACTCCAAATTGGACTACAGAAATTTTTACAATTAACATACATATTAGAAGACTATCTTGGTAATACTATTAAAGGTGGATTCTATACTGACGAACTTTCAAAAACCAGATTTCCAAATACATATCTAGTTGAAAAGGTGCTTAAAATTAAAGGGAAGGAGGTATATGTTAAATGGCTGGGATTTTCTAATCAACATAATTCTTGGATAAGTAAAGATGAAATATTATAGATGAAAGAAAAACTAAATCAACAAATAATAGCATTAATATTAAGAAACTAATGTTAATTTTAAAATAAGAAAATGAAATAAATATGTAAATTATGCTTATAAACCATACTGTCTACTAAACTTTATTTAATTGTAATCAGTCTGTTATAATGTCAATAACACTTACTCTGAGCTCTAACTCATCAGAATTATCTGCTAGTTACTTTCCTCCTATTGAATTACATGGTGCATATGAGTGTGCTCTAACTGATTTTCATTCATACAACAGTATTCCAAATGTAGACACCTACAACAATATGTTTCATATAGGAGAACATACAATAGAAATACCAATTGGATCTTACGAACTAAATGATATAGTTGATTTTATAGAAGAGCAATACAAACTACTCTGTGCAGCAAATAAGATTTTTATTGAAGCCAATAACAATACAATGCAAGTTAAAGTTAATAGTTCCAAGGATACTGTATATTTTAATAAAGACAATACAATTGGAAAACTTTTAGGATTCAATAGCAAAATCCTAACACCAAACAAATATTATTATTCAGATCTTCCAGTTAATATTTTTAAAGTAAATCTCTTGCGAGTTGAAAGTAGTATCGCTATTAACACATATATGAATAACTCCAAATCGCATACACTTCATGAATTTCCGATTAATGTGCCTCCAGGCTATAAAATAGATGAGGTTCCAAGAAATCTCATCTATTTACCTGTGAACACCAGAGAGATAAGTTCACTAGCGCTGCGCGTAGTTGATCAACACGGTGATTTAATTAATTTCCGAGGAGAGGAAATTACAATACGAATACATTTAAGGCCAACTAAATAATGCTAATATACAACACAAATACCTTAAAAAATATAGCAACAAGAACAACATCAACATTAAAGCGATCAGTACAACAGAAAGCATTAACAACATCAAATAAAAATTTTCTAAGGTCCTTGAATTTTAAATTGAAGACAAAATGAGTTCAATAATAGATGTCTTAGATAAGCCCTTGTCTGATGAGAATATAATCAAAAAGGACTATCATACATATGTACCATACTTACAATCTTACAACAATAATGATGAAATTAGAATTTCAATACAAAATCAAGATTTGTACGTGCTACCCAGTGAAAGCTACATTTATGTAGAAGGTTTTGTTGCAGATGATAATAACTCTAAATCTTCTTCATCATCGGACAACTTTATATTAAAAAACAACTTTGTGGCATATCTATTTGATGAAATTCGCTATGAGCTCAATGGAATTGAAATTGATCATACAAGATATTTAGGAGCCACAAGCACCATAAAAAATTTGGTTTCTATGTCACCAACAGAAAGCAACGTGATGCAAAATGCTGGATGGAACAAAATTGACGATGTCACCCTTGTAAATGGCTTTTTCAATTTCTATGTACCTCTAAAAATGCTCCTAGGATTCGCTGAAGACTACAACAAAGTTATACTAAATGGAAAACATGAATTGATACTCTTGCGCAATAAGAACGATGAAGATCTTGTACGCTCGAGTGTTTCTACTAAAAAAGCTAAACTTACAATTTCAGTAATCTCATGGAGAATCCCACATGTACAATTATCTGACTTTAGCAAATTGAATATGATTAAAATTATTAACAATGGTGCTTCTATACCTATGGCATTTCGCAGTTGGGATTGTCATGTCAATCCACAATTAAATATGGGAACTAGCCATATTTGGAATGTTAAACTGGCTGCAAATAGAGAACGCCCTCGTTTTGTATTGATTGCTTTTCAACAAGAAAATAAGTTTGTTCATTGTGATTTGACTAATTTAAAAGTACATTTAAATTCAGTCTCATATCCATATGATGACCTTAACATAAAGTTCAAAAATGAACGATATGCAATTCTATATGACATGTACGTAAGATTTCAACAAAGCTACTATATGAAAGAATCTCAACCGCTTCTAACTGCACCAGAGTTTAAGACAAAAGCTCCTATTATTGTAGTAGATGTCAGTCATCAGAATGAATCACTCAATAATGGACCGATTGATATAAAAATAGAATTTGAAACAGCAACTAATATTGGAGCAAAAACATCAGCTTACTGCATTCTTATTCACGATCGTATAATAGAATATGTGCCCATAAAAGGACAAGTTCGAAAAGTCTTATAAATTGAGTAATATGGAAAACAACATAATTTTCATAGACGTACAAGGTTTCAAAAGTAATTCAAATTATTTCATCGCAAAAGAAGTAGCAATTGTTTTCAACAATTATGAATATAACAATTTCATTATAAAACCCCCATTTGATATCAAATGCTTATCAATAGAAAAGCAAAGAGAAGCAAAGTGGCTAACAAAAAACTATCATCACCTAAGCTGGACTGCTGGATCAGTTTCATTTCAAAGCGTTTGCAATTTTATAAAAGCCAACGCAAGATGTTCTATAATTTATGTAAAAGGTGAAGAAAAAAGACGATGGTTGGAAAAAATTTTATGCCGAAAAATTTCTAACGTTGAGGATATAGGCTGCATCAACTTTAAACAAATGGAAATCAAGTATCCAGAATATTTTTATTGTAATTATCATAAATTTGGTGCTTGCGCATTAAAAAATGCTATTTTACTAACAAAAGAAATGTCTTGCTTTAATTAAACTTTTTCACTTTTTAAAATATGAATGTATGTAGTATTATAAAATTTTATAAAATTTTAAACAATAAATGTATAAAAAATAAAATAATATACAAGTGTTTTCTTATTTCAAATACAAACTACATAAAGGAAAGAGAAGGAAGTGAGGGGAAGGAGAAATTAACTTTTTTGCTTACTTGCAAATGCTTGGTTTTTGTTTCTCTGCTGCTGGTGTACTTGGTTTGCTGCTTTAAAATAATCGTAGACAAAGAAAATGATTACCTTGCAAAATATATATGTAATCTACAAAATATTCCACACACAAGTACCCACGATCGCACATTCATACATGCACACATACATGCACACATACATATACATACATACACATACATACATACACATACATACATATACATACATACATACATACACATACATACATACATACACATACATACATATCTCTTAAACAAATACACAAAATATTAAATTACCCGCGACTATCAAGCTGGACCCCCCACACACAAGTATGGGTGTTCACATACATGTGAACACAAGTATGGGTGTTCACATACATGTGAACACAAGTATGGGTGTTCACATACATGTGAACACATAAATAAATATTTTCTCTGATATTACTGATATAGTATTACGATAACAAATTTCTACAGTCTGGCAACACTGGCAATTTTCCCTTTGGTATTAGAAAATAATAATCATGTTTTGCCGTCGGCATTTGGAAAATATAATAATCATGTTTTGCCGTCGGCATTTGAAAAATATAATAATCATGTTTTGCCGTCGGCATTTGAAAAAAATATTTATATATTGCCGTAGGCATTAGGAAAAATATTCATATATTGCCGTAGGCATTAGGAAAAATATTAATGCATACCCTTAGGCATTAGGAAAAATTAATTTTCACTATTTCACACCCATTAGTATTAGGAAAAATCATTGCATGATTTTCCCGTCGGCATATATACTTATGAAATACTAATCTTATGAAACCCCTTAATCCACCCCCCCAAAAATCACCTATTCACATAATTAATGCCACCTCAAAAAAATCACCCGTTCACACAAAGTTAATGTAAACAAAAAAACTCCTTATGTAAACAAAAAATTCCTTATGTAAACAAAAAGTTGGACGGACTTATTGATCCACCCTCGTAGGGTATCAAATTTCACAAATTTCCAAGAATTTTAAAATTTGGGTAATTAAAATTTTAAAATTTCAAAATTTTAATTGCGGCCGAATTGGTAATTCACTACTACTAATATATTTATGTATATGTACATGTATCAGATATATGAAAATATTTTATTGAATACAATTTATTTATACGTACATAAAACTACTAGCGTGAGAAAATCATACGCACACACACGCACACACACACACATATATACCAGATTTAATCTAAGAAAAATTCAAATTATTTCAACAACACACCACCCCTCACAAAACACGGCCAACCTTAAATTCCTACAGATATACATACAAAAATTCTCACGGTCATTCCTACAAACAAAACTGACAACAACACAAATCACGATCAGCCTTAAACTCCTACGAACATGCATACAGATTCCCACGCATACATATCACTCGTACGACAACACCCTCACCTATCCTCAAATCACTAATAGCATTAAACTCTTCCAAACATATGTACATACACACAAACATATTACTACATCAACCTCACCTACCCTAAATCATGATCAGCCTTAAATTTTCACAGACATACATACATACAGATTCCTACGTATACATATTACAACAACATCCATCCTCACCTCTCTTAAATCACGATCAGCCTTAAGCTCCTACAAACATATAGACATACATACACGCAGTCGATCAACCTCAACTACACCACACACCTAGCCTTGCTTAAATTCCCCCAGACAGACACATCCACAAATTCCCATGGATACATACTACTCGTACAACAACACCCTCACCTACCCCAAATCACAATAATCCTTAAATTCCTACAGACTAGCAACACCTGCATACACGCAGTCTATCTACCACAACTATACCCCGCCCCCTGTCAATCACACCCTCACACAAATTCCAACAGACAGGTATACACACACATACACTCAATCCATCTACCACAACTACACCACGCTCCCCCGACCAATCACAGCCTCGCAAAACAGACAGACAGACAGACACATCCATAAACTCCCTCGGTTATGTATTACGACAACAACCCCACCCACCCAAATCACGGCCAGCCTTAAACTCCTGTATTAGCATTAGAAATAACTTTTATGTTTTTCCCGTCGGAATTATGAAAAATCATTTTCCCGTCGGCATTTGAAAAAAATAATAATCATGTTTTGCCGTCGGCATTTGAAAAAAATAATTTTCACTATTTCACCCCCATTAGTATTAGGAAAAATCATATTCATGATTTTCCCGTTGGTACTAGGAAAAATCATTTTCATGATTTTCCCGTCGGCATATACATACATACATTACAAAAAGAAAAACCCCCAACCTATGCACCCACTTAACGTATTCCCACAAAAAACAAAATCACCCGTTCACACAATTAATGTAGCCCCAAAAAAAAAATCACCCGTTCCCACAAAGTTAATGTAAACAAAAAACTCCTAATGTAAACAAAAAATTCCTAATGTAAACAAAAAATTCCTAATGTAAACAAAAAAACATCAAAGCGTGCCGCCGAAAACTCAAGGTATCAAATTTCACAAATTTCCAAGAATTTTAAAATTTGGGTAATTAAAATTTCAAAATTTTAAAATTTTAATTGTCGCCGGAGGAACAATTCCCTACTACTACCAGACACCAGATACCTAATACCAGACACCAGAAAACTAATACCAGACACCATATAACTAATACCAGACACCAAATAACTAATACCAGACACTAGATACCTAATATCACACACCAGATACCTAATACTAGACACTAGATACCTAATACCAGACACCAGATAACTAATACCAGACACCTAATACCAGACACCAGATAACTAATACCAGACACCAGATAACTTATACCAGATAACTAATACCAGACACCAGATAACTAATACCAGACACCAGATTCCTAATACCAGACACCAGATTCCTAGTATCAGACACCAGATACCTAATACTAGACACCAGATACCTAATACCAGACACCAGAATCCTAATACCAGACACCAGATACCTAATACCACACACCAGATACCTAATACCAGACACCAGATACCTAATACCAGACACCAGATTCCTAATACCAGACACTAGATACCTAATACCAGACACCAGATTCCTAGTATCAGACACCAGATACCTAATACTAGACATCAGATACCTAATACCAGACACCAGATTCCTAATACCAGACACCAGATGCCTAATACCAGACACCAGATACCTAATACCAGACACCAGATACCTAACACCAGACACCAGCTACCTAATACCAGACACCAGATACCTAATACCAGACACCAGATACCTAATACCAGACACCAGATACCTAATACCAGACACCAGATAACTAATACCAGACACCAGATATCTAATACCAGACACCAGATACCTAATACCAGACACCAGATAACTAATACCAGACACCAGATACCTAATACCAGACACTAGATACCTAATACCAGACACTAGATACCTAATATCACACACCAGATACCTAATACTAGACACTAGATACCTAATACCAGACACCAGATAACTAATACCAGACACCTAATACCAGACACCAGATAACTAATACCAGACACCAGATAACTAATACCAGACACCAAATAACTACTACCAGACACCAGATACCTAATACCAGACACCAGATACCTAATACCAGACACCAGATACCTAATACCAGACACCAGATACCTAATACCAGACACCAGATTCCTAATACCAGACACCAGATATCTAATACCAGACACCAGATACCTAATACCAGACACCAGATACCTAATACCAGACACCAGATACCTAATACCAGACACCAGATAACTAATACCAGACACCAGACACCAGATACCTAATACCAGACACCAGATAACTAATACCAGACACCTAATACCAGACACCAGATAACTAATACCAGACACCAGATAACTAATACCAGACACCAAATAACTACTACCAGACACCAGATACCTAATACCAGACACCAGATTCCTAATACCAGACACCTAATACCAGACACCAGATACCTAATACCAGACACCAGATACCTAATACCAGACACCAGATACCTAATACCAGACACCAGATTCCTAATACCAGACACCAGATATCTAATACCAGACACCAGATACCTAATACCAGACACCAGATACCTAATACCAGACACCAGATAACTAATACCAGACACCAGACACCAGATACCTAATACCAGACACCAGATACCTAATACCAGACACTAGATACCTAATACCAGACACCAGATACCTAATACCAGACACCAGATACCTAATACCAGACACCAGATTCCTAATACCAGACACCATATACCTAATACCAGACACTAGATACCTAATACCAGACACCAGATACCTAATACCAGACACTAGATACCTAATACCAGACACCAGATACCTAATACCAGACACCAGATACCTAATACCAGACACCAGATTCCTAATACCAGACACCAGATACCTAATACCAGACACCAGATACCTAATACCAGACACCAGATAACTAATACCAGACACCAGATACCTAATACCAGACACCAGATACCTAATACCAGACACTAGATACCTAATACCAGACACTAGATACCTAATACCAGCCACCAGATACCTAATACCAGACACCAGGTATCTAATACCAGATAACTAATACCAGACACCAGATAACTAATACCAGACACCAGATTCCTAATACCAGACACCAGATACCTAATACCAGACACTAGATACCTAATACCAGACACCAGATACCTAATACCAGACACCAGATTCCTAATACCAGACACCAGATATCTAATACCAGACACCAGATACCTAATACCAGACACCAGGTATCTAATACCAGATAACTAATACCAGACACCAGATAACTAATACCAGACACCAGATTCCTAATACCAGACACCAGATATCTAATACCAGACACCAGATACCTAATACCAGACACTAGATACCTAATACCAGATACCTAATACCAGACACTAGATACCTAATACCAGACACCAGATACCTAATACCAGACACCAGGTACCTAATACCAGACACTAGATACCTAATACCAGACACCAGATACCTAATACCAGACACCAGATTCCTAATTTTAGACACCAGATACCTAATACCAGACACCAGATACCTAATATCAGACACCAGATATCTAATACCAGACACTAGATACCTAATACCAGATACCAGATAACTAATACCAGACACCAGATAACTAATACCAGACACCAGATATCTAATACCAGATACGAGATACCTAATAATAGACACCAGATACCTAATACCAGACACCAGATAACTAATACCAGACACCAGATTCCTAATTTTAGACACCAGATACCTAATACCAGATACCAGATAACTAATACCAGACACCAGATAACTAATACCAGACACCAGATAACTAATACCAGACACCAGATATCTAATACCAGATACGAGATACCTAATAATAGACACCAGATAACTAATACCAGACACCAGATAACTAATACCAGACAACAGATAACTAATACCAGATAACTAATACCAGACACCAGATTCCTAATACCAGACACCAGATACCTAATACCAGACACTAGATACCTAATACCAGACACCAGATACCTAATACCAGACACCAGATTCCTAATACCAGACACCAGATATCTAATACCAGACACCAGATACCTAATACCAGACACCAGGTATCTAATACCAGATAACTAATACCAGACACCAGATAACTAATACCAGACACCAGATACCTAATACCAGACACTAGATACCTAATACCAGACACTAGATACCTAATACCAGCCACCAGATACCTAATACCAGACACCAGGTATCTAATACCAGATAACTAATACCAGACACCAGATAACTAATACCAGACACCAGATTCCTAATACCAGACACCAGATATCTAATACCAGACACCAGATACCTAATACCAGACACTAGATACCTAATACCAGATACCTAATACCAGACACTAGATACCTAATACCAGACACCAGATACCTAATACCAGACACCAGATTCCTAATACCAGACACCAGATATCTAATACCAGACACTAGATACCTAATACCAGACACCAGATACATAATACCAGATAACTAATACCAGACACCAGATAACTAATACCAGATACCAGATTCCTAATACCAGACACCAGATTCCTAGTATCAGACACCAGATACCTAATACTAGACACCAGATACCTAATACCAGACACCAGATTCCTAATACCAGACACCAGATACCTAATACCAGACACCAGATACCTAATACCAGACACCAGATACCTAATACCAGACACCAGATTCCTAATACCAGACACTAGATACCTAATACCAGACACCAGATACCTAATACCAGACACCAGGTATCTAATACCAGATAACTAATACCAGACACCAGATAACTAATACCAGACACCAGATTCCTAATACCAGACACCAGATACCTAATACCAGACACCAGATACCTAATACCAGACACCAGATAACTAATACCACACACCAGATACAAGACACCAGATACCTAATACCAGACACTAGATACCTAATACCAGACACCAGATACCTAATACCAGACACCAGGTAACAAATACCAGACACCAGATAACTAATACCAGACACCAGATTCCTAATACCAGACACCAGATACCTAATACCAGACACCAGATAACTAATACCAGACACCAGATAACTAATACCAGACACCAGATTCCTAATTTTAGACACCAGATACCTAATACCAGACACCAGATACCTAATATCTGACACCAGATATCTAATACCAGACACTAGATACCTAATACCAGATACCAGATAACTAATACCAGACACCAGATAACTAATACCAGACACCAGATATCTAATACCAGATACGAGATACCTAATAATAGACACCAGATAACTAATACCAGACACCAGATAACTAATACCAGACAACAGATAACTAATACCAGATAACTAATACCAGACACCAGATACCTAATACCAGACACCAGATACCTAATACCAGACACCAGATATCTAATACCAGACACTAGATACCTAATACCAGATACCAGATATCTAATACCAGACACTAGATACCTTATACCAGACACCAGATAACTAATACCAGACACCAGATAACTAATACCAGACACCAGATATCTAATACCAGACACCAGATACCTAATACCAGACACCAGATAACTAATACCAGACACCAGATAACTAATACCAGACACCAGATAACTTATACCAGATAACTAATACCAGACACCAGATAACTAATACCAGACACCAGATTCCTAATACCAGACACCAGATTCCTAGTATCAGACACCAGATTCCTAATACTAGACACCAGATACCTAATACCAGACACCAGAATCCTAATACCAGACACCAGATACCTAATACCAGACACCAGATACCTAATACTAGACACCAGATACCTAATACCAGACACCAGATTCCTAATACCAGACACTAGATACCTAATATCAGACACCAGATTCCTAGTATCAGACACCAGATACCTAATACTAGACATCAGATACCTAATACCAGACACCAGATTCCTAATACCAGACACCAGATGCCTAATACCAGACACCAGATACCTAATACCAGATACCTAATACCAGACACCAGATACCTAATACCAGACACCAGATACCTAATACCAGACACCAGATACCTAATACCAGACACCAGATACCTAATACCAGACACCAGGTAACTAATACCAGACACCAGATATCTAATACCAGACACCAGATACCTAATACCAGACACCAGATACCTAATACCAGACACTAGATACCTAATACCAGACACCAGATAACTAATACCAGAGACCAGATAACTAATACCCGACACTAGATACCTAATACCACACACCAGATATCTAATACCAGACACTAGATACCTAATACCAGACACTAGATACCTAATACCAGACACTAGATACCTAATACCAGACACCAGATAACTAATACCAGACACCAGATAACTAATACCAGACACCAGATAACTAATACCAGACACCAGATACCTAATACCAGACACCAGATTCCTAATACCAGACACCAGATACCTAATACCAGACACCAGATACCTAATACCAGACACTAGATACCTAATACCAGACACCAGATACCTAATCCCAGACACCAGATACCTAATACCAGACACCAGATAACTAATACCAGACACCAGATATCTAATACCAGACACCAGATACCTAATACCAGACACCAGAAAACTAATACCAGACACCATATAACTAATACCAGACACCAAATAACTAATACCAGACACTAGATACCTAATATCACACACCAGATACCTAATACTAGACACTAGATACCTAATACCAGACACCAGATAACTAATACCAGACACCTAATACCAGACACCAGATAACTAATACCAGACACCAGATAACTACTACCAGACACCAAATAACTACTACCAGACAACAGACACCTAATACCAGACACCAGATAACTAATACCACACACCAGATACCTAATACCACACACCAGATACCAGACACTAGATACCTAATACCAGACACCAGATTCCTAATACCAGACACCAGATACCTAATACCAGACACTAGATACCTAATACCAGACACCAGATATCTAATACCAGACACCAGATACCTGATAACAGATACGAGATACCTAATAATAGACACCAGATAACTAATACCAGACACCAGATAACTAATACCAGACAACAGATAACTAATACCAGATAACTAATACCAGACACCAGATACCTAATACCAGACACCAGATACCTAATACCAGACACCAGATTCCTAATACCAGACACCAGATATCTAATACCAGACACCAGATACCTAATACCAGACACCAGATACCTAATACCAGACACCAGATACCTAATACCAGACACCAGATACCTAATACCAGATAACTAATACCAGAGACCAGATACCTAATACCAGACACCAGATACCTAATACCAGACACCAGATACCTAATACCAGACACCAGATACCTAATACCAGACACCAGATTCCTAATACCAGACACCAGATATCTAATACCAGACACCAGATACCTAATACCAGACACCAGATACCTAATACCAGACACCAGATTCCTAATACCAGACACCAGATATCTAATACCAGACACCAGATACCTAATACCAGACACCAGATACCTAATACCAGACACCAGATACCTAATACCAGACACCAAATAACTAATACCAGACACCAGACACCAGATACCTAATACCAGACACCAGATACCTAATACCAGACACTAGATACCTAATACCAGACACCAGATACCTAATACCAGACACCAGATACCTAATACCAGACACCAGATACCTAATACCAGACACAAGATACCTAATACCAGATACCAGATACCTAATACCAGACACCAGATACCTAATACCAGACACCAGATTCCTAATACCAGACACCATATACCTAATACCAGACACTAGATACCTAATACCAGACACCAGATTCCTAGTATCAGACACCAGATACCTAATACTAGACACCAGATACCTAATACCAGACACCAGATTCCTAATACCAGACACCAGATACCTAATACCAGACACCAGATACCTAATACCAGACACCAGATTCGTAATACCAGACACCAGATTCCTAATACCAGACACCAGATACCTAATACCAGACACCAGATACCTAATACCAGACACTAGATACCTAATACCAGACACCAGATACCTAATACCAGACACCAGATAACTAATACCAGACACCAGATACCTAATACTAGACACCAGATAACTAACACCAGACACCAGATACCTAATACCACACACCAGATACCTAATACCAGACACTAGATACCTAATACCAGACACTAGATACCTAATACCAGACACCAGATACCTAATACCAGACACCAGTTATCTAATACCAGATAACTAATACCAGACACCAGATAACTAATACCAGACACCAGATTCCTAATACCAGACACCAGATACCTAATACCAGACACTAGATACCTAATACCAGACACCAGATACCTAATACCAGACACCAGATTCCTAATACCAGACACCAGATATCTAATACCAGACACCAGATACCTAATACCAGACACTAGATACCTAATACCAGACACCAGATACCTAATACCAGACACCAGATATCTAATACCAGACACCAGATACCTAATACCAGACACCAGATACCTAATACCAGACACCAGATACCTAATACCAGACACCAGATACCTAATACCAGACACCAGATATCTAATACCAGACACCAGATACCTAATACCAGACACCAGATACCTAATACCAGACACTAGATACCTAATACCAGACACTAGATACCTAATACCAGACACCAGATACCTAATACCAGATAACTAATACCAGACACCAGATATCTTATACCAGACACCAGATTCCTAATACCAGACACTAGATACCTAATAATACCAGACACCAGATAACTAATAGCAGAAACTAGATACCTAATACCAGACACCAGATTCCTAATACTAGACACCAGATACCTAATACCAGACACCAGATACCTAATACCAGACACCAGATACCTAATACCAGACACCAGATAACTAATACCAGACACTAGATACCTAATACCAGACACCAGATACCTAATACCAGACACCAGATTCCTAATACCAGACACCAGATATCTAATACCAGACACCAGATACCTAATACCAGACACCAGATACCTAATACCAGACACCAGATACCTAATACCAGACACCAGATATCTAATACCAGACACCAGATACCTAATACCAGACACCAGATACCTAATACCAGACACCAGATACCTAATACCAGACACCAGATACCTAATACCAGACACCAGATATCTAATACCAGACACCAGATACCTAATACCAGACACCAGATACCTAATACCAGACACTAGATACCTAATACCAGACACTAGATACCTAATACCAGACACCAGATACCTAATACCAGATAACTAATACCAGACACCAGATATCTAATACCAGACACCAGATTCCTAATACCAGACACTAGATACCTAATAATACCAGACACCAGATAACTAATAGCAGACACCAGATACCTAATACCAGACACTAGATACCTAATACCAGACACCAGATACCTAATACCAGACACCAGATTCCTAATACCAGACACCAGATATCTAATACCAGACACCAGATACCTAATACCAGACACTAGATACCTAATACCAGACACCAGATACCTAATACCAGACACCAGATATCTAATACCAGACACCAGATACCTAATACCAGACACCAGATACCTAATACCAGACACCAGATACCTAATACCAGACACCAGATACCTAATACCAGACACCAGATATCTAATACCAGACACCAGATACCTAATACCAGACACCAGATACCTAATACCAGACACTAGATACCTAATACCAGACACTAGATACCTAATACCAGACACCAGATACCTAATACCAGATAACTAATACCAGACACCAGATATCTTATACCAGACACCAGATTCCTAATACCAGACACTAGATACCTAATAATACCAGACACCAGATAACTAATAGCAGAAACTAGATACCTAATACCAGACACCAGATTCCTAATACTAGACACCAGATACCTAATACCAGACACCAGATACCTAATACCAGATAACTAATACCAGAGACCAGATACCTAATACCAGACACCAGATACCTAATACCAGACACCAGATACCTAATACCAGACACCAGATACCTAATACCAGACACCAGATTCCTAATACCAGACACCAGATATCTAATACCAGACACCAGATACCTAATACCAGACACCAGATACCTAATACCAGACACCAGATTCCTAATACCAGACACCAGATATCTAATACCAGACACCAGATACCTAATACCAGACACCAGATACCTAATACCAGACACCAGATACCTAATACCAGACACCAAATAACTAATACCAGACACCAGACACCAGATACCTAATACCAGACACCAGATACCTAATACCAGACACTAGATACCTAATACCAGACACCAGATACCTAATACCAGACACCAGATACCTAATACCAGACACCAGATACCTAATACCAGACACAAGATACCTAATACCAGATACCAGATACCTAATACCAGACACCAGATACCTAATACCAGACACCAGATTCCTAATACCAGACACCATATACCTAATACCAGACACTAGATACCTAATACCAGACACCAGATTCCTAGTATCAGACACCAGATACCTAATACTAGACACCAGATACCTAATACCAGACACCAGATTCCTAATACCAGACACCAGATACCTAATACCAGACACCAGATACCTAATACCAGACACCAGATTCGTAATACCAGACACCAGATTCCTAATACCAGACACCAGATACCTAATACCAGACACCAGATACCTAATACCAGACACTAGATACCTAATACCAGACACCAGATACCTAATACCAGACACCAGATAACTAATACCAGACACCAGATACCTAATACTAGACACCAGATAACTAACACCAGACACCAGATACCTAATACCACACACCAGATACCTAATACCAGACACTAGATACCTAATACCAGACACTAGATACCTAATACCAGACACCAGATACCTAATACCAGACACCAGTTATCTAATACCAGATAACTAATACCAGACACCAGATAACTAATACCAGACACCAGATTCCTAATACCAGACACCAGATACCTAATACCAGACACTAGATACCTAATACCAGACACCAGATACCTAATACCAGACACCAGATTCCTAATACCAGACACCAGATATCTAATACCAGACACCAGATACCTAATACCAGACACTAGATACCTAATACCAGACACCAGATACCTAATACCAGACACCAGATATCTAATACCAGACACCAGATACCTAATACCAGACACCAGATACCTAATACCAGACACCAGATACCTAATACCAGACACCAGATACCTAATACCAGACACCAGATATCTAATACCAGACACCAGATACCTAATACCAGACACCAGATACCTAATACCAGACACTAGATACCTAATACCAGACACTAGATACCTAATACCAGACACCAGATACCTAATACCAGATAACTAATACCAGACACCAGATATCTTATACCAGACACCAGATTCCTAATACCAGACACTAGATACCTAATAATACCAGACACCAGATAACTAATAGCAGAAACTAGATACCTAATACCAGACACCAGATTCCTAATACTAGACACCAGATACCTAATACCAGACACCAGATACCTAATACCAGACACCAGATACCTAATACCAGACACCAGATAACTAATACCAGACACTAGATACCTAATGCCAGACACCAGATACCTAATACAGACACCAAATTCCTAATACCAGACACCAGATACCTAATACCAGACACCAGATACCTAATACCAGACACCAGATAACTAATACCAGGCACCAGATAACTAATACCAAACACCAGATAACTAATACCAGACACCAGATATCTGATACCAGACACCAGATATCTAATACCAGACACCAGATACCTAATACCAGTCACCAGATAACTCATACCAGACACTAGATACCTAATACCAGACACCAGATATCTAATACCAGACACCAGATACCTAATACCAGACACCAGATAACTAATAACAGACACCAGATACCTAATACCAGACACCAAATAACTAATACCAGACACCAGATTCCTAATACCAGACACCAGATAACTAATACCAGACACCAGATTCCTAATACCAGACACCAGATTCCTAATACCAGACACCAGATACCTAATACCAGACACCAGATTCCTAATACCAGACACCAGATAACTAATATCAGACACCAGATACCTAATACCAGACACTAGATATCTAATACCAGACACCAGATACCTAATACCAGACATCAGATAACTAATACCAGACAGAAGATAACTAATACCAGACACCAGATACCTAACACCAGACACTATATACCTAATACCAGACACCAGATACCTAATACCAGATACCAGATTCCTAATACCAGACACCAGATATCTAATACCAGACACCAGATACCTAATACCAGACACCAGATTCCTAATACCAGACAATAGATACCTAATACCAGACACTAGATACCTAATACCAGACACCAGATACCTAATACCAGATAACTAATACCAGACACCAGATATCTAATACCAGACACCAGATTCCTAATACCAGACACTAGATACCTAATAATACCAGACACCAGATAACTAATAGCAGAAACTAGATACCTAATACCAGACACCAGATTCCTAATACTAGACACCAGATACCTAATACCAGACACCAGATACCTAATACCAGACACCAGATACCTAATACCAGACACCAGATAACTAATACCAGACACTAGATACCTAATGCCAGACACCAGATACCTAATACAGACACCAAATTCCTAATACCAGACACCAGATACCTAATACCAGACACCAGATACCTAATACCAGACACCAGATAACTAATACCAGGCACCAGATAACTAATACCAAACACCAGATATCTAATACCAGACACTAGATACCTAATGCCAGACACCAGATACCTAATACAGACACCAAATTCCTAATACCAGACACCAGATACCTAATACCAGACACCAGATACCTAATACCAGACACCAGATAACTAATACCAGGCACCAGATAACTAATACCAAACACCAGATAACTAATACCAGACACCAGATATCTGATACCAGACACCAGATACCTAATACCAGACACCAGATACCTAATACCAGTCACCAGATAACTCATACCAGACACTAGATACCTAATACCAGACACCAGATATCTAATACCAGACACCAGATACCTAATACCAGACACCAGATAACTAATAACAGACACCAGATACCTAATACCAGACACCAAATAACTAATACCAGACACCAGATTCCTAATACCAGACACCAGATAACTAATACCAGACACCAGATTCCTAATACCAGACACCAGATTCCTAATACTAGACACCAGATACCTAATACCAGACACCAGATACCTAATACCAGACACCAGATACCTAATACCAGACACCAGATAACTAATACCAGACACTAGATACCTAATGCCAGACACCAGATACCTAATACAGACACCAAATTCCTAATACCAGACACCAGATACCTAATACCAGACACCAGATACCTAATACCAGACACCAGATAACTAATACCAGGCACCAGATAACTAATACCAAACACCAGATAACTAATACCAGACACCAGATATCTGATACCAGACACCAGATACCTAATACCAGACACCAGATACCTAATACCAGTCACCAGATAACTCATACCAGACACTAGATACCTAATACCAGACACCAGATATCTAATACCAGACACCAGATACCTAATACCAGACACCAGATAACTAATAACAGACACCAGATACCTAATACCAGACACCAAATAACTAATACCAGACACCAGATTCCTAATACCAGACACCAGATAACTAATACCAGACACCAGATTCCTAATACCAGACACCAGATTCCTAATACCAGACACCAGATACCTAATACCAGACACCAGATTCCTAATACCAGACACCAGATAACTAATACTAGACACCAGATACCTAATACTAGACACTAGATATCTAATACCAGACACCAGATACCTAATACCAGACATCAGATAACTAATACCAGACAGAAGATAACTAATACCAGACACCAGATACCTAATACCAGACACTATATACCTAATACCAGACACCAGATACCTAATACCAGACACCAGATTCCTAATACCAGACACCAGATACCTAATACCAGACTACCTAATACCAGACACCAGATTCCTAATACCAGACACTAGATACCTAATACCAGACACCAGATACCTAATACCAGACACCAGGTAACTAATACCACACACCAGATAACTAATACCAGACACCAGATAATTAATACCAGACACCAGATATCTAATAACAGACACCAGATATCTAATATCAGACACCAGATACCTAATACCAGACACCAGATTCCTAATACCAGACACCAGATACCTAATACCAGACGCTAGATACCTAATACCAGACACCAGATTCCTAATACCAGACACCAGATACCTAATACCAGGCACCAGATACCTAATACCAGACACCAGATACCTAATACCAGACACCAGATACCTAATACCAGACAGCAGATTCCTAATACCAGACACCAGATACCTAATACCAGACACTTGATACCTAATACCAGACACCAGATTCCTAATACCAGACACTAGATACCTAATACCAGACACCAGATACCTAATACCAGACACCAGATACCTAATACCAGACACCAGATTCCTAATACCAGACACCAGATACCTAATACCAGACACTAGATACCTAATACCAGACACCAGATTCCTAATACCAGACACTAGATACCTAATACCAGACACCAGATAACTAATACCACACACCAGATAACTAATACCAGACACCAGATAATTAATACCAGACACCAGATAACTAATAACAGACACCAGATATCTAATACCAGACACCAGATACCTAATACCAGACACCAGATTCCTAATACCAGACACCAGATACCTAATACCAGACACCAGATTCCTAATACCAGACACCAGATACCTAATACCAGACACTAGATACCTAATACCAGACACCAGATTCCTAATACCAGACACCAGATACCTAATACCAGACACCAGATTCCTAATACCAGACACCAGATACCTAATACCAGACACTAGATACCTAATACCAGACACCAGATTCCTAATACCAGACACTAGATACCTAATACCAGACACCAGATAACTAATACCACACACCAGATAACTAATACCAGACACCAGATAATTAATACCAGACACCAGATAACTAATAACAGACACCAGATATCTAATACCAGACACCAGATACCTAATACCAGACACCAGATTCCTAATACCAGACACCAGATACCTAATACCAGCCACTAGGTATCTAATACCAGACACCAGATAACTAATACCAGACACCAGATAACTAATACCAGACACCAGATAACTAATACCAGACACCAGATAACTAATACCAGACACCAGATAACTAATACTAAACACCAGATTCCTAATACCAGACACCAGATAACTAATACCAGACACCAGATAACTAATACCAGACACTATATACCTAATACCAGACACCAGATACCTAATACCAGCCACCAGATACCTAATACCAGACACCAAATAACTAATACCAGACACCAGATACCTAATACCAGCCACCAGATACCTAATACCAGACACCAAATAACTAATACCAGACACCAGATAACTAATACCAGACACCAGATAACTAATACCAGACAGCAGTTTCCTAATACCAGACACCAGATACCTAATACCAGACACCAGATACCTAATACTAGACAACAGATACCTAATACCTGACACCAGATAACTAATACCAGACACCAGATACCTAATACCAGCCACCAGATACCTAATACCAGACACCAAATAACTAATACCAGACACCAGAGAACTAATACCAGACACCAGATAACTAATACCAGACAGCAGTTTCCTAATACCAGACACCAGATAACTAATACCAGACACCAGATACCTAATACTAGACAACAGATACCTAATACCAGACACCAGATACCTAATACCAGACACCAGATTACTAATACCAGACACCAGATATCTAATACCTGACACTAGATAACTAATACCAGACACCAGATACCTAATACCAGACACTAGATATCTAATACCAGACACCAGATAACTAATACCAGGCACCAGATAACTAATACCAGACACTAGATACCTAATACCAGACACCAGATTACTAATACCAGACACCAGATACCTAATACCAGACACCAGATACCTAATACCAGACACCAGATAACTAATACCAGACACCAGATAACTAATACCAGATACCAGATAACTAATACCAGACACCAGATAACTAATACCACACACCAGATAACTAATACCAGACACAAGATTCCTAATACCAGACACTAGATACCTAATAATACCAGACACCAGATAACTAATACCAGAAACTAGATACCTAATACCAGACACCAGATTCCTAATACTAGACACCAGATACCTAATACCAGACACCAGATACCTAATACCAGACACCAGATACCTAATACCAGACACCAGATAACTAATACCAGACACTAGATACCTAATACCAGACACCAGATACCTAATACAGACACCGAATTCCTAATACCAGACACCAGATACCTAATACCAGACACCAGATACCTAATACCAGACACCAGATAACTAATACCAGGCACCAGATAACTAATACCAGACACCAGATATCTGATACCAGACACCAGATACCTAATACCAGACACCAGATACCTAATACCAGTCACCAGATAACTCATACCAGACACTAGATACCTAATACCAGACACCAGATATCTAATACCAGACACCAGATACCTAATACCAGACACCAGATAACTAATAACAGACACCAGATACCTAATACCAGACACCAAATAACTAATACCAGACACCAGATTCCTAATACCAGACACCAGATAACTAATACCAGACACCAGATTCCTAATACCAGACACCAGATTCCTAATACCAGACACCAGATACCTAATACCAGACACCAGATTCCTAATACCAGACACCAGATAACTAATACTAGACACCAGATACCTAATACCAGACACTAGATACCTAATACCAGACACCAGATACCTAATACCAGACATCAGATAACTAATACCAGACAGAAGATAACTAATACCAGACACCAGATACCTAATACCAGACACTATATACCTAATACCAGACACCAGATACCTAATACCAGACACCAGATTCCTAATACCAGACACCAGATACCTAATACCAGACACTATATACCTAATACCAGACACCAGATTCCTAATACCAGACACTAGATACCTAATACCAGACACCAGATACCTAATACCAGACACCAGGTAACTAATACCACACACCAGATAACTAATACCAGACACCAGATAATTAATACCAGACACCAGATAACTAATAACAGACACCAGATATCAAATTCCAGACACCAGATACCTAATACCAGACACCAGATTCCTAATACCAGACACCAGATACCTAATACCAGACACCAGATAACTAATACCAGACACCAGGCACCAGATACCTAATACCAGACACCAGATACCTAATACCAGACACCAGATACCTAATACCAGACAGCAGATTCCTAATACCAGACACCAGATACCTAATACCAGACACAAGATACCTAATACCAGACACCAGATTCCTAATACCAGACACTAGATACCTAATACCAGACACCAGATAACTAATACCACACACCAGCTAACTAATACCAGACACCAGATAATTAATACCAGACACCAGATAACTAATAACAGACACCAGATATCTAATACCAGACACCAGATACCTAATACCAGACACCAGATTCCTAATACCAGACACCAGATACCTAATACCAGCCACTAGGTATCTAATACCAGACACCAGATAACTAATACCAGACACATGATAACTAATACCAGACACCAGATAACTAATACCAGACACCAGATAACTAATACCAGACACCAGATAACTAATACCAAACACCAGATTCCTAATACCAAACACCAGATAACTAATACCAGACACCAGATAACTAATACCAGACACCAGATACCTAATACCAGCCACCAGATACCTAATACCAGACACCAAATAACTAATACCAGACACCAGATACCTAATACCAGCCACCAGATACCTAATACCAGACACCAAATAACTAATACCAGACACCAGATAACTAATACCAGACACCACATAACTAATACCAGACAGCAGTTTCCTAATACCAGACACCAGATACCTAATACCAGACACCAGATACCTAATACTAGACAACAGATACCTAATACCTGACACCAGATAACTAATACCAGACACCAGATACCTAATACCAGCCACCAGATACCTAATACCAGACACCAAATAACTAATACCAGACACCAGAGAACTAATACCAGACACCAGATAACTAATACCAGACAGCAGTTTCCTAATACCAGACACCAGATAACTAATACCAGACACCAGATACCTAATACTAGACAACAGATACCTAATACCAGACACCAGATACCTAATACCAGACACCAGATTACTAATACCAGACACCAGATATCTAATACCTGACACTAGATAACAAATACCAGACACCAGATACCTAATACCAGACACTAGATATCTAATACCAGACACCAGATAACTAATACCAGGCACCAGATAACTAATACCAGACACTAGATACCTAATACCAGACACCAGATTACTAATACCAGACACCAGATACCTAATACCAGACACCAGATACCTAATACCAGACACCAGATAACTAATACCAGACACCAGATAACTAATACCAGATACCAGATAACTAATACCAGACACCAGATAACTAATACCAGACACCAGATTCCTAATACCAGACACCAGATAACTAATACCAGACACCAGATTCCTAATACCAGACACCAGATTCCTAATACCAGACACCAGATACCTAATACCAGACACCAGATTCCTAATACCAGACACCAGATTACTAATACCAGACACCAGATATCTGATACCAGACACCAGATACCTAATACCAGACACCAGATACCTAATACCAGTCACCAGATAACTAATACCAGACACTAGATACCTAATGCCAGACACCAGATATCTAATACCAGACACCAGATACCTAATACCAGACACCAGATACCTAATACCAGACACCAGATTCCTAATACCAGACACCAGATACCTAATACCAGACACCAGATACCTAATACCAGACACCAGATACCTAATACCAGACACCAGATAACTAATACCAGGCACCAGATAACTAATACCAGACACCAGATATCTAATACCAGAAACCAGATACCTAATACCAGACACCAGATACCTAATACCAGACTCCAAATAACTAATACCAGACACTAGATACCTAATACCAGACACCAGATATCTAATACCAGACACCAGATACCTAATACCAGACACTATATACCTAATACCAGACACCAGATATCTGATACCAGACACCAGATACCTAATACCAGACACCAGATACCTAATACCAGTCACCAAATAACTAATACCAGACACCAGATAACTAATACCAGACAGCAGATACCTAATACCAGACACTAGATACCTAATACCAGACACTAGATACCTAATACCAGACACCAGATAACTAATACCAGACACCAGATACCTAATACTAGACACCAGATACCTAATACCAGACACCAGATACCTAATACCAGACACCAGATATCTAATACCAGACACCAGATTCCTAATACCAGACATTAGATACCTAATACCAGACACCAGATACCTAATACTAGACACCAGATAACTAATACCAGACACAAGATAACTAATACCAGACACCAGATAACTAATACCAGACACCAGATAACTAATACCAGACACCAGATATCTAATACCAGACACCAGATACCTAATAACAGACACCAGATTCCTAATACCAGACACCAGATACCTAATACCAGACACCAGATAACTAATACCAGATACCTAATACCAGACAACAGATACCTAATACCAGACACCAGATTCCTAATACCAGACACCAGGTACCTAATACCAGACACTAGATACCTCATACCAGACACCAAATAACTAATACCAGACATCAGATATCTAATACCAGATACTAGATAACTAATACCAGACACCAGATACCTAATACCAGACACCAGATTCCTAATACCAGACACCAGAAACCTAATAGCAGACACTAGATATCTAATACCAGACACCAGATAACTAATACCAGACACCAGATAACTAATACCAGAAACTAGATACCTAATACCAGACACCAGATTCCTAATACTAGACACCAGATAACTAATACCAGACACAAGATAACTAATACCAGACACCAGATAACTAATACCAGACACCAGATAACTAATACCAGACACCAGATAACTAATACCAGACAGCAGATACCTAATACCAGACACTAGATACCTAATACCAGACACTAGATACCTAATACCAGACACCAGATACCTAATACCAGACACCAGATACCTAATACCAGACACCAGATACCTAATACCAGACACCAGATAACTAATACCAGGCACCAGATAACTAATACCAGACACCAGATATCTAATACCAGAAACCAGATACCTAATACCTGACACCAGATACCTAATACCAGACTCCAGATAACTAATACCAGACACTAGATACCTAATACCAGACACCAGATATCTAATACCAGACACCAGATACCTAATACCAGACACTATATACCTAATACCAGACACCAGATATCTGATACCAGACACCAGATACCTAATACCAGACACCAGATACCTAATACCAGTCACCAAATAACTAATACCAGACACTGGATACCTAATACCAGACACCAGATATCTAATACCAGACACCAGATACCTAATACCAGACACCAGATAACTAATAACAGACACCAGATACCTAATACCAGACACAAAATAACTAATACCAGACACCAGATTCCTAATACCAGACACCAGATAACTAATACCAGACACCAGATTCCTAATACCAGACACCATATTCCTAATACCAGACACCAGATAGCTAATACCAGACACCAGATTCCTAATACCAGACACCAGATACCTAATACTAGACACCAGATACCTAATACCAGACACCAGATAACTAATACCAGACACCAGATAACTAATACCAGACACCAGATAACTAATACCAGACAGCAGATACCTAATACCAGACACTAGATACCTAATACCAGACACTAGATACCTAATACCAGACACCAGATAACTAATACCAGACACCAGATACCTAATACTAGACACCAGATACCTAATACCAGACACCAGATACCTAATACCAGACACCAGATATCTAATACCAGACACCAGATTCCTAATACCAGACATTAGATACCTAATACCAGACACCAGATACCTAATACTAGACACCAGATAACTAATACCAGACACAAGATAACTAATACCAGACACCAGATAACTAATACCAGACACCAGATAACTAATACCAGACACCAGATATCTAATACCAGACACCAGATACCTAATAACAGACACCAGATTCCTAATACCAGACACCAGATACCTAATACCAGACACCAGATAACTAATACCAGATACCTAATACCAGACAACAGATACCTAATACCAGACACCAGATTCCTAATACCAGACACCAGGTACCTAATACCAGACACTAGATACCTCATACCAGACACCAGATAACTAATACCAGACATCAGATATCTAATACCAGATACTAGATAACTAATACCAGACACCAGATACCTAATACCAGACACCAGATTCCTAATACCAGACACCAGAAACCTAATACCAGACACTAGATATCTAATACCAGACACCAGATAACTAATACCAGACACCAGATAACTAATACCAGAAACTAGATACCTAATACCAGACACCAGATTCCTAATACCAGACACCAGATACCTAATTCCAGACACCAGATACCTAATACCAGACACCAGATACCTAATACCAGACACCAGATAACTAATACCAGACACCAGATACCTAATACCAGACACCAGATACCTAATACAGACACCAAATTCCTAATACTAGACACCAGATGCCTAATACCAGACACCAGATACCTAATACCAGACACCATATAACTAATACCAGGCACCAGATAACTAATACCAGACACCAGATAACTAATACCAGACACCAGATATCTGATACCAGACACCAGATACCTAATACCAGACACCAGATACCTAATACCAGTCACCAGATAACTAATACCAGACACTAGATAATTAATACCAGACACCAGATAACTAATAACAGACACCAGATATCTAATACCAGACACCAGATACCTAATACCAGACACCAGATTCCTAATACCAGACACCAGATACCTAATACCAGACACCAGATAACTAATACCAGACACTAGATAATTAATACCAGACACCAGATAACTAATAACAGACACCAGATATCTAATACCAGACACCAGATACCTAATACCAGACACCAGATTCCTAATACCAGACACCAGATATCTAATACCAGACACCAGATACCTAATACCAGACACCAGATAACTAATAACAGACACCAGATACCTAATACCAGACACCAAATAACTAATACCAGACACCAGATTCCTAATACCAGACACCAGATAACTAATACCAGACACCAGATAACTAATAACAGACACCAGATACCTAATACCAGACACCAAATAACTAATACCAGACACCAGATTCCTAATACCAGACACCAGATAACTAATACCAGACACCAGATTCCTAATACCAGACACCAGATTCCTAATACCAGACACCAGATACCTACTACCAGATACCAGATACCTAATACCAGACATCAGATAACTAATACCAGACAGAAGATAACTAATACCAGACACCAGATACCTAATACCAGACACCAGATACCTAATACCAGACACTAGATACCTAATACCAGATACCAGATACCTAATACCAGACACCAGATAACTAATACCAGACACCAAATAACTAATACCAGACACCAGATACCTAATACCAGACACCAGATTCCTAATACCAGACACCAGATATCTAATGCCAGACACCAGATACCTAATACCAGACACCAGATAACTAATAACAGACACCAGATACCTAATACCAGACACCAAATAACTAATACCAGACACCAGATTCCTAATACCAGACACCAGATAACTAATACCAGACACCAGATTCCTAATACCAGACACCAGATTCCTAATACCAGACACCAGATACCTAATACCAGACACCAGATATCTAATACCAGACAACAGATACCTAATACCAGACACCAGATACCTAATACCAGACACCAGATACCTACTACCAGATACCAGATACCTAATACCAGACATCAGATAACTAATACCAGACAGAAGATAACTAATACCAGACACCAGATACCTAATACCAGACACTATATACCTAATACCAGACACCAGATACCTAATACCAGACACCAGATTCCTAATACCAGACACCAGATACCTAATACCAGACACTAGATACCTAATACCAGACACCAGATTCCTAAAACCAGACACTAGATACCTAATACCAGACACCAGATACCTAATACCAGACACCAGATAACTAATACCAGACACCAAATAACTAATACCAGACACCAGATAATTAATACCAGACACCAGATAACTAATAACAGACACCAGATATCTAATACCAGACACCAGATACCTAATACCAGACACCAGATTCCTAATACCAGACACCAGATACCTAATACCAGACACCAGATAACTAATACCAGACACCAGATTCCTAATACCAGACACCAGATAACTAATACCAGACACCAGATACCTAATACCAGACACTAGATACCTAATACCAGACACCAGATACCTAATACCAGACACCATATAACTAATACCAGGCACCAGATAACTAATACCAGACACCAGATAACTAATACCAGACACCAGATATCTAATACCAGACACCAGATACCTAATACCAGACACCAGATTCCTAATACCAGACACCAGATACCTAATACCAGACACCAGATAACTAATACCAGACACCAGATTCCTAATACCAGACACCAGATAACTAATACCAGACACCAGATTCCTAATACCAGACACCAGATACCTAATACCAGACACTAGATACCTAATACCAGACACCAGATTCCTAAAACCAGACACTAGATACCTAATACCAGACACCAGATTCCTAATACCAGACACCAGATAACTAATACCAGACACCAGATTCCTAATACCAGACACCAGATACCTAATACCAGACACCAGATTCCTAATACCAGACACCAGATACCTAATACCAGACACCAAATAACTAATACCAGACACCAGATTCCTAATACCAGACACCAGATAACTAATACCAGACACCAGATTCCTAATACCAGACACCAGATTCCTAATACCAGACACCAGATACCTAATACCAGACACCAGATATCTAATACCAGACAACAGATACCTAATACCAGACACCAGATACCTAATACCAGACACCAGATTCCTAATACCAGACACCAGATACCTAATACCAGACACTAGATACCTAATACCAGACACCAGATTCCTAAAACCAGACACTAGATACCTAATACCAGACACCAGATACCTAATACCAGACACCAGATAACTAATACCAGACACCAAATAACTAATACCAGACACCAGATAATTAATACCAGACACCAGATAACTAATAACAGACACCAGATATCTAATACCAGACACCAGATACCTAATACCAGACACCAGATTCCTAATACCAGACACCAGATACCTAATACCAGACACCAGATAACTTATACCAGACACCAGACACCAGATACCTAATACCAGATTCCAGATACCTAATACCAGACACCAGATTCTTAATACCAGACACCAGATAACTAATACCAGACACCAGATACCTAATACCAGACACTAGATACCTAATACCAGACACCAGATACCTAATACCAGACACCATATAACTAATACCAGGCACCAGATAACTAATACCAGACACCAGATAACTAATACCAGACACCAGATATCTAATACCAGACACCAGATACCTAATACCAGACACCAGATAACTAATAACAGACACCAGATACCTAATACCAGACACCAAATAACTAATACCAGACACCAGATTCCTAATACCAGACACCAGATAACTAATACCAGACACCAGATAACTAATAACAGACACCAGATACCTAATACCAGACACCAAATAACTAATACCAGACACCAGATTCCTAATACCAGACACCAGATAACTAATACCAGACACCAGATTCCTAATACCAGACACCAGATTCCTAATACCAGACACCAGATACCTACTACCAGATACCAGATACCTAATACCAGACATCAGATAACTAATACCAGACAGAAGATAACTAATACCAGACACCAGATACCTAATACCAGACACCAGATACCTAATACCAGACACTAGATACCTAATACCAGATACCAGATACCTAATACCAGACACCAGATAACTAATACCAGACACCAAATAACTAATACCAGACACCAGATACCTAATACCAGACACCAGATTCCTAATACCAGACACCAGATATCTAATACCAGACACCAGATACCTAATACCAGACACCAGATAACTAATAACAGACACCAGATACCTAATACCAGACACCAAATAACTAATACCAGACACCAGATTCCTAATACCAGACACCAGATAACTAATACCAGACACCAGATTCCTAATACCAGACACCAGATTCCTAATACCAGACACCAGATACCTAATACCAGACACCAGATATCTAATACCAGACAACAGATACCTAATACCAGACACCAGATACCTAATACCAGACACCAGATACCTACTACCAGATACCAGATACCTAATACCAGACATCAGATAACTAATACCAGACAGAAGATAACTAATACCAGACACCAGATACCTAATACCAGACACTATATACCTAATACCAGACACCAGATACCTAATACCAGACACCAGATTCCTAATACCAGACACCAGATACCTAATACCAGACACTAGATACCTAATACCAGACACCAGATTCCTAAAACCAGACACTAGATACCTAATACCAGACACCAGATACCTAATACCAGACACCAGATAACTAATACCAGACACCAAATAACTAATACCAGACACCAGATAATTAATACCAGACACCAGATAACTAATAACAGACACCAGATATCTAATACCAGACACCAGATACCTAATACCAGACACCAGATTCCTAATACCAGACACCAGATACCTAATACCAGACACCAGATAACTAATACCAGACACCAGATTCCTAATACCAGACACCAGATAACTAATACCAGACACCAGATACCTAATACCAGACACTAGATACCTAATACCAGACACCAGATACCTAATACCAGACACCATATAACTAATACCAGGCACCAGATAACTAATACCAGACACCAGATAACTAATACCAGACACCAGATATCTAATACCAGACACCAGATACCTAATACCAGACACCAGATTCCTAATACCAGACACCAGATACCTAATACCAGACACCAGATAACTAATACCAGACACCAGATTCCTAATACCAGACACCAGATAACTAATACCAGACACCAGATTCCTAATACCAGACACCAGATACCTAATACCAGACACTAGATACCTAATACCAGACACCAGATTCCTAAAACCAGACACTAGATACCTAATACCAGACACCAGATTCCTAATACCAGACACCAGATAACTAATACCAGACACCAGATTCCTAATACCAGACACCAGATACCTAATACCAGACACCAGATTCCTAATACCAGACACCAGATACCTAATACCAGACACCAAATAACTAATACCAGACACCAGATTCCTAATACCAGACACCAGATAACTAATACCAGACACCAGATTCCTAATACCAGACACCAGATTCCTAATACCAGACACCAGATACCTAATACCAGACACCAGATATCTAATACCAGACAACAGATACCTAATACCAGACACCAGATACCTAATACCAGACACCAGATTCCTAATACCAGACACCAGATACCTAATACCAGACACTAGATACCTAATACCAGACACCAGATTCCTAAAACCAGACACTAGATACCTAATACCAGACACCAGATACCTAATACCAGACACCAGATAACTAATACCAGACACCAAATAACTAATACCAGACACCAGATAATTAATACCAGACACCAGATAACTAATAACAGACACCAGATATCTAATACCAGACACCAGATACCTAATACCAGACACCAGATTCCTAATACCAGACACCAGATACCTAATACCAGACACCAGATAACTAATACCAGACACCAGACACCAGATACCTAATACCAGATTCCAGATACCTAATACCAGACACCAGATTCTTAATACCAGACACCAGATACCTAATACCAGACACTAGATACCTAATACCAGACACCAGATTACTAATACCAGACACCAGATATCTAATATCAGACACTAGATAACTAATACCAGACACCAGATACCTAATACCAGACACCAGATTTCTAATACCAGACACCAGATACCTAATACCAGACACTAGGTATCTAATACCAGACACCAGATAACTAATACCAGACACCAGATGACTAATACCAGACACCAGGTAACTAATACCAAACACCAGATTCCTAATACCAGACACCAGATAACTAATTGCAGACACCAGATAACTAAAACCAGACACCAGATACCTAATACCAGCCACCAGATACCTAATACCAGACACCAAATAACTAATACCAGACACCAGATACCTAATACCAGCCACCAGATACCTAATACCAGACACCAAATAACTAATACCAGACACCAGATAACTAATACCAGACACCAGATAACTAATACCAAACACCAGATAACTAATACCAGACAGCAGTTTCCTAATACCAGACACCAGATACCTAATACCAGACACCAGATACCTAATACTAGACAACAGATACCTAATACCAGACACCAGATAACTAATACCAGACACCAGATAACTAATACCAGACACCAGATACCTAATACCAACCACCAGATACCTAATACCAGACACCAAATAACTAATACCAGACACCAGATAACTAATACCAGACACCAGATAACTAATACCAGACAGCAGTTTCCTAATACCAGATACCAGATAACTAATACCAGACACCAGATACCTAATACTAGACAACAGATACCTAATACCAGACACCAGATAATTAATACCAGACACCAGATTACTAATACCAGACACCAGATATCTAATACCTGACACTAGATAACTAATACCAGACACCAGATACCTAATACCAGACACTAGATATCTAATACCAGACACCAGATAACTAATACCAGGCACCAGATAACTAATACCAGACACCAGATAACTAATACCAGACACCAGATAACTAATACCAGACACCAGATACCTAATACCAGACACTAGATACCTAATACCAGACACCAGATTACTAATACCAGACACCAGATACCTAATACCAGACACTAGATACCTAATACCAGACACCAGATTACTAATACCAGACACCAGATACCTAATACCAGACACCAGATACCTAATACCAGACACCAGATAACTAATACCAGACACCAGATAACTAATACCAGACACCAGATAACTAATACCAGACACCAGATAACTAATACCAGACACCAGATAACTAATACCAGACACCAGATAACTAATACCAAACACCAGATTCCTAAAACCAGACACCAGATAACTAATACCAGACACCAGATAACTAATACCAGAAAACAGATACCTAATACCAGCCACCAGATACCTAATACCAGACACCAAATAACTAATACCAGACACCAGATAACTAATACCAGACACCAGATAACTAATACCAGACAGCAGTTTCCTAATACCAGACACCAGATACCTAATACCAGACACTAGATACCTAATACCAGACACCAGATAACTAATACCAGACACCAGATACCTAATACTAGACAACAGATACCTAATACCAGACACCAGATACCTAATACCAGACACCAGATTACTAATACCAGACACCAGATATCTAATACCAGACACTAGATAACTAATACCAGACACCAGATACCTAATACCAGACACTAGATATCTAATACCAGACACCAGATAACTAATACCAGACACCAGATAACTAATACCAGACACCCGATAACTAATACCAGACACCAGATAACTAATACCAGACAACAGATACCTAATACCAGACACCAGATACCTAATACCAGACACCAGATTACTAATACCAGACACCAGATATCTAATAATAGACACCAGATTACTAATACCAGACACCAGATATCTAATACCAGACACTAGATAACTAATACCAGACACCAGATACCTAATACCAGACACTAGATATCTAATACCAGACACCAGATAACTAATACCAGACACCAGATTCCTAATACCAGACACCAGATACCTAATACCAGCCACCGGATACCTAATACCAGACACCAAATAACTAATACCAGACACCAGTTAACTAATGCCAGACACCAGATAACTAATACCAGACACCAGATATCTAATACCAGATACCTAATACCAGACACCAGATACCTAATACCAGACACCAGATAACTAATACCAGACACCAGATATCTAATACCAGATACCTAATACCAGACACCAGATACCTAATACCAGACACCAGATAACTAATACCAGACACCAGATACCTAATACCAGACACTAGATACCTAATACCAGACACCAGATACCTAATACCAGACACCAGATTCCTAATACCAGACACCAGATACCTAATACCAGACACTAGATACCTAATACCAGACACCAGATTACTAATACCAGACACCAGATACCTAATACCAGACACTAGATACCTAATACCAGACACCAGATTACTAATACCAGACACCAGATACCTAATACCAGACACCAGATACCTAATACCAGACACCAGATAACTAGTACCAGACACCAGATAACTAATACCAGACACCAGATAACTAATACCAGACACCAGATAACTAATACCAGACACCAGATAACTAATACCAGACACCAGATAACTAATACCAAACACCAGATTCCTAATACCAGACACCAGATAACTAATACCAGACACCAGATAACTAATACCAGACACCAGATACCTAATACCAGCCACCAGATACCTAATACCAGACACCAAATAACTAATACCAGACACCAGATAACTAATGCCAGACACCAGATAACTAATACCAGACACCAGATAACTAATACCAGACACCAGATATCTAATACCAGATACCTAATACCAGACACCAGATACCTAATACCAGACACCAGATAACTAATACCAGACACCAGATACCTAATACCAGACACTAGATACCTAATACCAGACACCAGATACCTAATACCAGACACCAGATTCCTAATACCAGACACCAGATACCTAATACCAGACACTAGATACCTAATACCAGACACCAGATTACTAATACCAGACACCAGATACCTAATACCAGACACTAGATACCTAATACCAGACACCAGATTACTAATACCAGACACCAGATACCTAATACCAGACACCAGATACCTAATACCAGACACCAGATAACTAGTACCAGACACCAGATAACTAATACCAGACACCAGATAACTAATACCAGACACCAGATAACTAATACCAGACACCAGATAACTAATACCAGACACCAGATAACTAATACCAAACACCAGATTCCTAATACCAGACACCAGATAACTAATACCAGACACCAGATAACTAATACCAGACACCAGATACCTAATACCAGCCACCAGATACCTAATACCAGACACCAAATAACTAATACCAGACACCAGATAACTAATACCAGACACCAGATAACTAATACCAGACAGCAGTTTCCTAATACCAGACACCAGATACCTAATACCAGACACTAGATACCTAATACCAGACACCAGATAACTAATACCAGACACCAGATACCTAATACTAGACAACAGATACCTAATACCAGACACCAGATACCTAATACCAGACACCAGATTACTAATACCAGACACCAGATATCTAATACCAGACACTAGATAACTAATACCAGACACCAGATACCTAATACCAGACACTAGATATCTAATACCAGCCACCAGATAACTAATACCAGACACCAGATAACTAATACCAGACACCCGATAACTAATACCAGACACCAGATAACTAATACCAGACACCAGATACCTAATACCAGACACTATATACCTAATACCAGACACCAGATTACTAATACCAGACACCAGATACCTAATACCAGACACCAGATACCTAATACCAGACACCAGATAACTAATACCAGACACCAGATTACTAATACCAGACACCAGATACCTAATACCAGACACCAGATACCTAATACCAGACACCAGATAACTAATACCAGCCACCAGATAACTAATACCAGACACCAGATAACTAATACCAGATACCAGATAACTAATACCAGACACCAGATAACTAATACCAGACACCAGATAACTAATACCAAACACCAGATTCCTAATACCAGACACCAGGTAACTAATACCAGACACCAGATAACTAATACCAGACACCAGATTCCTAATACCAGACACCAGATACCTAATACAAGCCACCGGATACCTAATACCAGACACCAGATAACTAATACCAGACACCAGATAACTAATGTCAGACACCAGATACCTAATACTAGGAGTAGATTAGTAATGGTGGCGTATGACATGTTTTGGGAATTCAAAACCGGGAAAAATCAAAAAGGGTGGCAACCCTGTTACAAATGGGGGGATTTTGGGGATTTTTTTTTGCTGAGATTTTCTTGACTATATGTGTGTGTGTGTGTGAGTTGGATTTTATGTTTATGTATGTATACTTGTGTGTATAGCTTTTGTGGTTATTGTATAGAAGAGTTGTACTTACAGGATATGGATGTATGTATGTATGTGTGTGTGTGTGTGTGTGTGTATGAGTATGGCTTTTGTATTTACTTGTGTGTCTGTCGGTGTCCGATACTTTTGTTGTAGTGGAAGACAATTATTATACCCATTAGGAAATGTTTATGGTGAAAATGTGCTGACTAGCTTTTGACTAGCTTGTCACCTGTACTACTCTATAATTATTCCCCATACAATACTTTGAAACCCTACTATTAAAAATACAATTCACTAGGTAGTGACTACGTAGTTCTTATGGGAATATGGAGACATACTAACCAGATAGTTAGTTACTGGTACATTTCTATAACTTACGTACATACAAATGTATGTATATTGACAATTCCACCTCTCTCCTTCTTTTATACTGACGGATAGAAGAAAACTTATTATACCAAAGTTGTAACTAGAATTTTAGGGTTGACGCAAAGACAGTTGCTCCCAGTCTGACTGCAGGGTATAGTTACAAGGGATCTGTGTGTATTTGTGTGTATGTAGTGATTGTTATTTGATAGTCTTTGGGTAGCTGTTTTGAGTTATCGTTGGTATGCTTATTTAGGGTTATTGTATTGCATTTATGTTTGCGATCTCTGGGGAAATAATCTAATAGCTACAGAGAGTGGCAACCCTGTTGTACATGGAAGTGGATAGGGAATGTATTTGGTAATGCATCTATATGTTGCTGTATTAATGTATGTGATCGTATCTATTTTTACTTTGAAGAATATCATTGCTTGTGTGTATTGTTTGACCATCGAGAGTTTTTGATACATATTTACAAATGAATGTGTATATGTTTTCTAGGATATTTGCTATTCTTATCGAGATAGAAAATATTGTGTTGGTAGATTTTATATGTACAAATGAATTTCAGATGTTAAATGTTTTGAATAAAATCAGGTTGATATGCAGAGCTTTTGAATAGGGGTAATGATATTTTTATTTCAGTATATTACACTTTAATTTAGTGATTATAGGAAGTAGCTTTTGGAGAAATATAGCAAAAATTTTTCTCATACCTTTGTATTACAAACTGATGCTAGAGATTTTGTTCTGGATGTTGCGGTGTATATGAATTTCATCATATATCGTAATACCAACAGAGAATTGTGGAAATGTGTGTGTGCGCGTGTGTGTGTGTGTTTATGTGTGTGTGTGTGTGTATAAATTTCACCATATATCGTAATACCAACAGAGAATTGTGGAAATGTGTATGTGTGTGTGTGTATGTGTAAGTGCATATTTGTATGTATTTGCAAGTGCTCTTGTGTGTGTGTGTGTGTGTGTGTGTGAATTTCATCATATGTCGTAATAAATTAGAATTGATGACTACTACGCGATTCTCATATAAAGTATATAAGTAGAAGAAATAATGTAGATTATCATCAGTCTGCTTTGATATCTCAACAAGTGACAACCTATTTTCGCAACCAAAATTTCTTAAGTGTTTAAAATTCAAAAACTATAAAAGTGCTAGAGCTAATTACTGTTTGTTAAACAAGTTTAAAGCGTATAAAAAATAATTAAATAAATTGTTTATAACTAAAATAAATTGTTAATAAATAAAATAATTAAATAAATTATTTATAAATAAAATAATTATATTAATTAATAAACAAAAATATATAAAATGAATACTAAAAGTTGTGCAATCTGCAATAAAGTCTTTATGACTCAAACAAAACTAAATCAACATATGGAAACGCACTCATATGGAACTAGTAAGCTTGATCTTGAAAAAAAATATTGTGAGGATTGTGATGAGATGATCCCAGCAAATGGTTACATGGCTCATGTCAGAACCACAAAACATAAAAACTGTTGCCACCTAGAACAGATTGGAGATCTTCTCACTAAAAGAACGAGCAACTTCAATGGAAGGATCGAGACATATATCCTCCTCAACAAAAATGAGGGTGTTATGTTTCCGGAGGAGTTTTTGAAATCTGCCAAGAGCTCTATACTACAACAGCTAATTGAATGTAGTAGGATACATACTACATTTAAATTTAATATGGAGCTCACATGTGATTATATGAAGACGGTGAATGATGAGATGAATGTTTCCCAACTCGTACATATTTCAAAAATGATGTTGGTGACTTTGTCTGATGACATAGAGGATATGTACAAGAAACAGGCCGAGGAGCTAAGAGCTAAAATGGAAGAATTTCAAGAGAGGGATAGCGGATGGACCTTGATTTCAATAAATTCCCTTGAAGTAAATATAAACAAGGCGTCCATAATAAGAGGATCGAGCTTTATCCCTCTCCCAAAAAATATTGCAGCAAAACAAGCATGCATAAATATCGAAAACATTGATATTTATTGCTTTAAATGGTGTATCATTGCGGCTTTGAACACAAATAGCACTTTAGATCGAAGACAACAGAAAAACTATAGAAATTACAATATAACAAACATTTCTGCTGAGAATATTAATATAGGGACAGTTGTATTAAATTTTGAAGGCCTAGAGTTTCCACTCAAATATATATGAGCATCAACGTATTTGGTCACAATGGAAAATCGCTTATAGGACCATACTACATAACAAAAGGAGAACAACATGTTCATATTAATCTGTTATTGCTCCAGTCCGATGAAAACTTCCACTATGTGCTCATCACGGATATATCAAAGTAAGTTTAATTTTTGCATTTAAGAGAAATATGTTTTCATATCTATTTAAAAAGTTACTTCTTATTGGCATATTTATTTATTTCTTATTTTAATTTCCTCTTTTCCTTAGACTCCTTCGTTCCAGCATAACATCTCACGTAAATAAGATACATATTTGCAACACCTGCCTATTTTATACACATGATGATTATGTGTATAATCACCACAAAAATGTTTGTGGGAAAAAAGTAATCAGAATGCCCGAAGATGAATCTATCATCAAGTTTCAAAACTACTACAAACAGTTAGTTTGTGATCTACGCAGACTTTGAATCTATTTTAGAAAAAGTTGATGACCCCGTAAGTAAAAGCACCACAAATGTACAGAAACATCATGCGTGTGCATTCGCTTATTTTATTAATTGTAGCTTTAAGAGAGAAAATAATTTATATAGACAATATTTTGGTGAAGATTCGGCGAACATATTTATCAAAAAAATAGTTGAAGATTGTACAGATATTTATCTAAATTATTTACTTAAAGTTAAGAAAATGTTCATAACCACAATAGAAATAGCTCAATATAATAATGCAACAAATTGTCATATATGTAAGAAAATATTAAATAATGATAAAGTTAGAGATCATTGTCATCTTACGGGTAATTATCGTGGGGCAGCTCATAGCGACTGTAATTTGAATTATAAAACACCTCATTTTATACCGGTTATCTTCCATAATCTTTCTGCATATGATATACACTTATTTTTCAAAGAACTTTCTACTATAAAATATTCCACAATAAAAGTGATTAACCAGAACGCAGGGCGTTATATTTCTCTTTCAATTTTCATCAGATTAGATGAAAAGCGTGGATTCGAAATAAGATTTATAGACTCGTTTAGATTTATGGCTTCGAGTTTAGATACGCTGGCGAAAAATCTTGATAGCAATGATTTTAATACTATTCGATCATATTTCGTTGATGAAGCTCATTTCAACTTGATTAGAAGAAAGGGTGTATTTCCGTACTCTTACATGGATTCCATGACTAAGTTTAAGGAAATTAGACTCCCTAATAGAGAAGAGTTCTTCAATATTCTAACGAATGAAGAATGTGATGTAGTCGAGTATGAACATGCTCAAAAAATATGGAGAGAGTTTAACTGTAAAACCCTCCTTGACTATACTGAACTCTATTTAAAGACAGATGTTCTTCTTTTAACCGACGTGTTTGAAAATTTTAGGAAAATTTGTAAAGATATATACGATTTGGACCCCTGCCACTATTATACAGCACCAGGCTTATCTTGGGATGCAATGTTGAAAACCACAGAAGTTTCACTCGAACTGTTCACTGATTCCGAAATGTATATGTTTATGCAAAACGGAATAAGAGGTGGACTAGTTCAATGCTCGCAAAGATATTCGAAGGCGAATAATAAGTATTTAGAAGATTTTGATGCATCAAAACCATCGGAATTTCTTGTATATTTAGACGCCAACAATTTGTATGGATGGGCGATGTCGGAATATCTTCCTTGCGGTGAATTTGAGTGGGTATGTGATACTGATTTTGATGTTAAAAAAATTTCTGATACTGCAGAGTACGGGTACATTTTGGAAGTGGATATAGATTATCCCGATTCAGTGCATGATCTACATAATGATTTGCCATTTTGTCCTCAAAATAAGCCCGTGGGGGAATCCAAAATCAAAAAATTAGTTGCAGACTTACACTCAAAAACAAATTACACCATACACTATAGAGTTTTAAAACAAGCCATTTCAAATGGCCTCATCTTAAAACAAATCCATAGAATACTCAGATTTAAGCAATCCCCTTGGCTTAAAAAATATATTGACTTAAACACATTTCATAGGACAAAAGCTAAAAATAATTTTGAAAAAGATTTCTTTAAACTTTTAAACAATGCTGTTTACGGGAAGACAATGGAAAACATTGAAAAACGTAGGGACATTAGAATTACTTCATCTTGGGAAACAACAAACAGGAATCATTTGGGGCTCAGAGCATTAATTGCGAAACCAAATTTTATACAGTTAACAAAATTTTCTGACGATATGTATGCGGTAGAGTTAGAAAAAATGGAACCACTATATGATAAGCCTATATATGTTGGTTTCACAGTACTGGAGTTATCCAAGTGGAGAATGTATGACTTCCATTATGGCTTCATGAAGCCTAAATTTGGAGAGAACATTTCTCTCAACTATATGGATACTGACTCATTTATTTATTCAATTAAAACTGATGATTTTTACGATGACATCCGTAATGATATTAGTTTGAATTTTGATACGTCAGAATATCCTGTAGATAACCAATTTCGTTTACCGCTACTCAATAAGAAGGTTTTGGGAATGATGAAAGATGAAAACAATGGGGATATAATGACAGAGTTTGTTGGTTTAAGAGCAAAAATGTATTCTCTGTCGACTCTTCGCTCGGAAGCTGTTAAAAAATCTAAAGGGGTCAAAAAGTCTGTAATTAAAAAGTTGTCCATTAATGATTACAAAAGTTGCTTATTTCAATCCAAAATTATCTCGGATGAAATGTTTTTGTTTAGATCTAAAACACATCAACTATATACACAAAAACTACATAAAATAGCACTTAGCTTTTCTGATGATAAGAGAAATATAATGAAAGATAAAATTAAAACGCGTGCTTGGGGACATTACATAGACCGAAACAATGAAACAATGGATGTAGAATAGAATGCTTCCTACTAAATTGCATGTAAGATGACAAAGACAATTTAATTTTGTACTAATTGTATTTATTTGTTAATGTATTTCTTTAATTATTTATTATTTACTTATAAGCAATATTATTTAATTTATTTATTTATTATTTCTTTAATTATTTATTAATTTATTTATTATTTACTTATTTGTTTATTAATTAATTTATGTATTTAGTATTTATTTATTTGTTTATTAATTTATTTCTTTATTTATTTATTAATTTATTTATTGGTTATGTATTTGTTTATGAATTTATCTATTAATTTTAGTATTTTATTCACACAAAAACATGTAAAAATTGAATGGCTTAAAACTTTTATCTTTTTACCTACACCTAAATTATTTGTAAATTAAAATCAAATATTCGATTAATGATCTTTTTTCTTTTTATATCTATATATTTTTATTTATACATAGAGTTAAATTTGTATTAGTACTAAGATTTTTAAGAAAAATGTTAAATAAAATATTGAAAAAATATTAAAATATGTAAATGGTTTTTTATTTCAGCTTAAATTTACTAAATATAAATTGTAACTACAAATGTCTACATTTTTATATTTTGTTTCTATATTGGCTTTACTTCGCTAGATCAAAAATTTTTCTTTTTTGTTTTCATATCACTTAAACATATACAGTCTTGTTATCTTTGAGAGGTCCTACACAAGAGGAATTGAATTTCACAATATTATAAAATTCCATTAAATTTCATTAGATATTTTCTTGTCAACACCAACTGTTTTAAAATTTTTTCATCCATGTTTAATAAAGAAAAGGTATCAGCTATTAGATCAGCTTATCAGCTATTAGATCAGTTTATCAGCTATTAGATCAGATTATCAGGACCTGGTCTGGTTTTCAGATCAGCACTTCAGGACCTGGTCTGGTTTTCAGATCAGCTTTTCAGGACCTGGTCTGGTTTTCAGATCAGCTTTTCAGGACCTGGTCTGGTTTTCAGATCAGCTTATCAGGACCTGGTCTGGTTTTCAGATCAGCTTATCAGGACCTGGTCTGGTTTTCAGATCAGCTTTTCAGGACCTGGTCTGGTTTTCAGATCAGCTTATCAGGACCTGGTCTGGTTTTCAGATCAGCTTATCAGGACCTGGTCTGGTTTTCAGATCAGCTTTTCAGGACCTGGTCTGGTTTTCAGATCAGCTTTTCAGGACCTGGTCTGGTTTTCAGATCAGCTTATCAGGAGCTGGTATGGTTTTCAGATCAGCTTTTCAGGACCTGGTCTGGTTTTCAGATCAGCTTATCAGGACCTGGTCTGGTTTTCAGATCAGCTTATCAGGACCTGGTCTGGTTTTCAGATCAGATTATCTGATTCAGATTGAGTTATCAGTTTACAAGTAGCTAGACATTTATAAAGTTTATATGAATGAAGTTTCAGGTCAGATGAAATAACTAAAGTCAATCCTTTATAATCCAATTTATATAGTTATTAAATAGTCAAATTGTTTTCTAAAACGAACATCATTTAATTTATCATCAAAAATCCATATTTATCCTTCCAACACTATACAAATTTCTTGAAACTTTTCAAAATTCATATTACTCACAACATGATCCCTATAGACGAGCTTATTATTTTTCTCATCTTGCTTAAACATTATAATAACATTTGCATTGTCTCTTGTTAAATGCTTACAGCGGTATTCATAAAAATTTTAAACAGCATTTTGAATGTTGTTTAAGCAAAATTCGCTAAATTTTAGCTTAAAAACGTTTTTTAATTTAAACCTTGTTTAATTCACCAAATCCTAAAAATTAACTGCACCCATACTTAAAATAATTTTGAGTTAGCGTTGTAATTTTGCTTCATGTTTATTTGCATTTTTAACTTTGCCTATATGTATGTATGTATGTATGTATGTATGTATGTATGCATGTATGTATGTATTTATGTATGTATTAGGAATTATACTAGAAGTTGGGCACAAGTAGAATGAGTCATCATTCTTCTGTCGCCCCATACAAAAATATACACGTACATATGTATGTATATTATTCTGCTTTGCACAGGCAGCATCAGCAAATATCATACTTGAAATTCTTTAAGCTTCATTACGTAAAAAAATAAATGTATAATATGCTATTCTTTTAATTATGAAATTAACTTCTTCAGATAATCATATTCGACTTGGTATAGATAATTTTAGTATAAATATATGTTTTTAAACTTGAGATAGTAGTAGGGAACTACCAATCCTGCGACAATTAAACTTTTGAAATTTTAAAATTTTAATTACCCAAATTTTAAAATTCTTGGAAATTTGTGAAATTTGATACCCTACGAGGGTGGATCAATAAGTCCGTCCAATTTTTTTTTTTGTTTTTTGTTTTTGTTTACATTAACTTTTTTTTTGTGTTTTTTGTTTCTTTAGTACATACGAGGGTGGATTAATAAGTCCGTTTTATGTGACAATGATTTTTCGTAAGGTGGATTGTAAAAATGTGAAATTAAATATTTATGTAAATCTGACGTTTAAAACGTGGAAATAAATATTTTCCTAATGCCAACGGAAAATCATGAAATTGATTTTTCATAATGTGGACGGGAAAAAACGTGAAAATAAAATGCTTCTAAAGCCGACGAAAAATTTGTTGATGACTGTCTGTCTATGGGAATTCGAGTCTGTCAGGGAATTGGGGGGTTTGTAATAATTTGTGGGGGTCCTTTGTCGGACTTTAAAATTTTAATCTACGCCGGAGTGACAGTTCACTACTACTATCTCAAGTTTAAAAACATATATTTATACTAAAATTATCTATACCAAGTCGAATATGATTATCTGAAGAAGTTAATTTCATAATTAAAAGAATAGCATATTATACATTTATTTTTTTACGTATTGAAGCTTAAAGAATTTCAAGTATGATATTTGCTGATGCTGCCTGTGCAAAGCAGAATAATATACATACATATGTACGTGTATATTTTTGTATGGGGCGACAGAAGAATGATGACTCATTCTACTTGTGCCCAACTTCTAGTATAATTCCTAATACATACATAAATACATACATACATGCATACATACATACATACATATAGGCAAAGTTAAAAATGCAAATAAACATGAAGCAAAATTACAACGCTAACTCAAAATTATTTTAAGTATGGGTGCAGTTAATTTTTAGGATTTGGTGAATTAAACAAGGTTTAAATTAAAAAACGTTTTTAAGCTAAAATTTAGCGAATTTTGCTTAAACAACATTCAAAATGCTGTTTAAAATTTTTATGAATACCGCTGTAAGCATTTAACAAGAGACAATGCAAATGTTATTATAATGTTTAAGCAAGATGAGAAAAATATTAAGCTCGTCTATAGGGATAATGTTGTCAGTAAAAAGAATTTTGAAAAGTTTAAAGAAATTTGTATAGTGTTGGAATGATAAATATGGTTTATTTTGATGATAAATTAAATGATGTTCGTTTTAGAAAACAATTTGACTATTTCATAAGTATATAAACTACTGCTCATAAGAGATTGATTTTAGTTATTTCATCTGACCTGAAACTTCATTCATATAAATTTTATAAATGACTAACTACTTGTAAACTGATAACTCAATCTGAATCAGATAACCTGATCTGAAAACCAGACCAGGTCCTGATAAGCTGATCTGAAAACCAGACCAGGTCCTGATAAGCTGATCTGAAAACCAGACCAGGTCCTGAAAAGCTGATCTGAAAACCATACCAGCTCCTGATAAGCTGATCTGAAAACCAGACCAGGTCCTGAAAAGCTGATCTGAAAACCAGACCAGGTCCTGAAAAGCTGATCTGAAAACCAGACCAGGTCCTGATAAGCTGATCTGAAAACCAGACCAGGTCCTGATAAGCTGATCTGAAAACCAGACCAGGTCCTGAAAAGCTGATCTGAAAACCAGACCAGGTCCTGATAAGCTGATCTGAAAACCAGACCAGGTCCTGATAAGCTGATCTGAAAACCAGACCAGGTCCTGAAAAGCTGATCTGAAAACCAGACCAGGTCCTGAAAAGCTGATCTGAAAACCAGACCAGGTCCTGAAGTGCTGATCTGAAAACCAGACCAGGTCCTGATAATCTGATCTAATAGCTGATAAACTGATCTAATAGCTGATAAGCTGATCTAATAGCTGATACCTTTTCTTTATTAAACATGGATGAAAAAATTTTAAAACAGTTGGTGTTGACAAGAAAATATCTAATGAAATTTAATGGAATTTTATAATATTGTGAAATTCAATTCCTCTTGTGTAGGACCTCTCAAAGATAACAAGACTGTATATGTTTAAGTGATATGAAAACAAAAAAGAAAAATTTTTGATCTAGCGAAGTAAAGCCAATATAGAAACAAAATATAAAAATGTAGACATTTGTAGTTACAATTTATATTTAGTAAATTTAAGCTGAAATAAAAAACCATTTACATATTTTAATATTTTTTCAATATTTTATTTAACATTTTTCTTAAAAATCTTAGTACTAATACAAATTTAACTCTATGTATAAATAAAAATATATAGATATAAAAAGAAAAAAGATCATTAATCGAATATTTGATTTTAATTTACAAATAATTTAGGTGTAGGTAAAAAGATAAAAGTTTTAAGCCATTCAATTTTTACATGTTTTTGTGTGAATAAAATACTAAAATTAATAGATAAATTCATAAACAAATACATAACCAATAAATAAATTAATAAATAAATAAAGAAATAAATTAATAAACAAATAAATAAATACTAAATACATAAATTAATTAATAAACAAATAAGTAAATAATAAATAAATTAATAAATAATTAAAGAAATAATAAATAAATAAATTAAATAATATTGCTTATAAGTAAATAATAAATAATTAAAGAAATACATTAACAAATAAATACAATTAGTACAAAATTAAATTGTCTTTGTCATCTTACATGCAATTTAGTAGGAAGCATTCTATTCTACATCCATTGTTTCATTGTTTCGGTCTATGTAATGTCCCCAAGCACGCGTTTTAATTTTATCTTTCATTATATTTCTCTTATCATCAGAAAAGCTAAGTGCTATTTTATGTAGTTTTTGTGTATATAGTTGATGTGTTTTAGATCTAAACAAAAACATTTCATCCGAGATAATTTTGGATTGAAATAAGCAACTTTTGTAATCATTAATGGACAACTTTTTAATTACAGACTTTTTGACCCCTTTAGATTTTTTAACAGCTTCCGAGCGAAGAGTCGACAGAGAATACATTTTTGCTCTTAAACCAACAAACTCTGTCATTATATCCCCATTGTTTTCATCTTTCATCATTCCCAAAACCTTCTTATTGAGTAGCGGTAAACGAAATTGGTTATCTACAGGATATTCTGACGTATCAAAATTCAAACTAATATCATTACGGATGTCATCGTAAAAATCATCAGTTTTAATTGAATAAATAAATGAGTCAGTATCCATATAGTTGAGAGAAATGTTCTCTCCAAATTTAGGCTTCATGAAGCCATAATGGAAGTCATACATTCTCCACTTGGATAACTCCAGTACTGTGAAACCAACATATATAGGCTTATCATATAGTGGTTCCATTTTTTCTAACTCTACCGCATACATATCGTCAGAAAATTTTGTTAACTGTATAAAATTTGGTTTCGCAATTAATGCTCTGAGCCCCAAATGATTCCTGTTTGTTGTTTCCCAAGATGAAGTAATTCTAATGTCCCTACGTTTTTCAATGTTTTCCATTGTCTTCCCGTAAACAGCATTGTTTAAAAGTTTAAAGAAATCTTTTTCAAAATTATTTTTAGCTTTTGTCCTATGAAATGTGTTTAAGTCAATATATTTTTTAAGCCAAGGGGATTGCTTAAATCTGAGTATTCTATGGATTTGTTTTAAGATGAGGCCATTTGAAATGGCTTGTTTTAAAACTCTATAGTGTATGGTGTAATTTGTTTTTGAGTGTAAGTCTGCAACTAATTTTTTGATTTTGGATTCCCCCACGGGCTTATTTTGAGGACAAAATGGCAAATCATTATGTAGATCATGCACTGAATCGGGATAATCTATATCCACTTCCAAAATGTACCCGTACTCTGCAGTATCAGAAATTTTTTTAACATCAAAATCAGTATCACATACCCACTCAAATTCACCGCAAGGAAGATATTCCGACATCGCCCATCCATACAAATTGTTGGCGTCTAAATATACAAGAAATTCCGATGCTTTTGATGCATCAAAATCTTCTAAATACTTATTATTCGCCTTCGAATATCTTTGCGAGCATTGAACTAGTCCACCTCTTATTCCGTTTTGCATAAACATATACATTTCGGAATCAGTGAACAGTTCGAGTGAAACTTCTGTGGTTTTCAACATTGCATCCCAAGATAAGCCTGGTGCTGTATAATAGTGGCAGGGGTCCAAATCGTATATATCTTTACAAATTTTCCTAAAATTTTCAAACACGTCGGTTAAAAGAAGAACATCTGTCTTTAAATAGAGTTCAGTATAGTCAAGGAGGGTTTTACAGTTAAACTCTCTCCATATTTTTTGAGCATGTTCATACTCGACTACATCACATTCTTCATTCGTTAGAATATTGAAGAACTCTTCTCTATTAGGGAGTCTAATTTCCTTAAACTTAGTCATGGAATCCATGTAAGAGTACGGAAATACACCCTTTCTTCTAATCAAGTTGAAATGAGCTTCATCAACGAAATATGATCGAATAGTATTAAAATCATTGCTATCAAGATTTTTCGCCAGCGTATCTAAACTCGAAGCCATAAATCTAAACGAGTCTATAAATCTTATTTCGAATCCACGCTTTTCATCTAATCTGATGAAAATTGAAAGAGAAATATAACGCTCTGCGTTCTGGGGAATCACTTTTATTGTGGAATATTTTATAGTAGAAAGTTCTTTGAAAAATAAGTGTATATCATATGCAGAAAGATTATGGAAGATAACCGGTATAAAATGAGGTGTTTTATAATTCAAATTACAGTCGCTATGAGCTGCCCCACGATAATTACCCGTAAGATGACAATGATCTCTAACTTTATCATTATTTAATATTTTCTTACATATATGACAATTTGTTGCATTATTATATTGAGCTATTTCTATTGTGGTTATGAACATTTTCTTAACTTTAAGTAAATAATTTAGATAAATATCTGTACAATCTTCAACTATTTTTTTGATAAATATGTTCGCCGAATCTTCACCAAAATATTGTCTATATAAATTATTTTCTCTCTTAAAGCTACAATTAATAAAATAAGCGAATGCACACGCATGATGTTTCTGTACATTTGTGGTGCTTTTACTTACGGGGTCATCAACTTTTTCTAAAATAGATTCAAAGTCTGCGTAGATCACAAACTAACTGTTTGTAGTAGTTTTGAAACTTGATGATAGATTCATCTTCGGGCATTCTGATTACTTTTTTCCCACAAACATTTTTGTGGTGATTATACACATAATCATCATGTGTATAAAATAGGCAGGTGTTGCAAATATGTATCTTATTTACGTGAGATGTTATGCTGGAACGAAGGAGTCTAAGGAAAAGAGGAAATTAAAATAAGAAATAAATAAATATGCCAATAAGAAGTAACTTTTTAAATAGATATGAAAACATATTTCTCTTAAATGCAAAAATTAAACTTACTTTGATATATCCGTGATGAGCACATAGTGGAAGTTTTCATCGGACTGGAGCAATAACAGATTAATATGAACATGTTGTTCTCCTTTTGTTATGTAGTATGGTCCTATAAGCGATTTTCCATTGTGACCAAATACGTTGATGCTCATATTATTTTGACGTTCGAATTGTTTAATCTGCTTCAATGGGAGTGGAAACTCTAGGCCTTCAAAATTTAATACAACTGTCCCTATATTAATATTCTCAGCAGAAATGTTTGTTATATTGTAATTTCTATAGTTTTTCTGTTGTCTTCGATCTAAAGTGCTATTTGTGTTCAAAGCCGCAATGATACACCATTTAAAGCAATAAATATCAATGTTTTCGATATTTATGCATGCTTGTTTTGCTGCAATATTTTTTGGGAGAGGGATAAAGCTCGATCTTCTTATTATGGACGCCTTGTTTATATTTACTTCAAGGGAATTTATTGAAATCAAGGTCCATCCGCTATCCCTCTCTTGAAATTCTTCCATTTTAGCTCTTAGCTCCTCGGCCTGTTTCTTGTACATATCCTCTATGTCATCAGACAAAGTCACCAACATCATTTTTGAAATATGTACGAGTTGGGAAACATTCATCTCATCATTCACCGTCTTCATATAATCACATGTGAGCTCCATATTAAATTTAAATGTAGTATGTATCCTACTACATTCAATTAGCTGTTGTAGTATAGAGCTCTTGGCAGATTTCAAAAACTCCTCCGGAAACATAACACCCTCATTTTTGTTGAGGAGGATATATGTCTCGATCCTTCCATTGAAGTTGCTCGTTCTTTTAGTGAGAAGATCTCCAATCTGTTCTAGGTGGCAACAGTTTTTATGTTTTGTGGTTCTGACATGAGCCATGTAACCATTTGCTGGGATCATCTCATCACAATCCTCACAATATTTTTTTTCAAGATCAAGCTTACTAGTTCCATATGAGTGCGTTTCCATATGTTGATTTAGTTTTGTTTGAGTCATAAAGACTTTATTGCAGATTGCACAACTTTTAGTATTCATTTTATATATTTTTGTTTATTAATTAATATAATTATTTTATTTATAAATAATTTATTTAATTATTTTATTTATTAACAATTTATTTTAGTTATAAACAATTTATTTAATTATTTTTTATACGCTATAAACTTGTTTAACAAACAGTAATTAGCTCTAGCACTTTTATAGTTTTTGAATTTTAAACACTTAAGAAATTTTGGTTGCGAAAATAGGTTGTCACTTGTTGAGATATCAAAGCAGACTGATGATAATCTACATTATTTCTTCTACTTATATACTTTATATGAGAATCGCGTAGTAGTCATCAATTCTAATTTATTACGACATATGATGAAATTCACACACACACACACACACACACACAAGAGCACTTGCAAATACATACAAATATGCACTTACACATACACACACACACACATACACATTTCCACAATTCTCTGTTGGTATTACGATATATGGTGAAATTTATACACACACACACACACACATAAACACACACACACACGCGCACACACACATTTCCACAATTCTCTGTTGGTATTACGATATATGATGAAATTCATATACACCGCAACATCCAGAACAAAATCTCTAGCATCAGTTTGTAATACAAAGGTATGAGAAAAATTTTTGCTATATTTCTCCAAAAGCTACTTCCTATAATCACTAAATTAAAGTGTAATATACTGAAATAAAAATATCATTACCCCTATTCAAAAGCTCTGCATATCAACCTGATTTTATTCAAAACATTTAACATCTGAAATTCATTTGTACATATAAAATCTACCAACACAATATTTTCTATCTCGATAAGAATAGCAAATATCCTAGAAAACATATACACATTCATTTGTAAATATGTATCAAAAACTCTCGATGGTCAAACAATACACACAAGCAATGATATTCTTCAAAGTAAAAATAGATACGATCACATACATTAATACAGCAACATATAGATGCATTACCAAATACATTCCCTATCCACTTCCATGTACAACAGGGTTGCCACTCTCTGTAGCTATTAGATTATTTCCCCAGAGATCGCAAACATAAATGCAATACAATAACCCTAAATAAGCATACCAACGATAACTCAAAACAGCTACCCAAAGACTATCAAATAACAATCACTACATACACACAAATACACACAGATCCCTTGTAACTATACCCTGCAGTCAGACTGGGAGCAACTGTCTTTGCGTCAACCCTAAAATTCTAGTTACAACTTTGGTATAATAAGTTTTCTTCTATCCGTCAGTATAAAAGAAGGAGAGAGGTGGAATTGTCAATATACATACATTTGTATGTACGTAAGTTATAGAAATGTACCAGTAACTAACTATCTGGTTAGTATGTCTCCATATTCCCATAAGAACTACGTAGTCACTACCTAGTGAATTGTATTTTTAATAGTAGGGTTTCAAAGTATTGTATGGGGAATAATTATAGAGTAGTACAGGTGACAAGCTAGTCAAAAGCTAGTCAGCACATTTTCACCATAAACATTTCCTAATGGGTATAATAATTGTCTTCCACTACAACAAAAGTATCGGACACCGACAGACACACAAGTAAATACAAAAGCCATACTCATACACACACACACACACACACACACATACATACATACATCCATATCCTGTAAGTACAACTCTTCTATACAATAACAACAAAAGCTATACACACAAGTATACATACATAAACATAAAATCCAACTCACACACACACACACATATAGTCAAGAAAATCTCAGCAAAAAAAATCCCCAAAATCCCCCCATTTGTAACAGGGTTGCCACCCTTTTTGATTTTTCCCGGTTTTGAATTCCCAAAACATGTCATACGCCACCATTACTAATCTACTACTAGGCACCAGATAACTAATGCCAGACACCAGATTCCTAATACCAGACACCAGATACCTAATACCTAACGTGACCAGACACCAGATAACTAATATCAGACACCAGATACCTAATACTAGACAACAGATACCTAATACCAGACACCAGATACCTAATACCAGACACCAGATTACTAATACCAGACACCAGATATCTAATACCAGACACTAGATAACTAATACCAGACACCAGATACCTAATACCAGACACTAGATATCTAATACCAGACACCAGATAACTAATACCAGACACCAGATAACTAATACCAGACACCCGATTACTAATACCAGACACCAGATAACTAATACCAGACACCAGATACCTAATACCAGACACTATATACCTAATACCAGACACCAGATTTCTAATACCAGACACCAGATACCTAATACCAGACACCAGATACCTAATACCAGACACCAGATAACTAATACCAGACACCAGATAACTAATACCAGACACCAGATAACTAATACCAGACACCAGATAACTAATACCAGACACCAGATAACTAATACCAGACACCAGATAACTAATACCAAACACCAGATTCCTAATACCAGACACCAGATAACTAATACCAGACACCAGATAACTAATACCAGACACCAGATTCCTAATACCAGACACCAGATACCTAATACCAGCCACCGGATACCTAATACCAGACACCAGATAACTAATACCAGACACCAGTTAACAAATGCCAGACACCAGATACCTAATACTAGGCACTAGATACCTAATACCAGACACCAGATAACTAATACCAGACACCAGATAACTAATACCAGACACCAGATATCTAATACCAGATACCTAATACCAGACACCAGATACCTAATACCAGACACCAGATAACTAATACCAGACACCAGATACCTAATACCAGACACTAGATACCTAATACCAGACACCAGATACCTAATACCAGACACCAGATTCCTAATACCAGACACCAGATACCTAATACCAGACACTAGATACCTAATACCAGACACCAGATAACTAATACCAGACACCAGATAACTAATACCAGACACCAGATAACTAATACCAGACACCAGATAACTAATACCAGACACCAGATAACTAATACCAAACACCAGATTCCTAATACCAGACACCAAATAACTAATACCAGACACCAGATAACTAATACCAGACACCAGATAACTAATACCAGACACCAGATAACTAATACCAGACACCAGATAACTAATACCAGACACCAGATAACTAATACCAGACACCAGATAACTAATACCAGACACCAGATAACTAATACCAAACATCAGATTCCTAATACCAGACACCAAATAACTAATACCAGACACCAGATAACTAATACCAGACACCAGATACCTAATACCAGCCACCAGATACCTAATACCAGACACCAAATAACTAATACCAGACACCAGATAACTAATACCAGACACCAGATACCTAATACCAGACACCAGATAACTAAAACCAGACACCAGATAACTAATACCAGACACCAGATAACTAATACCAGACACCAGATAACTAATACCAGACACCAGATAACTAATACCAGACACCAGATAACTAATACCAAACACCAGATTCCTAATACCAGACACCAAATAACTAATACCAGACACCAGATAACTAATACCAGACACCAGATTACTAATACCAGACACCAGATACCTAATACCAGACAGCAGTTTCCTAATACCAGACACCAGATACCTAATACCAGACACTCGATACCTAATACCAGACACCAGATTACTAATACCAGACACCAGATACCTAATACCAGACACCAGATACCTAATACCAGACACCAGATAACTAAAACCAGACACCAGATAACTAATACCAGACACCAGATAACTAATACCAGACACCAGATAACTAATACCAGACACCAGATAACTAATACCAGACACCAGATAACTAATACCAAACACCAGATTCCTAATACCAGACACCAAATAACTAATACCAGACACCAGATAACTAATACCAGACACCAGATACCTAATACCAGCCACCAGATACCTAATACCAGACACCAAATAACTAATACCAGACACCAGATAACTAATACCATATACCAGATAACTAATACCAGACAGCAGTTTCCTAATACCAGACACCAGATAACTAATACCAGACACCAGATACCTAATACCAGACACCAGATATCTAATACCAGACACCAGATACCTAATACCTAACGTGACCAGAGGCTTTTTACAAAAAGCGGGACACGATCGTTCAAAAAGCGGGATTTTGACGAAAATACGGCCAAAAAGCGGGATTTTTAAATAAACAACTATTTGAAAGCGGGATGTGTAATACGCACATAAAAAGTTTCGTATGTATTTAGGAAACACAGTTTTTAATTCAAAAGAATCGATTTTAAATAAACAAAAATTTTTATTAACAAACATTTTTATTTAGTAACCTAAAATAAATAAAATTAAAGATTTTTTTACTTCATTTACAAAACAAAATACGATTTTTATACAAAACAATGTACAAAACTTAAGGCGAATGATAGCAAGTGGCATTATTAGTCCATATTATCATCAACTGACTACACCAATGTGTCAAACTCTTTATAAAAAAATAAGCAAGAACTTTTTATTTTATTATTGACAGTTTGGTGAATGTCAGTTGTTATTCTCCTAATAAGCCCTCTTGGTAATAAATTCCTAAAGCAGCAGAATGTCTGCACATATAAAGCACTGTAACAAAAGGATCTTTGAGTGTGTACGTTTGTATTTTTATTTTTTTCATTTGAGGAGCTGCCAGATCCAAAAAAAATAAACAATAACTACACTAAAAAATATTTGGAATAAATTTTTATCAGTTACATATTAATAAAAATATATTAAGAGATAAGAAATTTCAAAACTCTAAAAAGCGGGATAAAGCGGGATAAAAATTCAAGGCGGGATCAACCTCAGAAAAGCGGGATAATCCCGCCTAAAGCAGGATGTCTGGTCAGGTTACTAATACCAGACACCAGATTCCTAATACCAGACACCAGATACCTAATACCAGACACCAGATAACTAATACCAGACACCAGATAACTAATAGACACCAGAAACCTAATACCAGACACTATATACCTAATACCAGACACCAGATATCTAATACCAGACACCAGATAACTAATACCAGACACAAGATACCTAATACCAGACACTAGATACTTAATACCAGACACCAGATACCTAATACCAGACACCAGATATCTAATACCAGACACCAGATACCTAATACCAGACACAAGATTCCTAATACCAGACACTAGATACCTAATACCAGACACCAGATAACTAATACCAGACACCAGATAACTAATACCAGACACCAGATACCTAATACTAGACACCAGATACCTAATACCAGACACCAGATAACTAATACCAGACACCAGATAACTAATACCAGACACCAGATAACTAATACCAGACACCAGATAACTAATACCAGACACCAGATAACTAATACTAGACACCAGGTACCTAATACCAGACACCAGGTAACTAATACCAGACACCAGATAACTAATACCAGACACCAGATAACTAATACCAGACACCAGATAACTAATACCAGACACCAGATAACTAATACCAGACACCAGATAACTAATACCAAACACCAGATTCCTAATACCAGACACCAGATAACTAATACCAGACACCAGATACCTAATACCAGCCACCAGATACCTAATACCAGACACCAAATAACTAATACCAGACACCAGATAACTAATACCAGACACCAGATAACTAATACCAGACAGCAGTTTCCTAATACCAGACACCAGATACCTAATACCAGACACTAGATACCTAATACCAGACACCAGATAACTAATACCAGACACCAGATACCTAATACTAGACAACGGATACCTAATACCAGGCACCAGATACCTAATACCAGACACCAGATTACTAATACCAGACACCAGATATCTAATACCAGACACTAGATAACTAATACCAGACACCAGATACCTAATACCAGACACTAGATATCTAATACCAGCCACCAGATAACTAATACCAGACACCAGATAACTAATACCAGACACCCGATAGCTAATACCAGACACCAGATAACTAATACCAGACACCAGATACCTAATACCAGACACTATATACCTAATACCAGACACCAGATTACTAATACCAGACACCAGATACCTAAGACCAGACACCAGATACCTAATACCAGATACCAGATAACTAATACCAGACACCAGATAACTAATACCAGACACCAGATAACTAATACCAGACACCAGATAACTAATACCAGACACCAGATAACTAATACCAAATACCAGATTCCTAATACCAGACACCAGATACTTAATACCAGACACCAGATTACTAATACCAGACACCAGATATCTAATACCAGACACTAGATAACTAATACCAGACACCAGATACCTAATACCAGACACTAGATATCTAATACCAGCCACCAGATAACTAATACCAGACACCAGATAACTAATACCAGACACCCGATAACTAATACCAGACACCAGATAACTAATACCAGACACCAGATACCTAATACCAGACACTATATACCTAATACCAGACACCAAATTACTAATACCAGACACCAGATACCTAATACCAGACACAAGATACCTAATACCAGACACCAGATAACTAATACCAGACACCAGATAACTAATACCAGACACCAGATAACTAATACCAGACACCAGATAACTAATACCAGACACCAGATAACTAATACCAAACACCAGATTCCTAATACCAGACACCAGATAACTAATACCAGACACCAGATAACTAATACCAGACACCAGATTCCTAATACCAGACACCAGATACCTAATACCAGCCACCGGATACCTAATACCAGACACCAGATAACTAATACTAGACACCAGATAACTAATGTCAGACACCAGATACCTAATACTAGGCACCAGATAACTAATGCCAGACACCAGATAACTAATACCAGACACCAGATAACTAATACCAGACACCAGATATCTAATACCAGATACCTAATACCAGACACCAGATACCTAATACCAGACACCAGATAACTAATACCAGACACCAGATACCTAATACCAGACACTAGATACCTAATACCAGACACCAGATAACTAATACCAGACACCAGATATCTAATACCAGATACCTAATACCAGACACCAGATACCTAATACCAGACACCAGATAACTAATACCAGACACCAGATACCTAATACCAGACACTAGATACCTAATACCAGACACCAGATAACTAATACCAGACACCAGATTCCTAATACCAGACACCAGATACCTAATACCAGCCACCGGATACCTAATACCAGACACCAGATAACTAATACTAGACACCAGATAACTAATGTCAGACACCAAATACCTAATACTAGGCACCAGATAACTAATGCCAGACACCAGATAACTAATACCAGACACCAGATAACTAATACCAGACACCAGATATCTAATACCAGATACCTAATACCAGACACCAGATACCTAATACCAGACACTAGATACCTAATACCAGACACCAGATAACTAATACCAGACACCAGATAACTAATACCAGACACCAGATAACTAATACCAGACACCAGATTCCTAATACCAGACACCAGATACCTAATACCAGCCACCGGATACCTAATACCAGACACCAGATAACTAATACTAGACACCAGATAACTAATGTCAGACACCAGATACCTAATACTAGGCACCAGATAACTAATGCCAGACACCAGATAACTAATACCAGACACCAGATAACTAATACCAGACACCAGATATCTAATACCAGATACCTAATACCAGACACCAGATACCTAATACCAGACACCAGATAACTAATACCAGACACCAGATATCTAATACCAGATACCTAATACCAGACACCAGATACCTAATACCAGACACCAGATAACTAATACCAGACACCAGATACCTAATACCAGACACTAGATACCTAATACCAGACACCAGATACCTAATACCAGACACCAGATACCTAATACCAGACACCAGATACCTAATACCAGACACCAGATAACTAATACCAGACACCAGATAACTAATACCAGACACCAGATAACTAATACCAGACACCAGATAACTAATACCAGACACCAGATAACTAATACCAAATACCAGATTCCTAATACCAGACACCAGATACTTAATACCAGACACCAGATTACTAATACCAGACACCAGATATCTAATACCAGACACTAGATAACTAATACCAGACACCAGATACCTAATACCAGACACTAGATATCTAATACCAGCCACCAGATAACTAATACCAGACACCAGATAACTAATACCAGACACCCGATAACTAATACCAGACACCAGATAACTAATACCAGACACCAGATACCTAATACCAGACACTATATACCTAATACCAGACACCAAATTACTAATACCAGACACCAGATACCTAATACCAGACACAAGATACCTAATACCAGACACCAGATACGTAATACCAGACACCAGATATCTAATACCAGACACCAGATAACTAATACCAGACACCAGATATCTAATACCAGACACCAGATACCTAATACCAGACACCAGATAACTAATACCAGACACCAGATACCTAATACCAGACACTAGATACCTAATACCAGACACCAGATATCTAATACCAGATACCTAATACCAGACACCAGATACCTAATACCAGACACCAGATAACTAATACCAGACACCAGATACCTAATACCAGACACTAGATACCTAATACCAGACACCAGATACCTAATACCAGACACCAGATACCTAATACCAGACACCAGATACCTAATACCAGACACCAGATAACTAATACCAGACACCAGATAACTAATACCAGACACCAGATAACTAATACCAGACACCAGATAACTAATACCAGACACCAGATAACTAATACCAAATACCAGATTCCTAATACCAGACACCAGATACTTAATACCAGACACCAGATTACTAATACCAGACACCAGATATCTAATACCAGATACTAGATAACTAATACCAGACACCGGATACCTAATACCAGACACCAGATAACTAATACTAGACACCAGATAACTAATGTCAGACACCAGATACCTAATACTAGGCACCAGATAACTAATGCCAGACACCAGATAACTAATACCAGACACCAGATAACTAATACCAGACACCAGATATCTAATACCAGATACCTAATACCAGACACCAGATACCTAATACCAGACACCAGATAACTAATACCAGACACCAGATACCTAATACCAGACACTAGATACCTAATACCAGACACCAGATACCTAATACCAGACACCAGATTCCTAATACCAGACACCAGATACCTAATACCAGACACCAGATACGTAATACCAGACACCAGATATCTAATACCAGACACCAGATAACTAATACCAGACACCAGATATCTAATACCAGACACCAGATACCTAATACTAGACACCAGATACCTAATACCAGACACCAGATAACTAATACCAGACACCAGATATCTAATACCAGACACCAGATATCTAATACCAAACACCAGATACCTAATAGCTAACGTGACCAGAGGCTTTTTACAAAAAGCGGGACACGATCGTTCAAAAAGCGGGATTTTTAAATAAACAACTATTTGAAAGCGGGATGTGTAATACGCACATAAAAAGTTTCGTATGTACTTAGGAAACACAGTTTTTAATTCAAAAGAATCGATTTTAAATAAACAAAAGTTTTTATTAACAAAAATTTTTATTTAGTAACGTAAAATAAATAAAACTAGTGTTCGCCCAGTGGTTGAAAATCAACCATTAACGCACAGAGGTGGAGAATAGAATGAAAATATTTAAAGTTTGATGAATTTAAAACACAATTTAAAAACTATATTCAAATATACATATGTATAGACTCCAGGGTAAACCACTCTCTTAAACCACTTTCTTAACTACTAAATACGAATTTAAAATTTTATTTATCGGCATAAATAAGAATAGATTTTAAGCAAACTATTTAACTTTTTGAACTAAATGTAATTAGGTATTTGCTCCTAGTGCTTTCACTTCATATTCATTATTATTGCCCAAAACAAAAAAATTCGTTTATTTTTTCATTAAACGCTTTTTCTCTAAAATTTTAGACTCCCCATTAAAACATTTGTTACAAATAATGTTTCTATTCCCTATTCTTTGAGAAAGACCCCATATGTATGTAGGAATTTGCTAGACTAATAATATAAACATTCCATTATATTCCAACATTCCATCATATTCCAACATTCCAGTATGTTCAGTAATTTAAAGCACAGAAAAAATAATGAAAACAATGAACAAAAACAAAACGCACACAAAATAAACCAACAATAAAAAACTTACTTTGTGCTGTAGGTGAATTTAACTTTAATCAAAGTTATTAATAATTAAAAAAATATATTATTTTTAAGCATCTAAAGAAAAATAATACAGTACCACTCGTTATTTAAATGTCCAAATTTTATTAGTTTCAGCAATAATCGTTTAAGTACATAGAAAGATGGAAATAAGAATAGAACATAGCCACTCAAAATTTCATTTGCAAGCCCATGGGCTTGCGCAGTCGACGTTTTGGTGACACACGTATACTTCGTACAAAGTATGTGTGATGTTGTGTGTTTGGCTGTTTCGTCAGCTACTTCGGACAAAGTGTGTGTGATGATGATGACTCGAACTGCAAAAAGAACAACAAACACACATAAAAAGTAGAAAGAACATACACATGCGCACAAAAGCGCTCAGTCACGTTTGGTGGGCTCTGGAATATAATGAATAAATCAAATACGTTTTTCCTTCTGAGTGTTTATGGAGTTGCCAAGCCAAGTTGTTGTAATTTTTTTTTTTTTAGCAAATTAAGAGAGAAAGAGAAATCATGGCTTTATGATTGGCTAATATTCTTAACTGTTTTTAACTATCTTAGACACAAAAATGTAGAAGAAAAAATACATTCTGCACTACTCCTATTGACAATCTATCTAACAAAAAAAAAAATCAAGCGAATACGTTGAGTTTAAGTCAGTTAAAATGGTTCTTAACTTTTTTCACTTGCCTATTTATATATAGATTAAAGATTTTTTTACTTCATTTACAAAACAAAATACGATTTTTATACAAAACAATGTACAAAACTTAAGGCGAATGATAGCAAGTGGCCGTATTAGTCCATATTATCATCAACTGACTACACCAATGTGTCAAACTCTTTATAAAAAAATAAGCAAGAACTTTTTATTTTATTATTGACAGTTTGGTGAATGTCAGTTGTTATTCTCCTAATAAGCCCTCTTGGTAATAAATTCCTAAAGCAGCAGAATGTCTGCACATATAAAGCACTGTAACAAAAGGATCTTTGAGTGTGTACGTTTGTATTTTTATTTTTTTCATTTGAGGAGCTGCCAGATCCAAAAAAAATAAACAATAACTACACTAAAAAATATTTGGAATAAATTTTTATCAGTTACATATTAATAAAAATATATTAAGAGATAAGAAAATTCAAAACTCTAAAAAGCGGGATAAAGCGGGATAAAAATTCAAGGCGGGATCAACCTCAGAAAAGCGGGATAATCCCGCCTAAAGCGGGATGTCTGCTCAGGTTACTAATACCAGACACCAGATTCCTAATACCAGACACCAGATACCTAATACCAGACACCAGATAACTAATACCAGACACCAGATAACTAATAGACACCAGATACCTAATACCAGACACTATATACCTAATACCAGACACCAGATATCTAATACCAGACACCAGATAACTAATACCAGACACAAGATACCTAATACCAGACACTAGATACTTAATACCAGACACCAGATACCTAATACCAGACACCAGATATCTAATACCAGACACCAGATACCTAATACCAGACACAAGATTCCTAATACCAGACACTAGATACCTAATACCAGACACCAGATAACTAATACCAGACACCAGATAACTAATACCAGACACCAGATACCTAATACTAGACACCAGATACCTAATACCAGACACCAGATAACTAATACCAGACACCAGATAACTAATACCAGACACCAGATAACTAATACCAGACACCAGATAACTAATACCAGACACCAGATAACTAATACTAGACACCAGGTACCTAATACCAGACACCAGATAACTAATACCAGACACCAGATAACTAATACCAGACACCAGATAACTAATACCAGACAGCAGTTTCCTAATAATAGACACCAGATACCTAATACCAGACACTAGATACCTAATACCAGACACCAGATAACTAATACCAGACACCAGATACCTAATACTAGACACCAGATACCTAATACCAGACACCAGATACCTAATACCAGACACCAGATATCTAATACCAGACACCAGATATCTAATACTAGACACCAGATTCCTAATACCAGACACTAGATACCTAATACCAGACACCAGATACCTAATACCAGACACAAGATAACTAATACCAGACACCAGATAACTAATACCAGACACCAGATAACTAATACCAGACACCAGATATCTAATACCAGACACCAGATACCTAATACCAGACACCAGATTCCTAATACCAGACACCAGATACCTAATACCAGACACCAGATACCTAATACCAGACACCAGATACCTAATATCAGACACCAGATTCCTAATACCAGACACCAGATACCTAATACCAGACACTAGATACCTAATACCAGACAACAGATTACTAATACCAGACACCAGATATCTAATACCAGACACTAGATAACTAATATCAGACACCAGATACCTAATACCAGACACCAGATTCCTAATAACAGACACCAGATACCTAATACCAGACACTAGATATCTAATACCAGACACCAGATAACTAATACCAGACACTAGATACCTAATACCAGACACCAGATTCCTAATACCAGACACCAGATAACTAATACCAGACACCAGATACCTAATACCAGACACCAGATACCTAATACCAGACACCAGATACCTAATACCAGACACCAGATACCTAATACCAGACACCAGATAACTAATACCAGACACCAGATACCTAATACCAGACACCAGATAACTAATACCAGACACCAGATAACTAATACCAGACACTAGATACCTAATACCAGACACCAGATTCCTAATACCAGACACCAGATAACTAATACCAGACACCAGATACCTAATACCAGACACCAGATACCTAATACCAGACACCAGATACCTAATACCAGACACCAGATACCTAATACCAGACACCAGATAACTAATACCAGACACCAGACACCAGTTAACTAATACCAGACACCAGATACCTAATACCAGACACCAGATACCTAATACCAGACACCAGATACCTAATATCAGACACCAAATTCCTAATACCAGACACCAGATACCTAATACCAGACACCAGATACCTAATACCAGACACCAGATAACTAATATCAGGCACCAGATAACTAATACCAGACACCAGATAACTAATACCAGACACCAGATACCTAATACCAGACACTAGATACCTAATACCAGACACCAGATACCTAATACCAGACACCAGATTCCTAATACCAGACACCAGATACCTAATACCAGACACCAGATACGTAATACCAGACACCAGATATCTAATACCAGACACCAGATAACTAATACCAGACACCAGATATCTAATACCAGACACCAGATACCTAATACTAGACACCAGATACCTAATACCAGACACCAGATAACTAATACCAGACACCAGATATCTAATACCAGACACCAGATATCTAATACCAAACACCAGATACCTAATAGCTAACGTGACCAGAGGCTTTTTACAAAAAGCGGGACACGATCGTTCAAAAAGCGGGATTTTTAAATAAACAACTATTTGAAAGCGGGATGTGTAATACGCACATAAAAAGTTTCGTATGTACTTAGGAAACACAGTTTTTAATTCAAAAGAATCGATTTTAAATAAACAAAAGTTTTTATTAACAAAAATTTTTATTTAGTAACGTAAAATAAATAAAACTAGTGTTCGCCCAGTGGTTGAAAATCAACCATTAACGCACAGAGGTGGAGAATAGAATGAAAATATTTAAAGTTTGATGAATTTAAAACACAATTTAAAAACTATATTCAAATATACATATGTATAGACTCCAGGGTAAACCACTCTCTTAAACCACTTTCTTAACTACTAAATACGAATTTAAAATTTTATTTATCGGCATAAATAAGAATAGATTTTAAGCAAACTATTTAACTTTTTGAACTAAATGTAATTAGGTATTTGCTCCTAGTGCTTTCACTTCATATTCATTATTATTGCCCAAAACAAAAAAATTCGTTTATTTTTTCATTAAACGCTTTTTCTCTAAAATTTTAGACTCCCCATTAAAACATTTGTTACAAATAATGTTTCTATTCCCTATTCTTTGAGAAAGACCCCATATGTATGTAGGAATTTGCTAGACTAATAATATAAACATTCCATTATATTCCAACATTCCATCATATTCCAACATTCCAGTATGTTCAGTAATTTAAAGCACAGAAAAAATAATGAAAACAATGAACAAAAACAAAACGCACACAAAATAAACCAACAATAAAAAACTTACTTTGTGCTGTAGGTGAATTTAACTTTAATCAAAGTTATTAATAATTAAAAAAATATATTATTTTTAAGCATCTAAAGAAAAATAATACAGTACCACTCGTTATTTAAATGTCCAAATTTTATTAGTTTCAGCAATAATCGTTTAAGTACATAGAAAGATGGAAATAAGAATAGAACATAGCCACTCAAAATTTCATTTGCAAGCCCATGGGCTTGCGCAGTCGACGTTTTGGTGACACACGTATACTTCGTACAAAGTATGTGTGATGTTGTGTGTTTGGCTGTTTCGTCAGCTACTTCGGACAAAGTGTGTGTGATGATGATGACTCGAACTGCAAAAAGAACAACAAACACACATAAAAAGTAGAAAGAACATACACATGCGCACAAAAGCGCTCAGTCACGTTTGGTGGGCTCTGGAATATAATGAATAAATCAAATACGTTTTTCCTTCTGAGTGTTTATGGAGTTGCCAAGCCAAGTTGTTGTAATTTTTTTTTTTTTAGCAAATTAAGAGAGAAAGAGAAATCATGGCTTTATGATTGGCTAATATTCTTAACTGTTTTTAACTATCTTAGACACAAAAATGTAGAAGAAAAAATACATTCTGCACTACTCCTATTGACAATCTATCTAACAAAAAAAAAATCAAGCGAATACGTTGAGTTTAAGTCAGTTAAAATGGTTCTTAACTTTTTTCACTTGCCTATTTATATATAGATTAAAGATTTTTTTACTTCATTTACAAAACAAAATACGATTTTTATACAAAACAATGTACAAAACTTAAGGCGAATGATAGCAAGTGGCCGTATTAGTCCATATTATCATCAACTGACTACACCAATGTGTCAAACTCTTTATAAAAAAATAAGCAAGAACTTTTTATTTTATTATTGACAGTTTGGTGAATGTCAGTTGTTATTCTCCTAATAAGCCCTCTTGGTAATAAATTCCTAAAGCAGCAGAATGTCTGCACATATAAAGCACTGTAACAAAAGGATCTTTGAGTGTGTACGTTTGTATTTTTATTTTTTTCATTTGAGGAGCTGCCAGATCCAAAAAAAATAAACAATAACTACACTAAAAAATATTTGGAATAAATTTTTATCAGTTACATATTAATAAAAATATATTAAGAGATAAGAAAATTCAAAACTCTAAAAAGCGGGATAAAGCGGGATAAAAATTCAAGGCGGGATCAACCTCAGAAAAGCGGGATAATCCCGCCTAAAGCGGGATGTCTGCTCAGGTTACTAATACCAGACACCAGATTCCTAATACCAGACACCAGATACCTAATACCAGACACCAGATAACTAATACCAGACACCAGATAACTAATAGACACCAGATACCTAATACCAGACACTATATACCTAATACCAGACACCAGATATCTAATACCAGACACCAGATAACTAATACCAGACACAAGATACCTAATACCAGACACTAGATACTTAATACCAGACACCAGATACCTAATACCAGACACCAGATATCTAATACCAGACACCAGATACCTAATACCAGACACAAGATTCCTAATACCAGACACTAGATACCTAATACCAGACACCAGATAACTAATACCAGACACCAGATAACTAATACCAGACACCAGATACCTAATACTAGACACCAGATACCTAATACCAGACACCAGATAACTAATACCAGACACCAGATAACTAATACCAGACACCAGATAACTAATACCAGACACCAGATAACTAATACCAGACACCAGATAACTAATACTAGACACCAGGTACCTAATACCAGACACCAGATAACTAATACCAGACACCAGATAACTAATACCAGACACCAGATAACTAATACCAGACAGCAGTTTCCTAATAATAGACACCAGATACCTAATACCAGACACTAGATACCTAATACCAGACACCAGATAACTAATACCAGACACCAGATACCTAATACTAGACACCAGATACCTAATACCAGACACCAGATACCTAATACCAGACACCAGATATCTAATACCAGACACCAGATATCTAATACTAGACACCAGATTCCTAATACCAGACACTAGATACCTAATACCAGACACCAGATACCTAATACCAGACACAAGATAACTAATACCAGACACCAGATAACTAATACCAGACACCAGATAACTAATACCAGACACCAGATATCTAATACCAGACACCAGATACCTAATACCAGACACCAGATTCCTAATACCAGACACCAGATACCTAATACCAGACACCAGATACCTAATACCAGACACCAGATACCTAATATCAGACACCAGATTCCTAATACCAGACACCAGATACCTAATACCAGACACTAGATACCTAATACCAGACAACAGATTACTAATACCAGACACCAGATATCTAATACCAGACACTAGATAACTAATACCAGACACCAGATACCTAATACCAGACACCAGATTCCTAATAACAGACACCAGATACCTAATACCAGACACTAGATATCTAATACCAGACACCAGATAACTAATACCAGACACTAGATACCTAATACCAGACACCAGATTCCTAATACCAGACACCAGATAACTAATACCAGACACCAGATACCTAATACCAGACACCAGATACCTAATACCAGACACCAGATACCTAATACCAGACACCAGATACCTAATACCAGACACCAGATAACTAATACCAGACACCAGATACCTAATACCAGACACCAGATAACTAATACCAGACACCAGATAACTAATACCAGACACTAGATACCTAATACCAGACACCAGATTCCTAATACCAGACACCAGATAACTAATACCAGACACCAGATACCTAATACCAGACACCAGATACCTAATACCAGACACCAGATACCTAATACCAGACACCAGATAACTAATACCAGACACCAGACACCAGTTAACTAATACCAGACACCAGATACCTAATACCAGACACCAGATACCTAATACCAGACACCAGATACCTAATATCAGACACCAAATTCCTAATACCAGACACCAGATACCTAATACCAGACACCAGATACCTAATACCAGACACCAGATAACTAATATCAGGCACCAGATAACTAATACCAGACACCAGATATCTAATACCAGACACCAAATATCTGATACCAGACACCAGATACCTAATACCAGACACCAGATACCTAATACCAGTCACCAGATAACTAATACCAGACACCAAATAACTAATACCAGACACCAGATATCTAATACCAGACACCAGATACCTAATACCAGACACCAGATACCTAATACTAGACACCAGATACCTAATACCAGACACCAGATAACTAATACCAGACACCAGATAACTAATACCAGACAGCAGTTTCCTAATACCAGACACCAGATACCTAATACCAGACACCAGATATCTAATACCAGACACCAGATACCTAATACCAGACACCAGATACCTAATGCTAGACACCAGATACCTAATACCAGACACCAGATAACTAATACCAGACACCAGATAACTAATACCAGACAGCAGTTTCCTAATACCAGACACCAGATACCTAATACCAGACAGCAGATACCTAATACCAGACACCAGATACCTAATATCAGACACCAAATTCCTAATACCAGACACCAGATACCTAATACCAGACACCAGATACCTAATACCAGACACCAGATAACTAATATCAGGCACCAGATAACTAATACCAGACACCAGATATCTAATACCAGACACCAAATATCTGATACCAGACACCAGATACCTAATACCAGACACCAGATACCTAATACCAGTCACCAGATAACTAATACCAGACACCAAATAACTAATACCAGACACCAGATATCTAATACCAGACACCAAATAACTAATACCAGACACCAGATATCTAATACCAGACACCAGATACCTAATACCAGACACCAGATACCTAATACTAGACACCAGATACCTAATACCAGACACCAGATACCTAATACTAGACACCAGATACCTAATACCAGACACCAGATACCTAATACCAGACACCAAATTCCTAATACCAGACACCAGATACCTAATACCGGACACCAGATACCTAATACCAGACACCAGATAACTAATATCAGGCACCAGATAACTAATACCAGATACCAGATAACTAATAACAGACACCAGATACCTAATACCAGACACCAAATAACTTATACCAGACACCAGATTCCTAATACCAGACACCAGATAACTAATACCAGACACCAGATTCCCAATACCAGACACCAGATTCCTTATACCAGACACCAGATACCTAATACCAGACACCAGATACCTAATACCAGACACCAGATTCCTAATACCAGACACCAGATTCCTAATACTAGACACCAGATACCTCATACCAGACATCAGATACCTAATACCAGACATCAGATACCTAATACCAGACACCAGATAACTAATACCAGACACCAGATAACTAATACCAGACACCAGATAACTAATACCAGACACCAGATACCTAATACCAGACACCAGATTCCTAATACCAGACACCAGATTCCTAATACCAGACACCAGATAACTAATACCAGACACCAGATACCTAATACCAGACACTATATACCTAATACCAGACACTATATACCTAATACCAGACACCAGATACCTAATACCAGACACCAGATTACTAATACCAGACACCAGATACCTAATACCAGACACTATATACCTAATACCAGACACCAGATACCTAATACCAGACACCAGATTCCTAATACCAGACACCAGATTACTAATACCAGACACCAGATATCTAATACCAGACACTAAATACCTAATACCAGACACCAGATATCTAATACCAGACACCAAATAACTAATACCAGACACCAGATATCTAATACCAGACACCAGATACCTAATACCAGACACCAGATACCTAATACTAGACACCAGATACCTAATACCAGACACCAGATAACTAATACCAGACACCAGATAACTAATACCAGACAGCAGTTTCCTAATACCAGACACCAGATACCTAATACCAGACACTAGATACCTAATACCAGACACCAGATAAATAATACCAGACACCAGATACCTAATACTAGACACCAGATACCTAATACCAGACACCAGATACCTAATACCAGACACCAGATATCTAATACCAGACACCAGATATCTAATACCAGACACCAGATTCCTAATACCAGACACTAGATACCTAATACCAGACACCAGATACCTAATACCAGACACCAGATAACTAATACCAGACACCAGATAACTAATACCAGACACCAGATAACTAATACCAGACACCAGATACCTAATACCAGACACCAGATTCCTAATACCAGACACCAGATTCCTAATACCAGACACCAGATAACTAATACCAGACACCAGATACCTAATACCAGACACAATATACCTAATACCAGACACTATATACCTAATACCAGACACCAGATACCTAATACCAGACACCAGATTACTAATACCAGACACCAGATACCTAATACCAGACACTATATACCTAATACCAGACACTATATACCTAATACCAGATACCAGATACCTCATACCAGACACAAGATAACTAATACCCGACACCAGATAACTAATACCAGACACCAGATACCTAATACCAGACACCAGATTACTAATACCGGACACCAGATATCTAATACCAGACACTAGATACCTAATACCAGACACCAGATATCTAATACCAGACACCAAATAACTAATACCAGACACCAGATATCTAATACCAGACACCAGATACCTAATACCAGACACCAGATACCTAATACTAAACACCAGATACCTAATACCAGACACCAGATAACTAATACCAGACACCAGATAACTAATACCAGACACCAGATAACTAATACCAGACAGCAGTTTCCTAATACCAGACACCAGATACCTAATACCAGACACTAGATACCTAATACCAGACACCAGATAACTAATACCAGACACCAGATACGTAATACTAGACACCAGATACCTAATACCAGACACCAGATAACTGATACCAGACACCAGATAACTAATACCAGACACCAGGTAACTAATACCAAACACCAGATTCCTAATACCAGACACCAGATAACTAATACCAGACACCAGATAACTACTACCAGACACCAGATAACTAATACCAGACACCAGATACCTAATACCAGACACCAGATAACTAATACCAGACACCAGATACCTAATACCAGACACCAGATAACTAATACCAGACACCAGATAACTAATACCAGACACTAGATACCTAATACCAGACACCAGATTCCTAATACCAGACACCAGATAACTAATACCAGACACCAGATACCTAATACCAGACACCAGATACCTAATACCAGACACCAGATACCTAATACCAGACACCAGATACCTAATACCAGACACCAGATAACTAATACCAGACACCAGACACCAGATAACTAATACCAGACACCAGATACCTAATACCAGACACCAGATACCTAATACCAGACACCAGATACCTAATATCAGACACCAAATTCCTAATACCAGACACCAGATACCTAATACCAGACACCAGATACCTAATACCAGACACCAGATAACTAATATCAGGCACCAGATAACTAATACCAGACACCAGATATCTAATACCAGACACCAAATATCTGATACCAGACACCAGATACCTAATACCAGACACCAGATACCTAATACCAGTCACCAGATAACTAATACCAGACACCAAATAACTAATACCAGACACCAGATATCTAATACCAGACACCAGATACCTAATACCAGACACCAGATACCTAATACTAGACACCAGATACCTAATACCAGACACCAGATAACTAATACCAGACACCAGATAACTAATACCAGACAGCAGTTTCCTAATACCAGACACCAGATACCTAATACCAGACACTAGATACCTAATACCAGACACCAGATAAATAATACCAGACACCAGATACCTAATACTAGACACCAGATACCTAATACCAGACACCAGATACCTAATACCAGACACCAAATTCCTAATACCAGACACCAGATACCTAATACCGGACACAAGATACCTAATACCAGACACCAGATAACTAATATCAGGCACCAGATAACTAATACCAGATACCAGATAACTAATAACAGACACCAGATACCTAATACCAGACACCAAATAACTTATACCAGACACCAGATTCCTAATACCAGACACCAGATAACTAATACCAGACTCCAGATTCCTTATACCAGACACCAGATACCTAATACCAGACACCAGATACCTAATACCAGACACCAGATTCCTAATACCAGACACCAGATTCCTAATACTAGACACCAGATACCTCATACCAGACACCAGATACCTAATACCAGACATCAGATAACTAATACCAGACAGAAGATAACTAATACCAGACACCAGATACCTAATACCAGACACTATATACCTAATACCAGACACCAGATACCTAATACCAGACACCAGATTCCTAATACCAGACACCAGATTACTAATACCAGACACCAGATATCTAATACCAGACACTAGATACCTAATACCAGACACCAGATATCTAATACCAGACACCAAATAACTAATACCAGACACCAGATATCTAATACCAGACACCAGATACCTAATACCAGACACCAGATACCTAATACTAGACACCAGATACCTAATACCAGACACCAGATAACTAATACCAGACACCAGATAACTAATACCAGACACCAGATAACTAATACCAGACAGCAGTTTCCTAATACCAGACACCAGATAAATAATACCAGACACCAGATACCTAATACTAGACACCAGATACCTAATACCAGACACCAGATACCTAATACCAGACACCAGATATCTAATACCAGACACCAGATATCTAATACCAGACACCAGATATCTAATACCAGACACCAGATTCGTAATACCAGACACTAGATACCTAATACCAGACACCTAATACCAGACACCAGATAACTAATACCAGACACCAGATAACTAATACCAGACACCAGATAACTAATACCAGACACCAGATACCTAATACCAGACACCAGATTCCTAATACCAGACACCAGATTCCTAATACCAGACACCAGATAACTAATACCAGACACCAGATACCTAATACCAGACACTATATACCTAATACCAGACACTATATACCTAATACCAGACACCAGATACCTAATACCAGACACCAGATTACTAATACCAGACACCAGATACCTAATACCAGACACTATATACCTAATACCAGACACTATATACCTAATACCAGACACCAGATACCTCATACCAGACACAAGATAACTAATACTCGACACCAGATAACTAATACCAGACACCAGATACCTAATACCAGACACCAGATTACTAATACCGGACACCAGATATCTAATACCAGACACTAGATACCTAATACCAGACACCAGATATCTAATACCAGACACCAAATAACTAATACCAGACACCAGATATCTAATACCAGACACCAGATACCTAATACCAGACACCAGATACCTAATACTAAACACCAGATACCTAATACCAGACACCAGATAACTAATACCAGACACCAGATAACTAATACCAGACACCAGATAACTAATACCAAACACCAGATTCCTAATACCAGACACCAGATAACTAATACCAGACACCAGATAACTACTACCAGACACCAGATAACTAATACCAGACACCAGATAACTAATACCAAACACCAGATAACTAATACCAGACACCAGATATCTAATACCAGACACCAGATACCTAATACCAGATACCAGATACCTAATACCAGACACTAGATACCTAATACCAGACACCAGATTACTAATACCAGACACCAGATATCTAATACCAGACACTAGATAACTAATACCAGACACCAGATAACTAATACCAGACACCAGATAACTAATACCAGACACCAGATACCTAATACCAGACACTAGATACCTAATACCAGACACCAGATTACTAATACCAGACACCAGATAACTAATACCAGACACTAGATAACTAATACCAGACACCAGATAACTAATACCAGACACCAGATAACTAATACCAGACACCAGATACCTAATACCAGACACTAGATACCTAATACCAGACACCAGATTACTAATACCAGACACCAGATACCTAATACCAGACACCAGATAACTAATACCAGACACCAGATAACTAATACCAGACACCAGATAACTAATACCAGACACCAGATAACTAATACCAGACACCAGATAACTAATACCAGACACCAGATAACTAATACCAAACACCAGATTCCTAATACCAGACACCAGATAACTAATACCAGACACCAGATAACTACTACCAGACACCAGATTCCTAATACCAGACACCAGATATCTAATACCAAACACTAGATACCTAATACCAGACACCAGATACCTAACACCAGACACCAGATACCTAATACCAGTAACCAGATAACTAATACCAGACACTAGATACCTAATACCAAACACCAGAAATCTAATACCAGACACCAGATACCTAATACCAGACACCAGATAACTAATAACGGATACCAGATACCTAATACCAGTCACCAAATAACTAATACCAGACACCAGATTCCTAATACCAGACACCAGATAACTAATACCAGACACCAGATTCCTAATACCAGACACCAGATTCCTAATACCAGACACCAGATACCTAATACCAGACACCAGATACCTAATACCAGACACCAGATTCCTAATACCAGACACAAGATTCCTAATACTAGACACCAGATACCTCATACCAGACACCAGATACCTAATACCAGACATCAGGTAACTAATACCAGACAGAAGATAACTAATACCAGACACCAGATACCTAATACCAGACACTATATACCTAATACCAGACACCAGATACCTAATACCAGACACCAGATTCCTAATACCAGACACCAGATACCTAATACCAGACACTAGATACCTAATACCAGACACCAGATTACTAATACCAGACACCAGATATCTAATACCAGACACTAGATACCTAATACCAGACACCAGATATCTAATACCAGACACCAGATATCTAATACCAGACACCAGATACCTAATACCAGACACCAGATAACTAATACCAGACACCAGATAACTAATACCAGACACCAGATACCTAATACTAGACACCAGATACCTAATACCAGACACCAGATACCTAATACCAAACACCAGATATCTAATACCAGACACCAGATATCTAATACCAGACACCAGATTCCTAATACCAGACACTAGATACCTAATACCAGACACCAGATACCTAATACCAGACAGCAGATAACTAATACCAGACACCAGATAACTAATACCAGACACCAGATAACTAATACCAGACAACAGATAACTAATACCAGACACCAGATATCTAATACCAGACACCAGATACCTAATACCAGACACCAGATTCCTAATACCAGACACAAGATACCTAATACCAGACACCAGATACCTAATACCAGACACCAGATACCTAATACCAGACACCAGATAACTAATACCAGACAGAAGATAACTAATACCAGACACCAGATTCCTAATACCAGACACTATATACCTAATACCAGACACCAGATACCTAATACCAGACACCAGATTCCTAATACCAGACACCAGATACCTACAACCAGACACTAGATACCTAATACCAGACACCAGATTCCTAATACCAGACACCAGATACCTAATACCAGACACCAGATACCTAATACCAGACACCAGATTCCTATTACCAGACACCAGATAACTAATACCAGACACCAGATAACTAATACCAGACATCAGATAACTAATACCAGACACCAGATACCTAATACCAGACACCAGATTCCTAATACCAGACACAAGATACCTAATACCAGACACCAGATTACTAATACCAGACACCAGATACCTAATACCAGACACCAGATAACTAATACCAGACAGAAGATAACTAATACCAGACACCAGATGCCTAATACCAGACACTATATACCTAATACCAGACACCAGATACCTAATACCAGACACCAGATTCCTAATACCAGACACCAGATACCTACAACCAGACACTAGATACCTAATACCAGACACCAGATTCCTAATACCAGACACCAGATACCTAATACCAGACACCAGATACCTAATACCAGACACCAGATTCCTAATACCAGACACCAGATAACTAATACCAGACACCAGATAACTAATACCAGACATCAGATAACTAATACCAGACACCAGATACCTAATACTAGACACCAGATACCTAATACAAGACACCAGATACCTAATACCAGACACCAGATACCTAATACCAGACACCAGATACCTAATACCAGACACCAGATAACTAATACCAGACAGAAGATAACTAATACCAGACACCAGATGCCTAATACCAGACACTATATACCTAATACCAGACACCAGATACCTAATACCAGACACCAGATTCCTAATACCAGACACCAGATACCTACAACCAGACACTAGATACCTAATACCAGACACCAGATTCCTAATACCAGACACCAGATACCTAATACCAGACACCAGATACCTAATACCAGACACCAGATTCCTAATACCAGACACCAGATAACTAATACCAGACACCAGATAACTAATACCAGACATCAGATAACTAATACCAGACACCAGATACCTAATACCAGACACCAGATACCTAATACCAGACACCAGATTCCTAATACCAGACACCAGATACCTACAACCAGACACTAGATACCTAATACAAGACACCAGATTCCTAATACCAGACACCAGATACCTAATACCAGACACCAGGTATCTAATACCAGATAACTACTACCAGACACCAGATAACTAATACGAGACTCCAGATTCCTAATACCAGACACCAGATACCTAATACCAGACACCAGATACCTAATACCAGACACCAGATAACTAATACCACACACCAGATAGCAGACACCAGATACCTAATAACAGACACTAGATACCTAATACCAGACACCAGATTCCTAATACCAGACACCAGATACCTAATACCAGACACCAGATTCCTAATACCAGACACCAGATACCTAATACCAGACACCAGATACCTAATACCAGACACCAGATACCTAATACCAGACACCAGATTCCTAATACCAGACACCAGATAACTAATACCAGACACCAGATAACTAATACCAGACATCAGATAACTAATACCAGACACCAGATACCTAATACTAGACACCAGATACCTAATACCAGACACCAGATACCTAATACCAGACACCAGATATCTAATACCAGACACCAGATTCCTAATACCAGACACTAGATACCTAATACCACACACCAAATACCTAATACCAGACACCAGATAACTAATTCAAGACACCAGATAACTAATACCAGACACCAGATAACTAATACCAGACACCAGATAACTAATACCAGACACCAGATATCTAATACCAGACACCAGATACCTAATACCAGACACCAGATTCCTAATACCAGACACCAGATACCTAATACCAGACACCAGACCCCTAATACCAGACACCAGATACCTAATACCAGACACCAGATTCCTAATACCAGACACCAGATACCTAATACCAGACACTAGATACCTAATACCAGACACCAGATTACTAATACCAGACACCAGATATCTAATACCAGACACTAGATAACTAATACCAGACACCAGATACCTAATACCAGACACCAGATTCCTAATACCAGACACCAGATACCTAATACCAGACACTAGATATCTAATACCAGACACCAGATAACTAATACCAGACACCAGATAACTAATACCAGACACCAGATAACTAATACCAGACACCAGATAACTAATACCAGACACCAGATAACTAATATAAGACACCAGATACCTAATACCAGACACTAGATACCTAATACCAGACACCAGATTACTAATACCAGACACCAGATACCTAATACCAGACACCAGATACCTAATACCAGACACCAGATAACTAATACCAGAAACCAGATAACTAATACCAGACACCAGATAACTAATACCAGACACCAGATAACTAATACCAGACACCAGATAACTAATACCAGACACCAGATAACTAATACCAAACACCAGATTCCTAATACCAGACACCAGATAACTAATACCAGACAACAGATAACTAATACCAGACACCAGATTCCTAATACCAGACACCAGATACCTAATACCAGCCACCAGATACCTAATACCAGACACCAGATAACTAATACCAGACACCAGATAACTAATACCAGACACCAGATACCTAATACTAGACACCAGATAACTAATGCCAGACAACAGATAACTAATACCAGACACCAGATAACTAATACCAGACACCAGATTACTAATACCAGACACCAGATATCTAATACCAGACACTGGATACCTAATACCAGACGCCAGATATCTAATACCAGACACCAGATAACTAATACCAGACACCAGATATCTAATACCAGACACCAGATACCTAATACCAGACACCAGATACCTAATACTAGACACCAGATACCTAATACCAGACACCAGATAACTAATTCCAGACACCAGATAACTAATTCCAGACACCAGATATCTAATACCAGACACCAGATACCTAATACCAGACACCAGATACCTAATACTAGACACCAGATACCTAATACCAGACACCAGATAACTAATACCAGACACCAGATTCCTAATACCAGACACCAGATACCTAATACCAGACAATAGATACCTAATACCAGACACCAGATTACTAATACCAGACACCAGATATCTAATACCAGACACTAGATACCTAATACCAGACAACAGATATCTAATACCAGACACCAGATAACTAATACCAGACACCAGATATCTAATACCAGACACCAGATACCTAATACCAGACACCAGATACCTAATACTAGACACCAGATACCTAATACCAGACACCAGATAACTAATACCAGACACCAGATAACTAATACCAGACAGCAGTTTCCTAATACCAGACACCAGATACCTAATACCAGACACCAGATAACTAATACCAGACACTAGATAACTAATACCAGACACCAGATATCTAATACCAGACACCAGATACCTAATACCAGACACCAGATTTCTAATACCAGACACCAGATACCTAATACCAGACACCAGATAACTAATACCAGACACCAGATACCTAATACCAGACACCAGATACCTAATACCAGACACCAGATTCCTAAAACCAGACACCAGATACCTAATACCAGACACTAGATACCTAATACCAGACACCAGATTACTAATACCAGACACCAGATATCTAATACCAGACACTAGATACCTAATACCAGACAACAGATATCTAATACCAGACACCAGATAACTAATACCAGACACCAGATATCTAATACCAGACACCAGATACCTAATACCAGACACCAGATACCTAATACTAGACACCAGATACCTAATACCAGACACCAGATAACTAATACCAGACACCAGATAACTAATACCAGACAGCAGTTTCCTAATACCAGACACCAGATACCTAATACCAGACACCAGATAACTAATACCAGACACCAGATAACTAATACCAGACACCAGATATCTAATACCAGACACCAGATACCTAATACCAGACACCAGATTCCTAATACCAGACACCAGATACCTAATACCAGACACCAGATAACTAATACCAGACACCAGATACCTAATACCAGACACCAGATACCTAATACCAGACACCAGATTCCTAAAACCAGACACCAGATACCTAATACCAGACACTAGATACCTAATACCAGACACCAGATTACTAATACCAGACACCAGATATCTAATACCAGACACTAGATAACTAATACCAGACACCAGATACCTAATACCAGACACCAGATTCCTAATACCAGACACCAGATACCTAATACCAGACACTAGATATCTAATACCAGACACAAGATAACTAATACCAGACACCAGATAACTAATACCAGACACCAGATAACTAATACCAGACACCAGATAACTAATACCAGACACCAGATACCTAATACCAGTCACTAGATACCTAATACCAGACACCAGATTACTAATACCAGACACCAGATACCTAATACCAGACACCAGATAACTAATACCAGACACCAGATAACTAATACCAGACACCAGATAACTAATACCAGACACCAGATAACTAATACCAGACACCAGATAACTAATACCAAACACCAGATTCCTAATACCAGACACCAGATTACTAATACCAGACACCAGATAACTACTACCAGACACCAGATTCCTAATACCAGACAACAGATACCTAATACCAGCCACCAGATACCTAATACCAGACACCAGATAACTAATACCAGACACCAGATAACTAATACCAGACACCAGATACCTAATACTAGACACCAGATACCTAATACCAGACACCAGATACCTAATACCAGACACCAGATATCTAATACCAGACACCAGATTCCTAATACCAGACACTAGATACCTAATACCAGACACCAGATACCTAATACCAGACACCAGATAACTAATTCCAGACACCAGATAACTAATACCAGACACCAGATAACTAATACCAGACACCAGATACCTAATACCAGACACTAGATACCTAATACCAGACACCAGATTACTAATACCAGACACCAGATATCTAATACCAGACACTAGATAACTAATACCAGACACCAGATACCTAATACCAGACACCAGATAACTAATACCAGACACCAGATAACTAATACCAGACACCAGATAACTAATACCAGACACCAGGTACCTAATACCAGACACCAGATTCCTAAAACCAGACACCAGATACCTAATACCAGACACTAGATACCTAATACCAGACACAAGATTACTAATACCAGACACCAGATATCTAATACCAGACACTAGATACCTAATACCAGACACCAGATACCTAATACTAGACACCAGATACCTAATACCAGACACCAGATAACTAATACCAGACACCAGATAACTAATACCAGACAGCAGTTTCCTAATACCAGACACCAGATACCTAATACCAGACACCAGATAACTAATACCAGACACCAGATAACTAATACCAGACACCAGATATCTAATACCAGACACCAGATACCTAATACCAGACACCAGATTCCTAATACCAGACACCAGATACCTAATACCAGACACCAGATAACTAATACCAGACACCAGATACCTAATACCAGACACCAGATACCTAATACCAGACACCAGATTCCTAAAACCAGACACCAGATACCTAATACCAGACACTAGATACCTAATACTAGACACCAGATTACTAATACCAGACACCAGATATCTAATACCAGACACTAGATAACTAATACCAGACACCAGATACCTAATACCAGACACCAGATTCCTAATACCAGACACCAGATACCTAATACCAGACACTAGATATCTAATACCAGACACAAGATAACTAATACCAGACACCAGATAACTAATAAAAGACACCAGATAACTAATACCAGACACCAGATAACTAATACCAGACACCAGATACCTAATACCAGTCACTAGATACCTAATACCAGACACCAGATTACTAATACCAGACACCAGATACCTAATACCAGACACCAGATAACTAATACCAGACACCAGATAACTAATACCAGACACCAGATAACTAATACCAGACACCATATAACTAATACCAGACACCAGATAACTAATACCAAACACCAGATTCCTAATACCAGACACCAGATTACTAATACCAGACACCAGATAACTACTACCACACACCAGATTCCTAATACCAGACAACAGATACCTAATACCAGCCACCAGATACCTAATACCAGACACCAGATAACTAATACCAGACACCAGATAACTAATACCAGACACCAGATACCTAATACTAGACACCAGATACCTAATACCAGACACCAGATACCTAATACCAGACACCAGATATCTAATACCAGACACCAGATTCCTAATACCAGACACTAGATACCTAATACCAGACACCAGATACCTAATACCAGACACCAGATAACTAATTCCAGACACCAGATAACTAATACCAGACACCAGATAACTAATACCAGACACCAGATACCTAATACCAGACACTAGATACCTAATACCAGACACCAGATTACTAATACCAGACACCAGATATCTAATACCAGACACTAGATAACTAATACCAGACACCAGATACCTAATACCAGACACCAGATAACTAATACCAGACACCAGATAACTAATACCAGACACCAGATAACTAATACCAGACACCAGATAACTAATACCAGACACCAGATAACTAATACCAGACACCAGATAACTAATACCAAACACCAGATTCCTAATACCAGACACCAGATATCTAATACCAGACACCAGATACCTAATACCAGACACCAGATACCTAATACCAGACACCAGATATGTAATACCAGACACTAGATACCTAAAACCAGACACTAGATACCTAATACCAGACACCAGATACCTAATACCAGACACTAGATACCTAATACCAGACACCAGATAACTAATACCAGACACCAGATAACTAATACCAGACACCAGATACCTAATACTAGACACCAGATACCTAATACCAGACACCAGATACCTAATACCAGACACCAGATATCTAATACCAGACACCAGATTCCTAATACCAGACACTAGATACCTAATACCAGACACCAGATACCTAATACCAGACACCAGATAACTAATTCCAGACACCAGATAACTAATACCAGACACCAGATAACTAATACCAGACACCAGATACCTAATACCAGACACTAGATACCTAATACCAGACACCAGATTACTAATACCAGACACCAGATAACTAATACCAGACACCAGATACCTAATACTAGACACCAGATACCTAATACCAGACACCAGATACCTAATACCAGACACCAGATATCTAATACCAGACACCAGATTCCTAATACCAGACACTAGATACCTAATACCAGACACCAGATACCTAATACCAGACAACAGATAACTAATTCCAGACACCAGATAACTAATACCAGACACCAGATAACTAATACCAGACACCAGATACCTAATACCAGACACTAGATACCTAATACCAGACACCAGATTACTAATACCAGACACCAGATATCTAATACCAGACACTAGATAACTAATACCAGACACCAGATACCTAATACCAGACACCAGATAACTAATACCAGACACCAGATAACTAATACCAGACACCAGATAACTAATACCAGACACCAGATTACTAATACCAGACAGCAGTTTCCTAATACCAGACACCAGATACCTAATACCAGACACCAGATAACTAATTCCAGACACCAGATAACTAATACCAGACACCAGATTCCTAAAACCAGACACCAGATACCTAATACCAGACACTAGATACCTAATACCAGACACCAGATTACTAATACCAGACACCAGATATCTAATACCAGACACTAGATAACTAATACCAGCCACCAGATACCTAATACCAGACACCAGATAACTAATACCAGACACCAGATAACTAATACCAGACACCAGATACCTAATACTAGACACCAGATAACTAATGCCAGACAACAGATAACTAATACCAGACACCAGATAACTAATACCAGACACCAGATTACTAATACCAGACACCAGATATCTAATACCAGACACTAGATACCTAATACCAGACGCCAGATATCTAATACCAGACACCAGATAACTAATACCAGACACCAGATATCTAATACCAGACACCAGATACCTAATACCAGACACCAGATACCTAATACCAGACACCAGATAACTAATTCCAGACACCAGATAACTAATACCAGACACCAGATAACTAATTCCAGACACCAGATATCTAATACCAGACACCAGATACCTAATACCAGACACCAGATACCTAATACTAGACACCAGATACCTAATACCAGACACCAGATAACTAATACCAGACACCAGATTCCTAATACCAGACACCAGATAACTAATACCAGACACCAGATAACTAATACCAGACAGCAGTTTCCTAATACCAGACACCAGATACCTAATACCAGACACCAGATAACTAATTCTAGACACCAGATACCTAATACCAGACACTAGATTCCTAAAACCAGACACCAGATACCTAATACCAGACACTAGATACCTAATACCAGACACCAGATTACTAATACCAGACACCAGATATCTAATACCAGACACTAGATACCTAATACCAGACAACAGATATCTAATACCAGACACCAGATAACTAATACCAGACACCAGATATCTAATACCAGACACCAGATACCTAATACCAGACACCAGATACCTAATACTAGACACCAGATACCTAATACCAGACACCAGATAACTAATACCAGACACCAGATAACTAATACCAGACAGCAGTTTCCTAATACCAGACACCAGATACCTAATACCAGACACCAGATAACTAATACCAGACACCAGATAACTAATACCAGACACCAGATATCTAATACCAGACACCAGATACCCAATACCAGACACCAGATTCCTAATACCAGACACCAGATACCTAATACCAGACACCAGATAACTAATACCAGACACCAGATACCTAATACCAGACACCAGATACCTAATACCAGACACCAGATTCCTAAAACCAGACACCAGATACCTAATACCAGACACTAGATACCTAATACCAGACACCAGATTACTAATACCAGACACCAGATATCTAATACCAGACACTAGATAACTAATACCAGACACCAGATACCTAATACCAGACACCAGATTCCTAATACCAGACACCAGATACCTAATACCAGACACTAGATATCTAATACCAGACACAAGATAACTAATACCAGACATCAGATAACTAATACCAGACACCAGATAACTAATACCAGACACCAGATAACTAATACCAGACACCAGATACCTAATACCAGTCACTAGATACCTAATACCAGACACCAGATTACTAATACCAGACACCAGATACCTAATACCAGACACCAGATAACTAATACCAGACACCAGATAACTAATACCAGACACCAGATAACTAATACCAGACACCAGATAACTAATACCAGACACCAGATAACTAATACCAAACACCAGATTCCTAATACCAGACACCAGATTACTAATACCAGACACCAGATAACTACTACCAGACACCAGATTCCTAATACCAGACAACAGATACCTAATACCAGCCACCAGATACCTAATACCAGACACCAGATAACTAATACCAGACACCAGATAACTAATACCAGACACCAGATACCTAATACTAGACACCAGATACCTAATACCAGACACCAGATACCTAATACCAGACACCAGATATCTAATACCAGACACCAGATTCCTAATACCAGACACTAGATACCTAATACCAGACACCAGATACCTAATACCAGACACCAGATAACTAATTCCAGACACCAGATAACTAATACCAGACACCAGATAACTAATACCAGACACCAGATACCTAATACCAGACACTAGATACCTAATACCAGACACCAGATTACTAATACCAGACACCAGATATCTAATACCAGACACTAGATAACTAATACCAGACACCAGATACCTAATACCAGACACCAGATAACTAATACCAGACACCAGATAACTAATACCAGACACCAGATAACTAATACCAGACACCAGATAACTAATACCAGACACCAGATAACTAATACCAGACACCAGATAACTAATACCAAACACAAGATTCCTAATACCAGACACCAGATATCTAATACCAGACACCAGATACCTAATACCAGACACCAGATACCTAATACCAGACACCAGATATGTAATACCAGACACTAGATACCTAAAACCAGACACTAGATACCTAATACCAGACACCAGATACCTAATACCAGACACTAGATACCTAATACCTGACACCAGATAACTAATACCAGACACCAGATAACTAATACCAGACACCAGATACCTAATACTAGACACCAGATACCTAATACCAGACACCAGATATGTAATACCAGACACTAGATACCTAAAACCAGACACTAGATACCTAATACCAGACACCAGATACCTAATACCAGACACTAGATACCTAATACCAGACACCAGATAACTAATACCAGACACCAGATAACTAATACCAAACACCAGATTCCTAATACCAGACACCAGATATCTAATACCAGACACCAGATACCTAATACCAGACACCAGATACCTAATACCAGACACCAGATATGTAATACCAGACACCAGATTCCTAATACCAGACACTAGATACCTAATACCAGACACCAGATACCTAATACCAGACACCAGATAACTAATTCCAGACACCAGATAACTAATACCAGACACCAGATAACTAATACCAGACACCAGATACCTAATACCAGACACTAGATACCTAATACCAGACACCAGATTACTAATACCAGACACCAGATAACTAATACCAGACACCAGATACCTAATACTAGACACCAGATACCTAATACCAGACACCAGATACCTAATACCAGACACCAGATATCTAATACCAGACACCAGATTCCTAATACCAGACACTAGATACCTAATACCAGACACCAGATACCTAATACCAGACACCAGATAACTAATTCCAGACACCAGATAACTAATACCAGACACCAGATAACTAATACCAGACACCAGATACCTAATACCAGACACTAGATACCTAATACCAGACACCAGATTACTAATACCAGACACCAGATATCTAATACCAGACACTAGATAACTAATACCAGACACCATATACCTAATACCAGACACCAGATAACTAATACCAGACACCAGATAGCTAATACCAGACACCAGATAACTAATACCAGAAACCAGATAACTAATACCAGACACCAGATAACTAATACCAGACACCAGATAACTAATACCAAACACCAGATTCCTAATACCAGACACCAGATATCTAATACCAGACACCAGATACCTAATACCAGACACCAGATACCTAATACCAGACACCAGATATGTAATACCAGACACTAGATACCTAAAACCAGACACTAGATACCTAATACCAGACACCAGATAACTAATACCAAACACCAGATTCCTAATACCAAACACCAGATTCCTAATACCAGACACCAGATATCTAATACCAGACACCAGATACCTAATACCAGACACCAGATAACTAATACCAGACACCAGATAACTAATACCAAACACCAGATTCCTAATACCAGACACCAGATATCTAATACCAGACACCAGATACCTAATACCAGACACCAGATACCTAATACCAGACACCAGATATGTAATACCAGACACTAGATACCTAAAACCAGACACTAGATACCTAATACCAGACACCAGATACCTAATACCAGACACTAGATACCTAATACCAGACACCAGATAACTAATACCAGACACCAGATAACTAATACCAAACACCAGATTCCTAATACCAGACACCAGATATCTAATACCAGACACCAGATACCTAATACCAGACACCAGATACCTAATACCAGACACCAGATATGTAATACCAGACACTAGATACCTAAAACCAGACACTAGATACCTAATACCAGACACCAGATACCTAATACCAGACACCAGATACCTAATACCAGACACTAGATACCTAATACCAGACACCAGATAACTAATACCAGACACCAGATAACTAATACCAGACAACAGATACCTAATACTAAACACCAGATACCTAATACCAGACACCAGATAACTAAAACCAGACACCAGATAACTAATACCAGACACCAGATAACTAATACCAGACACCAGATACCTAATACCAGACACCAGATACCTAATACCAGACACCAGATAACTAATACCAGACACCAGATATCTAATACCAGACACCAGATACCTAATACCAGACACCAGATAACTAATACCAGACACCAGATAACTAATACCAGACACTAGATACCTAATACCACACACCAGCTACCTAATACCAGACACTACATACCTAATACCAGACACTAGATACCTAATACCAGACACTAGATACCTAATACCAGACATCAGATAACTAATACCAGACACCTAATACCAGACACTAGATACCTAATACCAGACACCAGATAACTAATATCAGACAGCAGAAAACTAATACCAGACACCAGATAACTAATACCAGACACCAGATACCTAATACCAGACACCAGATAACTAATACCACACACCAGATACCAGACACCAGATACCTAATACCAGACACTAGATACCTAATACCAGACACCAGATACCTAATACCAGACACCAGATAACAAATACCAGACACCAGATAACTAATACCAGACACCAGATACCTAATACCAGACACCAGATTCCTAATACCAGACACCAGATACCTAATACCAGACACCAGATAACTAATACCAGACACCAGATAACTAATACCAGACACCAGATTCCTAATTTTAGACACCAGATACCTAATACCAGACACCAGATACCTAATACCAGACACTAGATACCTAATACCAGACACCAGATACCTAATACAAGACACCAGATAACAAATACCAGACACCAGATAACTAATACCAGACACCAGATACCTAATACCAGACACCATGTTCCTAATACCAGACAACAGATACCTAATACCAGACACCAGATAACTAATACCAGACACCAGATAACTAATACAAGACACCAGATTCCTAATTTTAGACACCAGATACCTAATACCAGACACCAGATACCTAATACCAGACACCAGATACCTAATAACAGACACCAGATACCTAATACCAGACACCAGATAACTAATACCAGACACCAGATATCTAATACCAGACACGAGATACCTAATACCAGACAACAGATAACTAATACCAGACACCAGATAACTAATACCAGACAACAGATAACTAATACCAGATAACTAAAACCAGACACCAGATACCTAATACCAGACACCAGATACCTAATACCAGACACCAGATATCTAATACCAGACACTAGATACCTAATACCAGACACCAGATATCTAATACCAGACACTAGATACCTAATACCAGACACCAGATAACTAATACCAGACACCAGGTAACTAATACCAGTCACCAGATATCTAATACCAGACACCAGATACCTAATACCAGACACCAGATAACTAATACCAGGCACTAGATAACTAATACCAGACACCAGATAACTAATACCAGATAACTAATACCAGACACCAGATACCTAATACCTGACACCAGATTCCTAATACCAGACACCAGATTCCTAGTATCAGACACCAGATACCTAATACTAGACACCAGATACCTAATACCAGACACCAGATTCCTAATACCAGACACCAGATACCTAATACCAGACACCAGATACCTAATACCAGACACCAGATACCTAATACCAGACACCAGATTCCTAATACCAGACACTAGATACCTAATACCAGACACCAGATTCCTAGTATCAGACACCAGATACCTAATACTAGACATCAGATACCTAATACCAGTACCCAGATTCCTAATACCAGATACCAGATACCAGATACCTAATACCAGACACCAGATACCTAATACCAGACACCAGATTCCTAATACCAGACACCAGATACCTAATACCAGACACTAGATACCTAATACCAGACACTAGATACCTAATACCAGACACCAGATACCTAATACCAGACACCAGATAACTAACACCAGACACCAGATATCTAATACCAGACACCAGATACCTAATACCAGACACCAGATAACTAATACCAGACACCAGATAACTAATACCAGACACCAGATAACTAATACCAGACACTAGATACCTAATACCACACACCAGATACCTAATACCAGACACTAGATACCTAATACCAGACACTAGATAACTAATACCAGACACCAGATAACTAATACCAGACACCAGATACCTAATACCAGACACCAGATTCCTAATACCAGATACCTAATACCAGACACCAGATACCTAATACCAGACACTAGATACCTAATACCAGACACCAGATACCTAATCCCAGACACCAGATACCTAATACCAGACACCAGATAACTAATACCAGACACCAGATATCTAATACCAGACACCAGATACCTAATACCAGACACCAGATAACTAATACCAGACACCAGATAACTATTACCAGACACCAGATAACTAATACCAGACACTAGATACCTAATATTACACACCAGATACCTAATACCAGACACTAGATACCTAATACCAGATACCAGATAACTAATACCAGACACCTAATACCAGACACCAGATACCTAATACCAGACACCAGATAATTAATACCAGTCACCAGATAACTAATACCAGACACCAGATAATTTCTACCAGACACCAGATACCTAATACCAGACACCAGATAACTAATACCACACACCAGATACCAGACACCAGATACCTAATACCACACACCAGATACCAGACACTAGATACCTAATACCAGACACCAGATTCCTAATACCAGACACCAGATACCTAATACCAGACACTAGATACCTAATACCAGACACCAGATATCTTATACCAGACACCAGATACCTGATAACAGACACCAGATAACTAATACCAGACACCTAATACCAGACACCAGATACCTAATACCAGACACTAGATACCTAATACCAGACACCAGATACCTAATACCAGACACCAGATAACTAATAGCAGACACCAGATAACTAATAATAGACACCAGATAACTAATACCAGACACCAGATAACTAATACCAGACACTAGATACCTAATACCACACACCAGATACCTAATACCAGACACTAGATACCTAATACCAGACACTAGATACCTAATACCAGACACTAGATACCTAATACCAGACACCAGATAACTAATACCAGACACCTAATACCAGACACCAGATACCTAATACCAGACACCAGATACCTAATACCAGACACCAGATAACTAATACCAGACACCAGATTCCTAATACCAGACACCAGATACCTAATACCAGACACTAGATGCTTAATACCAGACACCAGATACCTAATACCAGACACCAGATATCTAATACCAGACACCAGATACCTAATACCAGGCACCAGATACCTAATACCAGACAGCAGATAACTAATACCAGACACCAGATAACTAATACCAGGCACCAGACAACTAACACCAGACACCAGATAACTAATACCAGACACCAGATACCTAATACCAGGCACCAGATACCTAATACCAGACACCAGATAACTAATACCAGACACCAGATACCTAATACCAAACACCAGATACCTAATACCAGACACCAGATACCTAATACCAGACACCAGATTCCTAATACCAGACACCAGATACCTAATACCAGACACTAGATAACTAATACCAGACACCAGACAACTAATACCAGACACCAGATACCTAATACCAGACACAAGATACCTAATTCCAGACACTAGATACCTAATACCAGACACCAGATACCTAATCCCAGACACCGGATACCTAATACCAGACACCAGATAACTAATACAAGACACCAGATATCTAATACCAGACACCAGATACCTAATACCAGACACCAGATAACTAATACCAGACACCAGATAACTAATTCCAGACACCAAATAACTAATACCAGACACCAGATAACTAATCCCAGACACCAGATACCTAATACCAGACACCAGATAACTAATACCAGACACCAGATATCTAATACCAGACACCAGATACCTAATACCAGACACCAGATAACTAATACCAGACACCAGATACCTAATACCAGACACCAGATTCCTAATACCAGACACCAGATACCTAATACCAGACACTAGATAACTAATACCAGACACCAGATAACTAATACCAGACACCAGATACCTAATACCAGACACAAGATACCTAATACCAGACACTAGATACCTAATACCAGACACCAGATACCTAATCCCAGACACCAGATACCTAATACCAGACACCAGATAACTAATACCAGACACCAGATATCTAATACCAGACACCAGATACCTAATACCAGACACCAGATAACTAATACCAGACACCAGATAACTATTACCAGACACCAAATAACTAATACCAGACACTAGATACCTAATACCACACACCAGATACCTAATACCAGACACTATATGACTAATACCAGACACCAGATAACTAATACCAGACACCTAATACCAGACACCAGATAGCTAATACCAGACACCTAATACCAGACACCAGATTCCTAATACCAGACACCAGATACCTAATACCAGACACCAGATACCTAATACCAGACACCAGATATCTAATACCAGACACCAGATACCTAATACCAGACACCAGATAACTAATACCAGACACCAGATAACTAATACCAGACACCAGATACCTAATACCAGACACCAGATACCTAATACCAGACACCAGATAACTAATACCAGACACCAGATACCTAATACCAAACACCAGATACCTAATACCAGACACCAGATACCTAATACCAGACACCAGATTCCTAATACCAGACACCAGATACCTAATACCAGACACTAGATAACTAATACCAGACACCAGACAACTAATACCAGACACCAGATACATAATACCAGACACAAGATACCTAATACCAGACACTAGATACCTAATACCAGACACCAGATACCTAATCCCAGACACCAGATACCTAATACCAGACACCAGATAACTAATACAAGACACCAGATATCTAATACCAGACACCAGATACCTAATACCAGACACCAGATACCTAATACCAGACTCCAGATACCTAATACCAGACACTATATACCTAATACCAGACACCAGATAACTAATACCAGACACCTAATACCAGACACCAGATAGCTAATACCAGACACCAGATTCCTAATACCAGACACCAGATACCTAATACCAGACACTAGATACCTAATACCAGACACCAGATACCTAATACCAGACACCAGATATCTAATACCAGACACCAGATACCTAATACCAGACACCAGATAACTAATACCAGACACCAGATAACTAATACCAGACACCAGATACCTAATACCAGACACCAGATACCTAATACCAGACACCAGATAACTAATACCAGACACCAGATACCTAATACCAAACACCAGATACCTAATACCAGACACCAGATACCTAATACCAGACACCAGATTCCTAATACCAGACACCAGATACCTAATACCAGACACTAGATAACTAATACCAGACACCAGACAACTAATACCAGACACCAGATACCTAATACCAGACACAAGATACCTAATACCAGACACTAGATACCTAATACCAGACACCAGATACCTAATCCCAGACACCAGATACCTAATACCAGACACCAGATAACTAATACAAGACACCAGATATCTAATACCAGACACCAGATACCTAATACCAGACACCAGATAACTAATACCAGACACCAGATAACTAATTCCAGACACCAAATAACTAATACCAGACACCAGATACCTAATCCCAGACACCAGATACCTAATACCAGACACCAGATAACTAATACCAGACACCAGATATCTAATACCAGACACCAGATACCTAATACCAGACACCAGATAACTAATACCAGACACCAGATACCTAATACCAGACACCAGATTCCTAATACCAGACACCAGATACCTAATACCAGACACTAGATAACTAATACCAGACACCAGATAACTAATACCAGACACCAGATACCTAATACCAGACACAAGATACCTAATACCAGACACTAGATACCTAATACCAGACAACAGATACCTAATCCCAGACACCAGATACCTCATACCAGACACCAGATAACTAATACCAGACACCAGATATCTAATACCAGACACCAGATACCTAATATCAGACACCAGATAACTAATACCAGACACCAGATAACTATTACCAGACACCAAATAACTAATACCAGACACTAGATACCTAATACCACACACCAGATACCTAATACCAGACACTAGATACCTAATACCAGACAACAGATAATTAATACCAGACACCTAATACCAGACACCAGATAGCTAATACCAGACACCAGATAACTAATACCAGACACCAGATAACTAATACCAGACACCAGATAACTACTACCAGACACCAGATACCTAATACCAGACACCAGATAACTAATACCACACATCAGATACCAGACACCAGATACCTAATACCACACACCAGATACCAGACACTAGATACCTAATACCAGACACCAGATTCCTAATACGAGACACCAGATACCTAATACCAGACACTAGATACCTAATACCAGACACCAGATATCTAATACCAGACACCAGATACCTAATACCAGACACCAGATAACTAATACCAGACACCAGATAACTATTACCAGACACCAAATAACTAATACCAGACACTAGATACCTAATACCACACACCAGATACCTAATACCAGACACTATATACCTAATACCAGACACCAGATAACTAATACCAGACACCTAATACCAGACACCAGATAGCTAATACCAGACACCTAATACCAGACACCAGATTCCTAATACCAGACACCAGATACCTAATACCAGACACTAGATACCTAATACCAGACACCAGATACCTAATACCAGACACCAGATATCTAATACCAGACACCAGATACCTAATACCAGACACCAGATAACTAATACCAGACACCAGATAACTAATACCAGACACCAGATACCTAATACCAGACACCAGATACCTAATACCAGACACCAGATAACTTATACCAGACACCAGATACCTAATACCAAACACCAGATACCTAATACCAGACACCAGATACCTAATACCAGACACCAGATTCCTAATACCAGACACCAGATACCTAATACCAGACACTAGATAACTAATACCAGACACCAGACAACTAATACCAGACACCAGATACCTAATACCAGACACAAGATACCTAATACCAGACACTAGATACCTAATCCCAGACACCAGATAACTAATACCAGACACCAGATACCTAATACCAGACACAAGATACCTAATACCAGACACTAGATACCTATTACCAGACACCAGATACCTAATCCCAGACACCAGATACCTCATACCAGACACCAGATAACTAATACCAGACACCAGATATCTAATACCAGACACCAGATACCTAATATCAGACACCAGATAACTAATACCAGACACCAGATAACTATTACCAGACACCAAATAACTAATACCAGACACCAGATACCTAATCCCAGACACCAGATACCTCATACCAGACACCAGATACCTAATACCAGACAACAGATAATTAATACCAGACACCTAATACCAGACACCAGATAGCTAATACCAGACACCAGATAACTAATACCAGACACCAGATAACTACTACCAGACACCAGATACCTAATACCAGACACCAGATAACTAATACCACACACCAGATACCAGACACCAGATACCTAATACCACACACCAGATACCAGACACCAGATACCTAATACCACACACCAGATACCAGACACTAGATACCTAATACCAGACACCAGATATCTAATACCAGACACCAGATACCTGATAACAGACACAAGATAGCTAATACCAGACACCTAATACCAGACACCAGATACCTAATACCAGACACAAGATACCTAATACCAGACACTAGATACCTAATACCAGACACAAGAGACCTAATCCCAGACACCAGATACCTAATACCAGACACCAGATAACTAATACAAGACACCAGATATCTAATACCAGACACCAGATACCTAATACCAGACACCAGATAACTAATACCAGACACCAGATAACTAATTGCAGACACCAAATAACTAATACCAGACACCAGATACCTAATCCCAGACACCAGATACCTAATACCAGACACCAGATAACTAATACCATACACCAGATATCTAATACCAGACACCAGATACCTAATACCAGACACCAGATAACTAATACCAGACACCAGATACCTAATACAAGACACCAGATTCCTAATACCAGACACCAGATACCTAATACCAGACACTAGATAACTAATACCAGACACCAGATAACTAATACCAGACACCAGATACCTAATACCAGACATAAGGTACCTAATACCAGACACTAGATACCTAATACCAGACACCAGATACCTAATCCCAGACACCAGATACCTAATACCAGACACCAGATAACTAATACCATACACCAGATATCTAATACCAGACACCAGATACCTAATACCAGACACCAGATAACTAATACCAGACACCAGATACCTAATACCAGACACCAGATAACTAATACCAGACACCAGATACCTAATACCAAACACCAGATACCTAATACCAGACACCAGATACCTAATACCAGACACCAGATTCCTAATACCAGACACCAGATACCTAATACCAGACACTAGATAACTAATACCAGACACCAGACAACTAATACCAGACACCAGATACCTAATACCAGACAAAAGATACCTAATACCAGACACTAGATACCTAATACCAGACACCAGATACCTAATCCCAGACACCAGATACCTAATACCAGACACCAGATAACTAATACAAGACACCAGATATCTAATACTAGACACCAGATACCTAATACCAGACACCAGATAACTAATACCAGACACCAGATAACTAATTCCAGACACCAAATAACTAATACCAGACACCAGATACCTAATCCCAGACACCAGATACCTAATACCAGACACCAGATAACTAATACCAGACACCAGATATCTAATACCAGACACCAGATACCTAATACCAGACACCAGATAACTAATACCAGACACCAGATAACTATTACCAGACACCAAATAACTAATACCAGACACTAGATACCTAATACCACACACCAGATACCTAATACCAGACACTAGATACCTAATACCAGACAACAGATAACTAATACCAGACACCTAATACCAGACACCAGATAGCTAATACCAGACACCAGATAACTAATACCAGACACCAGATAACTAATACCAGACACCAGATAACTACTACCAGACACCAGATACCTAAAACCAGACACCAGATAACTAATACCACACACCAGATACCAGACACCAGATACCTAATACCACACACCAGATACCAGACACTAGATACCTAATACCAGACACCAGATTCCTAATACGAGACACCAGATACCTAATACCAGACACTAGATACATAATACCAGACACCAGATATCTAATACCAGACACCAGATACCTGATAACAGACACAAGATAACTAATACCAGACACCTAATACCAGACACCAGATACCTAATACCAGACACTAGATACCTAATACCAGACACCAGATACCTAATACCAGACACCAGATAACTAATAGCAGACACCAGATAACTAATAATAGACACCAGATAACTAATACCAGACACCAGATAACTAATACCAGACACTAGATACCTTATACCACACACCAGATACCTAATACCAGACACTAGATACCTAATACCAGACACTAGATACCTAATACCAGACACTAGATACCTAATACCAGACACCAGATAACTAATACCAGACACCTAATACCAGACACCAGATACCTAATACCAGACACCAGATACCTAATACCAGACACCAGATAACTAATACCAGACACCAGATTCCTAATACCAGACACCAGAAACCTAATAGCAGACACCAGATAACTAATAATAGACACCAGATAACTAATACCATATACCAGATAACTAATACCAGACACTAGATACCTTATACCACACACCAGATACCTTATACCAGACACTAGATACCTAATACCAGACACTAGATACCTAATACCAGACACTAGATACCTAATACCAGACACCAGATAACTAATACCAGACACCTAATACCAGACACCAGATACCTAATACCAGACACTAGATACCTAATACCAGACACTAGATACCTAATACCAGACATTAGATACCTAATACCAGACACCAGATAACTAATACCAGACACCTAATACCAGACACCAGATACCTAATACCAGACACCAGATACCTCATACCAGACACCAGATAACTAATACCAGACACCAGATAACTAATACCAGACACCAGATAACTACTACCAGACACCAGATACCTAATACCAGACACCAGATAACTAATACCACACACCAGATACCAGACACCAGATACCTAATACCACACACCAGATACCAGACACTAGATACCTAATACCAGACACCAGATATCTAATACCAGACACCAGATACCTGATAACAGACACAAGATAGCTAATACCAGACACCTAATACCAGACACCAGATACCTAATACCAGACACAAGATACCTAATACCAGACACTAGATACCTAATACCAGACACCAGATACCTAATCCCAGACACCAGATACCTAATACCAGACACCAGATAACTAATACAAGACACCAGATATCTAATACCAGACACCAGATACCTAATACCAGACACCAGATAACTAATACCAGACACCAGATAACTAATTCCAGACACCAAATAACTAATACCAGACACCAGATACCTAATCCCAGACACCAGATACCTAATAGCAGACACCAGATAACTAATACCATACACCAGATATCTAATACCAGACACCAGATACCTAATACCAGACACCAGATAACTAATACCAGACACCAGATACCTAATACCAGACACCAGATTCTTAATACCAGACACCAGATACCTAATACCAGACACTAGATAACTAATACCAGACACCAGATAACTAATACCAGACACCAGATACCTAATACCAGACACAAGATACCTAATACCAGACACTAGATACCTAATACCAGACACCAGATACCTAATCCCAGACACCAGATACCTAATACCAGACACCAGATAACTAATTCCAGACACCAGATATCTAATACCAGACACCAGATACCTAATACCAGACACCAGATAACTAATACCAGACACCAGATAACTATTACCAGACACCAAATAACTAATACCAGACACTAGATACCTAATACCACACACCAGATACCTAATACCAGACACTATATACCTAATACCAGACACCAGATAACTAATACCAGACACCTAATACCAGACACCAGATAGCTAATACCAGACACCTGATACCAGACACCAGATTCCTAATACCAGACACCAGATACCTAATACCAGACACTAGATACCTAATACGAGACACCAGATACCTAATACCAGACACCAGATATCTAATACCAGACACCAGATACCTAATACCAGACACCAGATAACTAATACCAGACACCAGATAACTAATACCAGACACCAGATACCTAATACCAGACACCAGATACCTAATACCAGACACCAGATAACTAATACCAGACACCAGATACCTAATACCAGACACCAGACAACTAATACCAGACACCAGATACCTAATACCAGACACAAGATACCTAATACCAGACACTAGATACTTAATACCAGACACCAGATACCTAATCCCAGACACCAGATACCTAATACCAGACACCAGATAACTAATACAAGACACCAGATATCTAATACCAGACACCAGATACCTAATACCAGACACCAGATAACTAATACCAGACACCAGATAACTAGTTCCAGATACCAAATAACTAATACCAGACACCAGATACCTAATCCCAGACACCAGATACCTAATACCAGACACCAGATAACTAATACCAGACACCAGATATCTAATACCAGACACCAGATACCTAATACCAGACACCAGATAACTAATACCAGACACCAGATACCTAATACCAGACACCAGATTCCTAATACCAGACACCAGATACCTAATACCAGACACTAGATAACTAATACCAGATACCAGATAACTAATACCAGACACCAGATACCTAATACCAGACACAAGATACCTAATACCAGACACTAGATACCTAATACCAGACACCAGATACCTAATCCCAGACACCAGATACCTAATACCAGACACCAGATAACTAATACCAGACACTAGATATCTAATACCAGACACCAGATACCTAATACCAGACACCAGATAACTAATACCAGACACCAGATAACTATTACCAGACACCAAATAACTAATACCAGACACTAGATACCTAATACCACACACCAGATACCTAATACCAGACACTAGATACCTAATACCAGACAACAGATAACTAATACCAGACACCTAATACCAGACACCAGATAGCTAATACCAGACACCAGATAACTAATACCAGACACCAGATAACTAATACCAGACACCAGATAACTACTACCAGACACCAGATACCTAATACCAGACACCAGATAACTAATACCACACACCAGATACCAGACACCAGATACCTAATACCACACACCAGATACCAGACACTAGATACCTAATACCAGACACCAGATTCCTAATACGAGACACCAGATACCTAATACCAGACACTAGATACCTAATACTAGACACCAGATAACTAATACCAGACACCAGATAACTAATACCAGACACTAGATACCTTATACCACACACCAGATACCTAATACCAGACACTAGATACCTAATACCAGACACTAGATACCTAATACCAGACACTAGATACCTAATACCAGACACCAGATAATTAATACCAGACACCTAATACCAGACACCAGATACCTAATACCAGACACCAGATACCTAATACCAGACACCAGATAACTAATACCAGACACCAGATTCCTAATACCAGACACCAGATACCTAATACCAGACACTAGATACCTAATACCAGACACCAGATACCTAATACCAGACACCAGATATCTAATACCAGACACCAGATACCTAATACCAGGCACCAGATACCTAATACCAGACACCAGATAACTAATACCAGACAGCAGATAACTAATACCAGACACCAGATAACTAACACCAGACACCAGATACCTAATACCAGACACCAGATAACTAATACCAGACACCAGATACCTAATACCAAACACCAGATACCTAATACCAGACACCAGATACCTAATACCAGACACCAGATTCCTAATACCAGACACCAGATACCTAATACCAGACACTAGATAACTAATACCAGACACCAGATAACTAATACCAGACACCAGATACCTAATACCAGACACAAGATACCTAATACCAGACACTAGATACCTAATACCAGACACCAGATACCTAATCCCAGACACCAGATACCTAATACCAGACACCAGATAACTAATACCAGCCACCAGATATCTAATACCAGACACCAGATACCTAATACCAGACACCAGATAACTAATACCAGACACCAGATAACTAATTCCAGACACCAAATAACTAATACCAGACACTAGATACCTAATACCACACACCAGATACCTAATACCAGACACTAGATACCTAATACCAGACACCAGATACCAAATACCAGACACCAGATACCTAATACCAGACACTAGATACCTAATACCAGACACCAGATACTTAATACCAGACACCAGATACCTAATACCAGACACTAGATACCTAATACCAGACACCAGATACCTAATACCAGACACCAGATATCTAATACCAGACACCAGATAACTAATACCAGACACTAGATACCTAATCCCAGACACCAGATACCTAATACCAAACACCAGATACCAAATACCAGACACCAGATACCTAATACCAGACACTAGATACCTAATACCAGACACCAGATACTTAATACCAGACACCAGATACATAATACCAGACACTAGATACCTAATACCAGACACCAGATATCTAATACCAGACACCAGATATCTAATACCAGACACCAGATAACTAATACCAGACACTAGATACCTAATCCCAGACACCAGATACCTAATACCAGACACCAGATTTTTAATACCAGACACTAGATACCTAATACCAGACACCAGATAACTAATACCAGACACCTAATACCAGACACCAGATACCTAATACCAGGCACCAGATACCTAATACCAGACACCAGATAACTAATACCAGCCACCAGATACCTAAAACCAGACACCAGATACCTAATACCAGATACTAGATACCTAATACCAGACACCAGATACCTAATACCAGACACCAGATACCTAATACCAGACACCAGATACCTAATACCAGACACCAGATACCTAATACCAGACACCAGATAACTAATACCAGACACAAGATATCTAATACCAGACACCAGATACCTAATATCAGACACTAGATACCTAATACCAGACACCAGATACCTAATACCAGATACCAGATTCCTAATACCAGACACCAGATAACTAATACCAGACACCAGATTCCTAATACCAGACACCAGGTACCTAATACCAGACACCAGATATGTAATACCAGACACCATATACCTAATACCAGACACCAGATTCCTAATACCAGACACCAGATATCTAATACCAGACACCAGATAACTAATACCAGACACTAGATACCTAATCCCAGACACCAGATACCTAATACCAGACACCAGATACCAAATACCAGACACCAGATACCTAATACCAGACACTAGATACCTAATACCAGACACCAGATACTTAATACCAGACACCAGATACCTAATACCAGACACTAGATACCTAATACCAGACACCAGATACCTAATACCAGACACCAGATATCTAATACCAGACACCAGATAACTAATACCAGACACTAGATACCTAATCCCAGACACCAGATACCTAATACCAGACACCAGATTTTTAATACCAGACACTAGATACCTAATACCAGACACCAGATAACTAATACCAGACACCTAATACCAGACACCAGATACCTAATACCAGGCACCAGATACCTAAAACCAGACACCAGATACCTAATACCAGATACCAGATAACTAATACCAGCCACCAGATACCTAAAACCAGACACCAGATACCTAATACCAGATACTAGATACCTAATACCAGACACCAGATTCCTAATACCAGACACCAGATACCTAATACCAGACACCAGATATCTAACACCAGACACCAGATACCTAATACCAGGCACCAGATACCTAATACCAGACACCAGATAACTAATACCAGACACTAGATACCTAATACCAGACACCAGATTCCTAATACCAGATACCAGATTCCTAATACCAGACACCAGATAACTAATACCAGACACCAGATTCCTAATACCAGACACCAGGTACCTAATACCAGACACCAGATATGTAATACCAGACACCATATACCTAATACCAGACACCAGATTCCTAATACCAGACACCAGATATCTAATACCAGACACCAGATACCTAATACCAGACACCAGATACCTAAGACCAGACAATAGATACCTAATACCAGACACCAGATACCTAATACCAGACACCAGATTCCTAATACCAGACATCAGATATCTAATACCTGACACCAGATACCTAATACCAGACACCAGATACCTAATACCAGACACCAGATACCTAATCCTAGACACCAGATACCTAATACCAGACACCAGATAACTAATACCAGACACCAGATACCTAATACCAGACACCAGATACCTAATACCAGACACCAGATACCTAATACCAGACCCCAGATACCTAATACCAGACACCAGATACCTAATACCAGACACCAGATTCCTAATACCAGACACCAGATACCTAATACCAGACACTAGATACCTAATACCAGACACCAGATTCCTAGTATCAGACACCAGATACCTAATACTAGACACCAAATACCTAATACCAGACACCAGATTCCTAATACCAGACACCAGATACCTCATAATAGACACCAGATACCTAATACCAGACACCAGATACCTAATACCAGACACCAGATTCCTAATACCAGACACTAGATACCTAATACCAGACACCAGATACCTAATACCAGACACCAGATACCTAATACCAGACACCAGATACCTAATAACAGACACCAGATACCTAATACCAGACACAAGATATCTAATACCAGACACCAGATACCTAATACCAGACACCAGATAACTAAAACCACACACCAGATACCTAATAGCAGACACTAGATACCTAATACCAGACACTAGATACCTAATACCAGACACTAGATACCTAATACCAGACACCAGATAACTAATACCAGACACCTAATACCAGACACCAGATACCTAATACCAGACACCAGATAACTAATACCAGACACCAGATAACTAATACCACACACCAGATACCAGACACCAGATACCTAATACCAGACATTAGATACCTAATACCAGACACCAGATACCTAATACCAGACACCAGATAACTAATACCACACACCAGATAACTAATACCAGACACCAGATACCTAATACCAGACATCAGATTCCTAATACCAGACACCAGATACCTAATACCAGACACCAGATAACTAATACCAGACACCAGATAACTTATACCAGACACCAGATTCCTAATTTTAGACACCAGATACCTAATACCAGACACCAGATACCTAATACCAGACACCAGATATCTAATACCAGACACTAGATACCCAATACCAGACACCAGATAACTAATACCAGACACCAGATAACTAATACCAGACACCAGATATCTAATACCAGACACGAGATACCTAATACCAGACATCAGATAACTAATACCAGACACCAGATAACTAATACCAGAGAACAGATAACTAATACCAGATAACTAATACCAGACACCAGATACCTAATACCAGACACCAGATACCTAATACCAGACACCAGATATCTAATACCAGACACCAGATAACTAATACCAGACACTAGATACCTAATACCAGACACCAGATACCTAATACTAGACACCAGATATCTACTACCAGATAACTAATACCAGACACCAAATAACTAATACCAGACACCAGATTCCTAATACCAGACACCAGATACCTAATACCAGACACTAGATACCTAATACCAGACACCAGATACCTAATACCAGACACCAGATTCCTAATACCAGACACCAGATATCTAATACCAGACACCAGATACCTAATACCAGACACCCGATTCCTAATACCAGACACCAGATACCTAATACCAGACACCAGATACCTAATACCAGACACCAGATATCTAATACCAGACTACCAGATACCTAATACCAGACACCAGATAACTAATACCAGACACCAGATACCTAATACCACACACCAGATACCTAATACCAGACACCAGATACCTAATACCAGATACCAGATACCTAATAAAAGACACCAGATATCTAATACCAGACACCAGATACCTAATACCAGACACCAAATACCTAATACCAGACACCAGATACCTAATACCAGACACCAGATACCTAATACCAGACACCAGATAACTAATACCACACACCAGATAACTAATACCAGACACCAGATACCTAATACCAGACATCAGATTCCTAATACCAGACACCAGATACCTAATACCAGACACCAGATAACTAATACCAGACACCAGATAACTAATACCAGACACCAGATTCCTAATTTTAGACACAAGATACCTAATACCAGACACCAGATACCTAATACCAGACACCAGATATCTAATACCAGTTACTAGATACCCAATACCAGACACCAGATAACTAATACCAGACACCAGATAACTAATACCAGACACCAGATATCTAATACCAGACACGAGATACCTAATACCAGACATCAGATAACTAATACCAGACACCAGATAACTAATACCAGAGAACAGATAACTAATACCAGATAACTAATACCAGACACCAGATACCTCATACCAGACACCAGATACCTAATACCAGACACCAGATATCTAATACCAGACACCAGATAACTAATACCAGACACCAGATAACTAATACCAGACACCTAATACCAGACACTAGATACCTAATACCAGACACCAGATACCTAATACTAGACACCAGATAACTAATACCAGACACCAGATAACTAATACCAGACACTAGATACCTAATACCACACACCAGATACCTAATACCAGACACTACGTACCTAATACTAGACACTAAATACCTAATACCAGACAATAGATACCTAATACCAGACACCAGATAACTAATACCAGACACCTAATACCAGACACCAGACACCTAATACCAGACACCAGATAACTAATATCAGACACCAGAAAACTAATACCAGACACCAGATAACTAATACCAGACACCAGATACCTAATACCAGACACCAGATAACTAATACCACACACCAGATACCAGACACCAGATACCTAATACCAGACACTAGATACCTAATACCAGACACCAAATACCTAATACCAGATACCAGATAACAAATACCAGACACCAGATAACTAATACCAGACACCAGACCCCTAATACCAGACACCAGATTCCTAATGCCAGACACCAGATACCTAATACCAGACACCATATAACTAATACCAGACACCAGATAACTAATACCAGACACCAGATTCCTAATTTTAGACACCAGATACCTAATACCAGACACCAGATACCTAATACCAGACACCAGATATCTAATAACAGACACTAGATACCTAATACCAGACACCAGATAACTAATACCAGACACCAGATAACTAATACCAGACACCAGATATCTAATACCAGATACGAGATACCTAATAATAGACACCAGATAACTAATACCAGACACCAGATAACTAATACCAGACAACAGATAACTAATACCAGATAACTAATACCAGACACCAGATACCTAATACCAGACACCAGATATCTAATACCAGACACTAGATACCTAATACCAGATACCAGATATCTAATACCAGACACTAGATACCTTATACCAGACACCAGATAACTAATACCAGACACCAGATAACTAATACCAGACACCAGATATCTAATACCAGACACCAGATACCTAATACCAGACACCAGATAACTAATAACAGACACCAGATAACTAATACCAGACACCAGATAACTTATACCAGATAACTAATACCAGACACCAGATAACTAATACCAGACACCAGATTCCTAATACCAGACACCAGATTCCTAGTATCAGACACCAGATACCTAATACTAGACACCAGATACCTAATACCAGACACCAGATTCCTAATACCAGACACCAGATACCTAATACCAGACACCAGATACCTAATACCAGACACCAGATACCTAATACCAGACACCAGATTCCTAATACCAGACACTAGATACCTAATACCAGACACCAGATACCTAATACCAGACATCAGGTATCTAATACCAGATAACTAATACCAGACACCAGATAACTAATACCAGACACCAGATTCCTAATACCAGACACCAGATACCTAATACCAGACACCAGATACCTAATACCAGACACCAGATACCTAATACCAGATAACTAATACCAGACACCAGATACCTAATACCAGACACCAGATACCTAATACCAGACAACAGATACCTAATACCAGACACCAGATACCTAATACCAGACACCAGATTCCTAATACCAGACACCAGATATCTAATACCAGACACCAGATACCTAATACCAGACACCAGATACCTAATACCAGACACCAGATACCTAATACCAGACACCAGATTCCTAATACCAGACACCAGATATCTAATACCAGACACCAGATACCTAATACCAGACACCAGATACCTAATACCAGACACCAGATACCTAATACCATACACCAGATAACTAATACCAGACACCAGACACCAGATACCTAATACCAGACACCAGATACCTAATACCAGACACAAGATACCTAATACCAGACACCAGATACCTAATACCACACACCAGATACCTAATACCAGACACCAGATACCTAATACCAGACACCAGATACCTAATACCAGACACCAGATACCTAATACCAGACACCAGATACCTAATACCAGATACCAGATACCTAATACCAGACACCAGATACCTAATACCAGACACCAGATTCCTAATACCAGACACCATATACCTAATACCAGACACTAGATACCTAATAACAGACACCAGATCCCTAGTATCAGACACCAGATACCTAATACCACACACCAGATACCAGACACCAGATACCTAATACCAGACACTAGATACCTAATACCAGACACCAGATACCTAATACCAGACACCAGATAACAAATACCAGACACCAGATAACTAATACCAGACACCAGATACCTAATACCAGACACCAGATTCCTAATACCAGACACCAGATACCTAATACCAGACACCAGATAACTAATACCAGACACCAGATAACTAATACCAGACACCAGATATCTAATACCAGACACCAGATACCTAATACCAGACACCAGATAACTAATAACAGACACCAGATAACTAATACCAGACACCAGATAACTAATACCAGACACCAGATACCTAATACCAGACACCAGATATCTAATACCAGACACTAGATACCTAATACCAGATACCAGATATCTAATACCAGACACTAGATACCTTATACCAGACACCAGATAACTAATACCAGACACCAGATAACTAATACCAGACACCAGATATCTAATACCAGACACCAGATACCTAATACCAGACACCAGATAACTAATAACAGACACCAGATAACTAATACCAGACACCAGATAACTTATACCAGATAACTAATACCAGACACCAGATAACTAATACCAGACACCAGATTCCTAATACCAGACACCAGATTCCTAGTATCAGACACCAGATACCTAATACTAGACACCAGATACCTAATACCAGACACCAGATTCCTAATACCAGACACCAGATACCTAATACCAGACACCAGATACCTAATACCAGACACCAGATACCTAATACCAGACACCAGATTCCTAATACCAGACACTAGATACCTAATACCAGACACCAGATACCTAATACCAGACACCAGGTATCTAATACCAGATAACTAATACCAGACACCAGATAACTAATACCAGACACCAGATTCCTAATACCAGACACCAGATACCTAATACCAGACACCAGATACCTAATACCAGACACCAGATACCTAATACCAGATAACTAATACCAGACACCAGATACCTAATACCAGACACCAGATACCTAATACCAGACAACAGATACCTAATACCAGACACCAGATACCTAATACCAGACACCAGATTCCTAATACCAGACACCAGATATCTAATACCAGACACCAGATACCTAATACCAGACACCAGATACCTAATACCAGACACCAGATACCTAATACCAGACACCAGATTCCTAATACCAGACACCAGATATCTAATACCAGACACCAGATACCTAATACCAGACACCAGATACCTAATACCAGACACCAGATACCTAATACCAGACACCAGATAACTAATACCAGACACCAGACAACAGATACCTAATACCAGACACCAGATACCTAATACCAGACACAAGATACCTAATACCAGACACCAGATACCTAATACCACACACCAGATACCTAATACCAGACACCAGATACCTAATACCAGACACCAGATACCTAATACCAGACACCAGATACCTAATACCAGATACCAGATACCTAATACCAGACACCAGATACCTAATACCAGACACCAGATTCCTAATACCAGACACCATATACCTAATACCAGACACTAGATACCTAATAACAGACACCAGATTCCTAGTATCAGACACCAGATACCTAATACCACACACCAGATACCAGACACCAGATACCTAATACCAGACACTAGATACCTAATACCAGACACCAGATACCTAATACCAGACACCAGATAACAAATACCAGACACCAGATAACTAATACCAGACACCAGATACCTAATACCAGACACCAGATTCCTAATACCAGACACCAGATACCTAATACCAGACACCAGATAACTAATACCAGACACCAGATAACTAATACCAGACACCAGATTCCTAATTTTAGACACCAGATACCTAATACCAGACACCAGATACCTAATACCAGACACCAGATATCTAATAACAGACACTAGATACCTAATACCAGACACCAGATAACTAATACCAGACACCAGATAACTAATACCAGACACCAGATATCTAATACCAGATACGAGATACCTATTAATAGACACCAGATAACTAATACCAGACACCAGATAACTAATACCAGACAACAGATAACTAATACCAGATAACTAATACCAGACACCAGATACCTAACACCAGACACCAGATATCTAATACCAGACACTAGATACCTAATACCAGATACCAGATATCTAATACCAGACACTAGATACCTTATACCAGACACCAGATAACTAATACCAGACACCAGATAACTAATACCTGACACCAGATATCTAATACCAGACACCAGATACCTAATACCAGACACCAGATAACTAATAACAGACACCAGATAACTAATACCAGACACCAGATAACTTATACCAGATAACTAATACCAGACACCAGATAACTAATACCAGACACCAGATTCCTAATACCAGACACCAGATTCCTAGTATCAGACACCAGATACCTAATACTAGACACCAGATACCTAATACCAGACACCAGATTCCTAATACCAGACACCAGATACCTAATACCAGACACCAGATACCTAATACCAGACACCAGATACCTAATACCAGACACCAGATTCCTAATACCAGACACTAGATACCTAATACCAGACACCAGATTCCTAATACCAGACACCAGGTATCTAATACCAGATAACTAATACCAGACACCAGATAACTAATACCAGACACCAGATTCCTAATACCAGACACCAGATACCTAATACCAGACACCAGATACCTAATACCAGACACCAGATACCTAATACCAGATAACTAATACCAGACACCAGATACCTAATACCAGACACCAGATACCTAATACCAGACAACAGATACCTAATACCAGACACCAGATACCTAATACCAGACACCAGATTCCTAATACCAGACACCAGATATCTAATACCAGACACCAGATACCTAATACCAGACACCAGATACCTAATACCAGACACGAGATACCTAATACCAGACACCAGATAACTAATACCAGACACCAGACACCAGATACCTAATACCAGACACCAGATACCTAATACCAGACACAAGATACCTAATACCAGACACCACATACATAATACCACACACCAGATACCTAATACCAGACACCAGATACCTAATACCAGACACCAGATACCTAATACCAGACACCAGATACCTAATACCAGATACCAGATACCTAATACCAGACACCAGATACCTAATACCAGACACCAGATTCCTAATACCAGACACCATATACCTAATACCAGACACTAGATACCTAATAACAGACACCAGATTCCTAGTATCAGACACCAGATACCTAATACCACACACCAGATACCAGACACCAGATACCTAATACCAGACACTAGATACCTAATACCAGACACCAGATACCTAATACCAGACACCAGATAACAAATACCAGACACCAGATAACTAATACCAGACACCACATACCTAATACCAGACACCAGATTCCTAATACCAGACACCAGATACCTAATACCAGACACCAGATAACTAATACCAGACACCAGATAACTAATACCAGACACCAGATTCCTAATTTTAGACACCAGATACCTAATACCAGACACCAGATACCTAATACCAGACACCAGATATCTAATACCAGACACTAGATACCTAATACCAGACACCAGATAACTAATACCAGACACCAGATAACTAATACCAGACACCAGATATCTAATACCAGATACGAGATACCTAATAATAGACACCAGATAACTAATACCAGACACCAGATAACTAATACCAGACAACAGATAACTAACACCAGATAACTAATACCAGACACCAGATACCTAATACCAGACACCAGATACCTAATACCAGGCACCAGATATCTAATACCAGACACTAGATACCTAATACCAGATACCAGATATCTAATACCAGACACTAGATACCTTATACCAGACACCAGATAACTAATACCAGACACCAGATAACTAATACCAGACACCAGATATCTAATACCAGACACCAGATACCTAATACCAGACACCAGGTAACTAATACCAGACACCAGATAACTAATACCAGACACCAGATAACTTATACCAGATAACTAATACCAGACACCAGATAACTAATACCAGACACCAGATTCCTAATACCAGACACCAGATTCCTAGTATCAGACACCAGATACCTAATACTAGACACCAGATACCTAATACCAGACACCAGAATCCTAATACCACACACCAGATACCTAATACCAGACACTAGATACCTAATACCAGACACTAGATACCTAATACCAGACACCAGATACCTAATACCAGACACCAGGTATCTAATACCAGATAACTAATACCAGATACCTGAGAACTAATACCAGACACCAGATAACTTATACCAGATAACTAATACCAGACACCAGATAACTAATACCAGACACCAGATTCCTTATACCAGACACCAGATTCCTAGTATCAGACACTAGATACCTAATACCAGACACCAGATACCTAATACCAGACACCAGATACCTAATACCACACACCAGATACCTAATACCAGACACTAGATACCTAATACCAGACACTAGATACCTAATACCAGACACCAGATACCTAATACCAGACACCAGATAACTAATACCACACACCAGATACCTAATACCAGACACCAGATACCTAATACCAGACACCAGATATCTAATACCAGACACCAGATACCTAATACCATACAATAGATACCTAATACCAGACACCAGATTCCTAGTATCAGACACCAGATACCTAATACTAGACACCAGATACCTAATACCAGACACCAGATTCCTAATACCAGACACCAGATACCTAATACCAGACACCAGATAACTAATACCACACACCAGATACCTAATACCAGACACCAGATACCTAACACCAGACACCAGATACCTAATACCAGACACCAGATACCTAATACCAGACACCAGATATCTAATACCAGACACCAGATACCTAATACCAGACACCAGATACCTAATACCAGACACCAAATACCTAATACCAGACACCAGATACCTAATACCAGACACCAGATACCTAATACCAGACACCAGATATCTAATACCAGACACCAGATACCTAATACCAGACACCAGATACCTAATACCAGACACCAGATAACTAATACCACACACCAGATACCTAATACCAGACACCAGATACCTAACACCAGACACCAGATACCTAATACCAGACACCAGATACCTAATACCAGACACCAGATATCTAATACCAGACACCAGATACCTAATACCAGACACCAGATAACTAATACCAGACACCAGATAACTAATACCAGACACCAGATAACTTATACCAGATAACTAATACCAGACACCAGATAACTAATACCAGACACCAGATACCTAATACCAGACACCAGATACCTAATACCATACAATAGATACCTAATACCAGACACCAGATTCCTAGTATCAGACACCAGATACCTAATACTAGACACCAGATACCTAATACCAGACACCAGATTCCTAATACCAGACACCAGATACCTAATACCAGACACCAGATAACTAATACCACACACCAGATACCTAATACCAGACACCAGATACCTAACACCAGACACCAGATACCTAATACCAGACACCAGATACCTAATACCAGACACCAGATATCTAATACCAGACACCAGATACCTAATACCAGACACCAGATACCTAATACCAGACACCAAATACCTAATACCAGACACCAGATACCTAATACCAGACACCAGATACCTAATACCAGACACCAGATACCTAATACCAGACAACAGATACCTAATACCAGACACCAGATACCTAATACCAGACACCAGATTCCTAATACCAGACACCAGATATCTAATACCAGACACCAGATACCTAATACCAGACACCAGATACCTAATACCAGACACCAGATACCTAATACCAGACACCAGATTCCTAATACCAGACACCAGATACCTAATACCAGACACCAGATACCTAATACCAGACACCAGATACCTAATACCAGACACCAGATAACTAATACCAGACACCAGACACCAGATACCTAATACCAGACACCAGATACCTAATACCAGACACTAGATACCTAATACCAGACACCAGATACCTAATACCAGACACCAGATACCTAATACCAGACACCAGATACCTAATACCAGACACCAGATACCTAATACCAGACACCAGATACCTAATACCAGACCCCAGATACCTAATACCAGATACCAGATACCTAATACCAGACACCAGATACCTAATACCAGACACCAGATTCCTAATACCAGACACCATATACCTAATACCAGACACAAGATACCTAATAACAGACACCAGATTCCTAGTATCAGACACCAGATACCTAATACCAGACACCAGATACCTAATACCAGACACCAGATTCCTAATACCAGACACCAGATTCCTAATACCAGACACCAGATACCTAATACCAGACACCAGATACCTAATACCAGACACTAGATACCTAATACCAGACACCAGATACCTAATACCAGACACCAGATACCTAATACTAGACACCAGATAACTAACACCAGACACCAGATACCTAATACCACACACCAGATACCTAATACCAGACACTAGATACCTAATACCAGACACTAGATACCTAATACCAGACACCAGATACCTAATACCAGACACCAGGTATATAATATCAGATAACTAATACCAGACACCAGATAACTAATACCAGACACCAGATTCCTAATACCAGACACCAGATACCTAATACCAGACACTAGATACCTAATACCAGACACCAGATACCTAATACCAGACACCAGATTCCTAATACCAGACACCAGATATCTAATACCAGACACCAGATACCTAATACCACACACCAGATACCTAATACCAGACACCAGATACCTAATACCAGACACCAGATACCTAATACCAGACACCAGATACCTAATACCAGACACCAGATACCTAATACCAGACACCAGATATCTAATACCAGACACCAGATACCTAATACCAGACACCAGATACCTAATAGCAGACACCAAATACCTAATACCAGACACCAGATAGCTAATACCAGACACCAGATACCTAATACCAGACACCAGATACCTAATACCATACAATATATACCTAATACCAGACACCAGATTCCTAGTATCAGACACCAGATACCTAATACTAGACACCAGATACCTAATACCAGACACCAGATTCCTAATACCAGACACCAGATACCTAATACCAGACACCAGATACCTAATACCATACAATATATACCTAATACCAGACACCAAATTCCTAGTATCAGACACCAGATACCTAATACTAGACACCAGATACCTAATACCAGACACAAGATTCCTAATACCAGACACCAGATACCTAATACCAGACACCAGATACCTAATACCAGATACCAGATTCCTAATACCAGACACCAGATACCTAATACCAGACACCAGATACCTAATACCAGACACCAGATACCTAATACCAGACACCAGATACCTAATACCAGACACCAGATACCTAATACCAGACACCAGATATCTAATACCAGACACCAGATACCTAATACCAGACACCAGATACCTAATACCAGACACCAGATACCTAATACCAGACACCAGATTCCTAATACCAGACACCAGATACCTAATACCAGACACCAGATACCTAATACCAGACACCAGATACCTAATACCAGACACCAGATAACTAATACCAGACACCAGACACCAGATACCTAATACCAGACACCAGATACCTAATACCAGACACTAGATACCTAATACCAGACACCAGATACCTAATACCAGACACCAGATACCTAATACCAGACACCAGATACCTAATACCAGACACCAGATACCTAATACCAGACACCAGATACCTAATACCAGACCCCAGATACCTAATACCAGATACCAGATACCTAATACCAGACACCAGATACCTAATACCAGACACCAGATTCCTAATACCAGACACCATATACCTAATACCAGACACAAGATACCTAATAACAGACACCAGATTCCTAGTATCAGACACCAGATACCTAATACCAGACACCAGATACCTAATACCAGACACCAGATTCCTAATACCAGACACCAGATTCCTAATACCAGACACCAGATACCTAATACCAGACACCAGATACCTAATACCAGACACTAGATACCTAATACCAGACACCAGATACCTAATACCAGACACCAGATACCTAATACTAGACACCAGATAACTAACACCAGACACCAGATACCTAATACCACACACCAGATACCTAATACCAGACACTAGATACCTAATACCAGACACTAGATACCTAATACCAGACACCAGATACCTAATACCAGACACCAGGTATATAATATCAGATAACTAATACCAGACACCAGATAACTAATACCAGACACCAGATTCCTAATACCAGACACCAGATACCTAATACCAGACACTAGATACCTAATACCAGACACCAGATACCTAATACCAGACACCAGATTCCTAATACCAGACACCAGATATCTAATACCAGACACCAGATACCTAATACCACACACCAGATACCTAATACCAGACACCAGATACCTAATACCAGACACCAGATACCTAATACCAGACACCAGATACCTAATACCAGACACCAGATACCTAATACCAGACACCAGATATCTAATACCAGACACCAGATACCTAATACCAGACACCAGATACCTAATAGCAGACACCAAATACCTAATACCAGACACCAGATAGCTAATACCAGACACCAGATACCTAATACCAGACACCAGATACCTAATACCATACAATATATACCTAATACCAGACACCAGATTCCTAGTATCAGACACCAGATACCTAATACTAGACACCAGATACCTAATACCAGACACCAGATTCCTAATACCAGACACCAGATACCTAATACCAGACACCAGATACCTAATACCATACAATATATACCTAATACCAGACACCAAATTCCTAGTATCAGACACCAGATACCTAATACTAGACACCAGATACCTAATACCAGACACAAGATTCCTAATACCAGACACCAGATACCTAATACCAGACACCAGATACCTAATACCAGATACCAGATTCCTAATACCAGACACCAGATACCTAATACCAGACACCAGATACCTAATACCAGACACCAGATACCTAATACCAGACACCAGATACCTAATACCAGACACCAGATACCTAATACCAGACACCAGATATCTAATACCAGACACCAGATACCTAATACCAGACACCAGATACCTAATACCAGACACCAAATACCTAATACCAGACACCAGATACCTAATACCAGACACCAGATACCTAATACCAGACACCAGATACCTAATACCATACAATATATACCTAATACCAGACACCAGATTCCTAGTATCAGACACCAGATACCTAATACTAGACACCAGATACCTAATACCAGACACCAGATTCCTAATACCAGACACCAGATACCTAATACCAGATACCAGATACCTAATACCAGATACCAGATTCCTAATACCAGACACCAGATACCTAATACCAGATACCAGGTACCTAATACCAGACACTAGATACCTAATACCAGACACCAGATACCTAATACCAGACACCAGATACCTAATACCAGACACCAGATAACTAATACCAGACACCAGATATCTAATACCAGACACCAGATACCTAATACCAGACACCAGATAACTAATACCACACACCAGATAACTAATACCAGACACTAGATACCTAATACCACACACCAGATACCTAATACCAGACACTACATACTTAATACCAGACACTAAATACCTAATACCAGACAATAGATACCTAATACCAGACACCAGATAACTAATACCAGACACCTAATACCAGACACCAGATACCTAATACCAGACACTAGATAACTAATATCAGACACCAGATAACTAATACCAGACACCAGATACCTAATACCAGACACCAGATAACTAATACCACACACCAGATACCAGACACCAGATACCTAATACCAGACAGTAGATACCTAATACCAGACACCAGATACCTAATACCAGACACCAGATAACAAATACCAGACACCAGATAACTAATACCAGACACCAGATACCTAATACCAGACACCAGATTCCTAATACCAGACACCAGATACCTAATGCCAGACACCAGATAACTAATACCAGACACCAGATAACTAATACCAGACACCAGATTCCTAATTTTAGACACCAGATACCTAATACCAGACACCAGATACCTAATACCAGACACCAGATATCTAATACCAGACACTAGATACCTAATACCAGACACCAGATAACTAATACCAGACACCAGATAACTAATACCAGACACCAGATATCTAATACCAGATACGAGATACCTAATAATAGACACCAGATAACTAATACCAGACACCAGATAACTAATACCAGACAACAGATAACTAATACTAGATAACTAATACCAGACACCAGATACCTAATACCAGACACCAGATACCTAATACCAGACACCAGATATCTAATACCAGACACTAGATACCTAATACCAGATACCAGATATCTAATACCAGACACTAGATACCTTATACGAGACACCAGATAACTAATACCAGACACCAGATAACTAATACCAGACACCAGATATCTAATACCAGACACCAGATACCTAATACCAGACACCAGATAACTAATACCAGACACCAGATAACTAATACCAGACACCAGATAACTTATACCAGATAACTAATACCAGACATCAGATAACTAATACCAGACACCAGATTCCTAATACCAGACACCAGATTCCTAGTATCTGACACCAGATACCTAATACTAGACACCAGATACCTAATACCAGACACCAGAATCCTAATACCAGACACCAGATACCTAATACCAGAAACCAGATACCTAATACCAGACACCAGATACCTAATACCAGACACCAGATTCCTAATACCAGACACTAGATACCTAATACCAGACACCAGATTCCTAGTATCAGACACCAGATACCTAATACTAGACATCAGATACCTAATACCAGACACCAGATTCCTAATACCAGACACCAGATGCCTAATACCAGACACCAGATACCTAATACCAGACACCAGATACCAGTAGTAGTGAAATGCCGCTCCGGGGACAATTAAAATTTTGAAATTTTAAAATTTTAATTACCCAAATTTTAAAATTCTTGGAAATTTGTGAAATTTGATACCCTACGAGGGTGGGTCAATAAGTTCGTCCAACTTTTTGTTTACATAAGGAATTTTTTGTTTACATAAGGGGTTTTGTTTGTTTAATACATACGAGGGTGGCTCAATAAGTCCGGGTTTTTATGACCATGGGAATTTGTATGTGTGTATGTTTGTGGGGTGGATTAAGGGGTTTCATAAGATTAGTATTTCATAAGTATATATGCCGACGGGAAAATCATGAAAATGATTTTTCCTAGTACCAACGGGGGAATCGTGAAAACTAATTTTTCCTAATGCCTACGGCAATGCATGAATATTTTTCCTAATGCCTAAGGCAATGCATGATTATTTTTCCTAATGCCGACGGCAAAATATGATTATTATTTTTTTCAAATGCCTACGGCAAAACATCATTATTATTTTTTTCAAATGCCGAAGGGAAAATGATTTTTCATAATTCAGACGGGAAAACATAAAAGTTATTTCTAATGCTAATACAGGAGTTTAAGGCTTATAGTGATTTGGGTGGGTGGGGTTGTTATCGTAATACATAACCGAGGGAGTTTATGGATGTGTCTGTCTGTCCGTCCGTCTGTCTGTTGTGCGAGGCTGTGATTGGCCGGGGGAGCGTGGTGTAGTTGAGGTAGATGGATTCAGTGTATGTGTGTATACCTGTCTGTTGGAATTTGTGTGAAGGTGTGATTGACAGGGGGCGGGGTGCAGTTGAGGTAGATGGATGTGTCTGTCTGTCTGTCTGTCCGTCCGTCTGTCTGTTGTGCGAGGCTGTGATTGGCCGGGGGAGCGTGGTGTAGTTGAGGTAGATGGATTCAGTGTATGTGTGTATACCTGTCTGTTGGAATTTGTGTGAGGGTGTGATTGACAGGGGGCGGGGTGTGGTTGTGGTAGATCGACTGCGTGTATGCAGGTGTTGCAAGTCTGTAGGAATTTAAGGCTTTGGGGTAGGTGAGGGTGTTGTTGTACGAGTAATATGTATCCATGGGAATTTGTGGATGTGTCTGTCTTGGGGAATTTAAGCGAAGCTGTTATTAGGAGGGGGTGTGGTGTAGTTGAGGTTGATCGACTGCGTGTATGTATGTCTATATGTTTGTAGGAGCTTAAGACTGATCGTGATTTAAGAGAGGTGAGGATGTTGTTGTAATATGTATACGTAGGAATCTGTATGTATGTATGTCTGTGAAAATTTAAGGCTGATCATGATTTAGGGTAGGTGAGGTGCGTGTAGTAATATGTAACCGTGGGAATCTGTGTGTATGTATGTTTGTAGGAGTTTAAGGCTATCAGTGATTTGAGGGTGTTGTCATACGAGTGATATGTACCCGTGGGAATCTGTATGCATGTTCGTAGGAGTTTAAGGCTGATCGTGATTTGTGTTGTTGTCCGTTTTGTTTGTAGGAATGACCGTGAAAATTTTTGTATGTGATTTTTCTTAAATGAAATCTGGTATATATGTGTGTGTGTGCGTGTGTGTGCGTATGATTTTGTCACGCTAGTAGTTTTATGTACGTGTAAATAAATTGTTTTCAATATCGAGATTTGGTTCTATAAAATATTTTCATATATCTGAACTTCCCTAACCCTATATACATATACATAAGTATATTTTCATACTCACGGTTGCTGGGTATTTTGTCATGCTTAAAATTGTCCAGCTTTAAAGTCTGCCTACGATCAATTTGTTTATATTACAGATTTTGTTTATTTAACAGCATCCGGCTTCTTTGACTTTTCATACGATCATGGGAATTTATAGATTCTCTGTCCATAATAAGGTCGTTTAGCTTGGACATGTGCTCTGACTGAATGGTTTGCGTTATTCATATATTTTTATGATGTAGATATGTAAGTGTGATTGTCAAGATCTAATAAATATTTGAGTATTGATAAGAAATTTGATATTATGTATACATACATATCTACAAATTGATTTTATGTATGTATGTACATATGTATGTACATACAAATAAGTGTTTGCCTCCGTGTTTGAATACATTTTTTTTTTGTTTTTGTTGTTGTTCTAAATATTCGCCTGGTCTTTTATATATAGATGTCAAATATCTTCATAGTTTTTTTTTTTTTATTTGAAATTAAAAAACGTTGATTTAATTTTTATCTGTATTTACTTCAAAGTTTGTGAGGATTTGCTGTTTTAAGTAAAACTAAATTCCTTAAGATACATACTTTAGAATAATAGTAACTATAATAGAAATATTTCCTATATTTAATTTACATTTGTTTAAAGTTGATGCCGCTTATCTTCATTCTTAGAAATATTTTGATACAAAATTTTTTCCAGCCGTAGGCTTTTTTCATCACCTTTTACATTTATTTTAGAATATCTTGCATTGCCTTTTATACATTTATAAACATTTTTAAATGAAACTGATCCAGCAGTCCAGCTTATGTAATGATAGTTTTTTGTTAGTCAGCTTGCTTCTTTTTTTTATTTTTTATTGATTATTGTGTTTTATAATGAAATTATTATATTCGTAATTGTTGAAAACAATCGCTACTTCTTTTGCGATGAAATCATTTGAATTACTTTTGAAACCTTGTACGTATATAAAAATTATGTTGTTTTCCATATTACTCAATTTATTAGACTTTCCGAATTTGACCTTTGATAGGTATATATATTCTAGTATATGATCATGAATAAGAATACAGTAAGCTGATTTCTTTGCTTACTATTTCAAATTAAAATTTTATTCAATTAGCCCGATATTGAATAAAAGGAGCTTTTTTATCTTAAACTCTGGTACAGGTAGAAACGCATGAGATTCTTTCATATACTACCTTTGCTGGAATCTTAGATACATGTAATAACTATATAGAATTGCATTACGTTTATTTTTAAATTTTATGTTAGGATTATCATCATATGGATATGAGACTGAACTTAAATGTACTTTTAAATTAGTTAATTCATAACGAATAATCTTATTTTCTTCTTGAATAGCGAACAACAGAAAACGAAGTCGTTTTCTTACAATTTAGGTCTAACCTCCCAACTGGTCCTCTAGTATACAATATGACTTTATATGTCAACATTTCTGACTCCTCTTTGTCAGCGTTAGGGATAATTAATTTTAAACTTTTTATTCTTCAAATTGTGTTACTTCATACTGATAATATGTTTAAGTACATTAATAATGTACGAGTATATGTTTATTTTATGACGGGTCCCTATAGCTTTTATTTGATGTTCTAGATGAAGTGTTTTTTTTTCTAATTTTATTAAAGTTTAGCGTATTGCGTATATATTTCTAATATATTTAAGTGAGCTTTTTGTACCTGTCAGACAGAGTGTACGTATCAGTTGATCAGTCAGTCTCTCTTTTTATTTTATTAATTTTTTCTTCTAATGTGTCACAACTATTTTTTCAGATTTTACTACTTGAAATAGAAAATATTTATATAATTTTAAAAGTATTAATATATACATACATATAGGTATATATATGTATGTACGTAAAAATTAGTTCATATACAAAGAAATACATCTTTAATAATCAACTATTCTAGAAAATCGATCTAAAATAACACATTTACCTCCATCATCATTTCACCGTCAGTGTTTTCATAAAGTGTTAGAAACATTGCAATATCTATGTTTAGGAGAATTTTTACTTCAAGTGTTTCTATATAAGATTTGGTGTTTGACCCCTTGACGTTATTGTGGTTAACGTAGGCTGCGTTGTATCGCATTCAGATGTAATAATTTCTCACTTAGAAAAGGTCCTCATTACCATCAATCATACCTGTATATAATACATTCCTGAGTTGAGTTGATTTAGATACAATTGCTGTCTACAAATTAATGATTAGAAAAAAGCTTTCTCATCACATTCTAACAGGTTTTAATATTTTGCTAGCATGCATGCTTTAGCATGCTATTCTATCAATAGTGAGGCGAGAGTCCGACATATAGTGGTGTTTCAATTAAAAATCTATACAATTAGAATTACGAATTCACTCTTTTGAATTTTTGACAAAGTAGATACATATGTATGTATGTATTTCACTTGCCAGAAACTCTTAAAATTTCTGTACTTATAAAAATATGATGTCAGGAATTTTTTTAAATCATACATGCTTCGGCATGCTTCCAATATTTTTCTCGGTAAATTTATTTCATACTCATACAGATACAGATATAAAGTAAGATCTGTTTACATTCCATTTTACAATTTATGCATGCTTCAGCATGATTCTAGTTGAAGTCTGTATTTATTTAGTAAGTTTGTTTGATACCCATTCATACACATGTACATTGTTAAAGATTGGATATCAAAATCCAATTTTCTTAGTTTATCTAGAAATGAACAAAGTGAATATCTTTTATAATAACCATATTCACACTTTAAAATTTTGTGTGCTAGAGCTTTCGAAATGGAAAATGTACACCTTTTACTACAAAAATTTATAATATGATGTGTTGCTGAATATTTTGAACTCTTAAGTTTTCACAATATTTCATACAGACAATCAAGTTTAGAGAATTGTAGTATATTAAGCTATTTATCTTCCCTGAGACCTAACATTCCTAATCAATCCTTCAAAAAACCAATACAAACTAGATTTTTCCTTTTTAATTTTATTTATATTTTCATTGAATTTCAACATTTTGTACCTCTTCAAATTACTGTATACTGTATTTTGCACCTTTTTCTCATTCGTTGAGTTAACTTTAATCGCAAATATTTCAATGATGAGATGAACTTTTCTATTGTAGGCATTAAGTAAATCTTTGTGTATATCAATCCACTTATATGAACCATTATACCTAAATTCTTAACACATAATTCCTTTTAATGATCTATTAATTTATTCTACTATTGATGCTTTCATATTATGAAATTTTTAATCCTCTGTTTATGCATGAATTTTGCAGTGTTTATTAAAAATTCTTTACCAACATCTATATGTATTTTTTTGTTTTGATACTCATATCATTTGCCATTGCCTTGGTTTTTTTTCGAGTGCAGCTTTTATTTTCAACGATACTCACAATATAAATTTTGAGAATGTGTCAGTTACAGTCAGCAAAAAATCAATAATTTCTATTTTCTCTAGAATAGCTACCCAGTTCACCTAAATCAGCTCCATAAAAGATCATCTATTCCATTCATTACATCACTACAATACACAAACAATTTTATAAATTTATTATGGATTACGTTTACTAAATTTCTTTTTAAGGACATTGAGTTGTTTTACAGTTTTTTGGCGAGTGTTGTGATCTACTTGATACATTTTCAGCTATTTATACTAAAATGTAGTTAATTTTCCAATCTATAAATTTTATCGCTCAGCTGTTCAATTTGTTTGTCAAAAGATGATTTAATTTTTAGAATGTCTTTTTCAATTTTATACCTATCTTCTATCGTTAATTTTATTTCGCACTCCACTCCATTAATTTGCATTTGAATATATCCTTGAATTATATTAATGCCTTAAGCTTTATTATTAATTCATCCTTTAGTTTCTAGATTTGAGTTTCCAGAAACAATTTACTGATAACATTATTCTCCGTCAGTGAATGATGATGATTCTCTATGTATGCATTGGTAGAAATTATATATTTTATTTAGTTTTCAAAATCAAACTTGTCATAGTATTTTCACGTTTTATCAATCACTAAAGAAAATAAACCCACTTTTAAACTCCATATTTGACCATCAACTTGTATTTTATCTTTATTCAGTTTTAGATTTCTATCACCAAATTCCCATTCATTATTGAAATCTTTAGGTGAGTCATAGTTTGTATCTAATTCATTTCTTCCTTTCAAGACTAATAAGTTAATATAAGTATCTTCGGTGTTGGAAAGCTGTGGGTAAAAATCATCTTCTTCATCATCATAATCATTCACAGTATTAGCATCATTAAATAAGATGGTATTATCAAATATTGTTCCTTTTGAAAGTTTCTTTAACTTCTTTCTATCTTGACTGATGGTTTCTGAGGCTTTAATACTTATACTATTTTCAGATTCTATATTGTTTTTACTTTGTTCTTTCTTGTGTATTCTTTCAATATTTTTAGAACTATTCATGAATTCTTTGAGAGGTTCTGTTTTAGGATCAAATATACATATCTCTTAGTTGTTCACGTGTATCTATTTCACCAGTTTTTATACTACGAAGCTTTTTCTTCAAGACGCTTCTTATCAACACCAACTGTTTAAAATTTTCTCATACATGTTTAATAATAGCAAATAAGAGGTATCAGCTATTAGATCAGGTACCACCTATTAGATCAGCTATCAGCTATCAGATCAGCTTATCAGGAGCTGGTCTGGTTTTCAGATCAGCTTATCAGGAGCTGGTCTGGTTTTCAGATCAGCTTATCAGGACCTGATCTGGTTTTCAGATCAGCTTATCAGGACCTGATCTGGTTTTCAGATCAGCTTATCAGGAGCTGGTCTGGTTTTCAGATCAGCTTATCAGGACCTGATCTGGTTTTCAGATCAGCTTATCAGGAGCTGGTCTGGTTTTCAGATCAGCTTATCAGGACCTGATCTGGTTTTTAGATCAGCTTATCAGGACCTGATCTGGGTTTCAGATCAGCTTATCAGGAGCTGGTCTGGTTTTACGATCAGCTTATCAGGAGCTGGTCTAGTTTTCAGATCAGGTTATCAGGTATCAAATCAGATTATCTGTTTCAGATTGGGTTATCAGTTTACAAGTAGCTGAACACTTATAACATCTAGATGAAGGAAGTTTAAGGTCAGATAAAATGTGAAAAACTATACTGTTATGTAATCAAGTTATTTTCTAAGACGATCGTCACTTAATTCAGTATCTTTGCTTATAATCAAAATTCCATATTTTTAATACCAACAAGATTTATATTTTTCTCACATTACTTAAACATTCTAACTACATTATGATTATTTCCTATCAAATGTATGGTGATTCTGGTATAAATTTGACATTAGTAGAATGCATCAACATTCTTATCTTACCCCATTCAAAAATATGCTTCTCACAACATGGTTAAATATCATATTGGTATTACTTCTAGCTTTCTTAAAAGAAATAACAGATTCATTATCTCTAAATGTGTAATACCTATGACTTTCATTAATGAAATTAATTTCTACAGCAATTCATATTTAGATTGTCTTTGAGTATAAATATGAAGATGATTTCAAGTTTTACTCCATCAAAACTTTCTAGCCAGCCAATCATAACATTATTATTATTTTTTTATTTATTTTTTTTTTTCGCAATTTAACAGACCAACTATTCTTGCACGAATAGAAATTGATAGAAGGGAACTATGATTTATTTTTGAGCTATCGTTTGATGACTCATCAAAATTTCATACCAAGGTATTTTTATGTTGTTTTGACTATGAGTATGGGTCAATATTTATGAAATCCCTTTCCTAAATATTAGTGCATGCACATAGTCAAAACAAAGTATGCTTTAAGTGTTTAAAACCAGTATTACCATAAAAATGGTGGTTTTAAACTCTTAAAATATACTTTGTTTTACTAACCTCATTTTGTAACTAAATGCATTTCATAAATATTGAAGCATACTCATACTCAAAATATCCTTTGTTTTGAGTATGAGTATGGCTCATTATCTCTTATTATAGAAAAAATAGTATGATTATATGATATCAGAAATTATGTTTTCTGTTATCATATGACCATACTATTTTTTCTATAGTAATATATAATATTTATAAAATGCATTTAGTTACAAAATGCGGTTAGTAAAACAACATAAATATACCTTGGTATGAAATTTTGATGATTCATCAATATTTCGTACCATCCTATTTTTAGGTTGTTTTGACTATGAGTATGTACCAATATTTATGAAATGTATTTCATAAATATTATCTCTTATTATAGAAAAAATAAAATAATGTAGCTATACGATATCGGAAAATATTTTCTGATATCATATGGCTATATTATTTTATTTTTCCTATAATAAGAGATAATGGTTCCTACTCATAGTCAAAACAAAGTATATTTTAAGAGTTTAAAACCAGTATTGTCGTACAAAATACTGATTTTAAACTGTTAAAATATACTTTGTTTTACTAACCACATTTTTTGTAACTAAATGCATTTCATAAATATTGACGCATACTCATACTCAAAACAAATAATATTTTTATGTTGTTTTGATTGTGAGTATGCAGCATTATCTGTTATTATAAAAAAATAAAATAATGCAGCTACACGATTTTAGAAAATATTTTCTGAAATCGAAAAGCTGTATTATTTTACTTTTTGTATAATAAGAGATAATATTTATAAAATGTATTTAGTTACACAAAAGCGGTTAGTAAAACAACCTAAATATAGGATGATACGAAATTTTGATGAGTCATCAAACGATAGCTCAAAAATAAATCATAGTTCCCTTCTATCAATTTCTATTCGTGCAAGAATAGTTGGTCTGTCAAATTGCGAAAAAAAAAATAAATAAAAAAATAATAATAATGTTATGATTGGCTGGCTAGAAAGTTTTGATGGAGTAAAACTTGAAATCATCTTCATATTTATACTCAAAGACAATCTAAATATGAATTGCTGTAGAAATTAATTTCATTAATGAAAGTCATAGGTATTACACATTTAGAGATAATGAATCTGTTATTTCTTTTAAGAAAGCTAGAAGTAATACCAATATGATATTTAACCATGTTGTGAGAAGCATATTTTTGTATGGGGTAAGATAAGAATGTTGATGCATTCTACTAATGTCAAATTTATACCAGAATCACCATACATTTGATAGGAAATAATCATAATGTAGTTAGAATGTTTAAGTAATGTGAGAAAAATATAAATCTTGTTGGTATTAAAAATATGGAATTTTGATTATAAGCAAAGATACTGAATTAAGTGACGATCGTCTTAGAAAATAACTTGATTACATAACAGTATAGTTTTTCACATTTTATCTGACCTTAAACTTCCTTCATCTAGATGTTATAAGTGTTCAGCTACTTGTAAACTGATAACCCAATCTGAAACAGATAATCTGATTTGATACCTGATAACCTGATCTGAAAACTAGACCAGCTCCTGATAAGCTGATCGTAAAACCAGACCAGCTCCTGATAAGCTGATCTGAAACCCAGATCAGGTCCTGATAAGCTGATCTGAAAACCAGATCAGGTCCTGATAAGCTGATCTGAAAACCAGATCAGGTCCTGATAAGCTGATCTGAAAACCAGACCAGCTCCTGATAAGCTGATCTGAAAACCAGACCAGCTCCTGATAAGCTGATCTGAAAACCAGACCAGCTCCTGATAAGCTGATCTGATAGCTGATAGCTGATCTAATAGGTGGTACCTGATCTAATAGCTGATACCTCTTATTTGCTATTATTAAACATGTATGAGAAAATTTTAAACAGTTGGTGTTGATAAGAAGCGTCTTGAAGAAAAAGCTTCGTAGTATAAAAACTGGTGAAATAGATACACGTGAACAACTAAGAGATATGTATATTTGATCCTAAAACAGAACCTCTCAAAGAATTCATGAATAGTTCTAAAAATATTGAAAGAATACACAAGAAAGAACAAAGTAAAAACAATATAGAATCTGAAAATAGTATAAGTATTAAAGCCTCAGAAACCATCAGTCAAGATAGAAAGAAGTTAAAGAAACTTTCAAAAGGAACAATATTTGATAATACCATCTTATTTAATGATGCTAATACTGTGAATGATTATGATGATGAAGAAGATGATTTTTACCCACAGCTTTCCAACACCGAAGATACTTATATTAACTTATTAGTCTTGAAAGGAAGAAATGAATTAGATACAAACTATGACTCACCTAAAGATTTCAATAATGAATGGGAATTTGGTGATAGAAATCTAAAACTGAATAAAGATAAAATACAAGTTGATGGTCAAATATGGAGTTTAAAAGTGGGTTTATTTTCTTTAGTGATTGATAAAACGTGAAAATACTATGACAAGTTTGATTTTGAAAACTAAATAAAATATATAATTTCTACCAATGCATACATAGAGAATCATCATCATTCACTGACGGAGAATAATGTTATCAGTAAATTGTTTCTGGAAACTCAAATCTAGAAACTAAAGGATGAATTAATAATAAAGCTTAAGGCATTAATATAATTCAAGGATATATTCAAATGCAAATTAATGGAGTGGAGTGCGAAATAAAATTAACGATAGAAGATAGGTATAAAATTGAAAAAGACATTCTAAAAATTAAATCATCTTTTGACAAACAAATTGAACAGCTGAGCGATAAAATTTATAGATTGGAAAATTAACTACATTTTAGTATAAATAGCTGAAAATGTATCAAGTAGATCACAACACTCGCCAAAAAACTGTAAAACAACTCAATGTCCTTAAAAAGAAATTTAGTAAACGTAATCCATAATAAATTTATAAAATTGTTTGTGTATTGTAGTGATGTAATGAATGGAATAGATGATCTTTTATGGAGCTGATTTAGGTGAACTGGGTAGCTATTCTAGAGAAAATAGAAATTATTGATTTTTTGCTGACTGTAACTGACACATTCTCAAAATTTATATTGTGAGTATCGTTGAAAATAAAAGCTGCACTCGAAAAAAAACCAAGGCAATGGAAAATATTTTTGAAATGATATGAGTATCAAAACAAAAAAATACATATAGATGTTGGTAAAGAATTTTTAATAAACACTGCAAAATTCATGCATAAACAGAGGATTAAAAATTTCATAATATGAAAGCATCAATAGTAGAATAAATTAATAGATCATTAAAAGGAATTATGTGTTAAGAATTTAGGTATAATGGTTCATATAAGTGGATTGATATACACAAAGATTTACTTAATGCCTACAATAGAAAAGTTCATCTCATCATTGAAATATTTGCGATTAAAGTTAACTCAACGAATGAGAAAAAGGTGCAAAATACAGTATACAGTAATTTGAAGAGGTACAAAATGTTGAAATTCAATGAAAATATAAATAAAATTAAAAAGGAAAAATCTAGTTTGTATTGGTTTTTTGAAGGATTGATTAGGAATGTTAGGTCTCAGGGAAGATAAATAGCTTAATATACTACAATTCTCTAAACTTGATTGTCTGTATGAAATATTGTGAAAACTTAAGAGTTCAAAATATTCAGCAACACATCATATTATCAATTTTTGTAGTAAAAGGTGTACATTTTCCATTTCGAAAGCTCTAGCACACAAAATTTTAAAGTGTGAATATGGTTATTATAAAAGATATTCACTTTGTTCATTTCTAGATAAACTAAGAAAATTGGATTTTGATATCCAATCTTTAACAATGTACATGTGTATGAATGGGTATCAAACAAACTTACTAAATAAATACAGACTTCAACTAGAATCATGCTGAAGCATGCATAAATTGTAAAATGGAATGTAAACAGATCTTACTTTATATCTGTATCTGTATGAGTATGAAATAAATTTACCGAGAAAAATATTGGAAGCATGCCGAAGCATGTATGATTTAAAAAAATTCCTGACATCATATTTTTATAAGTACAGAAATTTTAAGAGTTTGTGGCAAGTGAAATACATACATACATATGTATCTACTTTGTCAAAAATTCAAAAGAGTGAATTCGTAATTCTAATTGTATAGATTTTTAATTGAAATACCACTATATGTCGGACTCTCGCCTCACTATTGATAGAATAGCATGCTAAAGCATGCATGCTAGCAAAATATTAAAACCTGTTAGAATGTGATGAGAAAGCTTTTTTCTAATCATTAATTTGTAGACAGCAATTGTATCTAAATCAACTCAACTCAGGAATGTATTATATACAGGTATGATTGATGGTAATGAGGACCTTTTCTAAGTGAGAAATTATTACATCTGAATGCGATACAACGCAGCCTACGTTAACCACAATAACGTCAAGGGGTCAAACACCAAATCTTATATAGAAACACTTGAAGTAAAAATTCTCCTAAACATAGATATTCCAATGTTTCTAACACTTTATGAAAACACTGACGGTGAAATGATGATGGAGGTAAATGTGTTATTTTAGATCGATTTTCTAGAATAGTTGATTATTAAAGATGTATTTCTTTGTATATGAACTAATTTTTACGTACATACATATATTTACCTATATGTATGTATATATTAATACTTTTAAAATTATATAAATATTTTCTATTTCAAGTAGTAAAATCTGAAAAAATAGTTGTGACACATTAGAAGAAAAAATTAATAAAATAAAAAGAGAGACTGACTGATCAACTGATACGTACACTCTGTCTGACAGGTACAAAAAGCTCACTTAAATATATTAGAAATATATACGCAATACGCTAAACTTTAATAAAATTAGAAAAAAAAAAACACTTCATCTAGAACATCAAATAAAAGCTATAGGGACCCGTCATAAAATAAACATATACTCGTACATTATTAATGTACTTAAACATATTATCAGTATGAAGTAACACAATTTGAAGAATAAAAAGTTTAAAATTAATTATCCCTAACGCTGACAAAGAGGAGTCAGAAATGTTGACATATAAAGTCATATTGTATACTAGAGGACCAGTTGGGAGGTTAGACCTAAATTGTAAGAAAACGACTTCGTTTTCTGTTGTTCGCTATTCAAGAAGAAAATAAGATTATTCGTTATGAATTAACTAATTTAAAAGTACATTTAAGTTCAGTCTCATATCCATATGATGATAATCCTAACATAAAATTTAAAAATAAACGTAATGCAATTCTATATAGTTATTACATGTATCTAAGATTCCAGCAAAGGTAGTATATGAAAGAATCTCATGCGTTTCTACCTGTACCAGAGTTTAAGATAAAAAAGCTCCTTTTATTCAATATCGGGCTAATTGAATAAAATTTTAATTTGAAATAGTAAGCAAAGAAATCAGCTTACTGTATTCTTATTCATGATCATATACTAGAATATATATACCTATCAAAGGTCAAATTCGGAAAGTCTTATAAATTGAGTAATATGGAAAACAACATAATTTTTATATACGTACAAGGTTTCAAAAGTAATTCAAATGATTTCATCGCAAAAGAAGTAGCGATTGTTTTCAACAATTACGAATATAATAATTTCATTATAAAACACAATAATCAATAAAAAATAAAAAAAAGAAGCAAGCTGACTAACAAAAAACTATCATTACATAAGCTGGACTGCTGGATCAGTTTCATTTAAAAATGTTTATAAATGTATAAAAGGCAATGCAAGATATTCTAAAATAAATGTAAAAGGTGATGAAAAAAGCCTACGGCTGGAAAAAATTTTGTATCAAAATATTTCTAAGAATGAAGATAAGCTGCATCAACTTTAAACAAATGTAAATTAAATATAGGAAATATTTCTATTATAGTTACTATTATTCTAAAGTATGTATCTTAAGGAATTTAGTTTTACTTAAAACAGCAAATCCTCACAAACTTTGAAGTAAATACAGATAAAAATTAAATCAACGTTTTTTAATTTCAAATAAAAAAAAAAAAACTATGAAGATATTTGACATCTATATATAAAAGACCAGGCGAATATTTAGAACAACAACAAAAACAAAAAAAAAAATGTATTCAAACACGGAGGCAAACACTTATTTGTATGTACATACATATGTACATACATACATAAAATCAATTTGTAGATATGTATGTATACATAATATCAAATTTCTTATCAATACTCAAATATTTATTAGATCTTGACAATCACACTTACATATCTACATCATAAAAATATATGAATAACGCAAACCATTCAGTCAGAGCACATGTCCAAGCTAAACGACCTTATTATGGACAGAGAATCTATAAATTCCCATGATCGTATGAAAAGTCAAAGAAGCCGGATGCTGTTAAATAAACAAAATCTGTAATATAAACAAATTGATCGTAGGCAGACTTTAAAGCTGGACAATTTTAAGCATGACAAAATACCCAGCAACCGTGAGTATGAAAATATACTTATGTATATGTATATAGGGTTAGGGAAGTTCAGATATATGAAAATATTTTATAGAACCAAATCTCGATATTGAAAACAATTTATTTACACGTACATAAAACTACTAGCGTGACAAAATCATACGCACACACACGCACACACACACATATATACCAGATTTCATTTAAGAAAAAACATACAAAAATTTTCACGGTCATTCCTACAAACAAAACGGACAACAACACAAATCACGATCAGCCTTAAACTCCTACGAACATGCATACAGATTCCCACGGGTACATATCACTCGTATGACAACACCCTCAAATCACTGATAGCCTTAAACTCCTACAAACATACATACACACAGATTCCCACGGTTACATATTACTACACGCACCTCACCTACCCTAAATCATGATCAGCCTTAAATTTTCACAGACATACATACATACAGATTCCTACGTATACATATTACAACAACATCCTCACCTCTCTTAAATCACGATCAGTCTTAAGCTCCTACAAACATATAGACATACATACACGCAGTCGATCAACCTCAACTACACCACACCCCCTCCTAATAACAGCTTCGCTTAAATTCCCCAAGACAGACACATCCACAAATTCCCATGGATACATATTACTCGTACAACAACACCCTCACCTACCCCAAAGCCTTAAATTCCTACAGACTTGCAACACCTGCATACACGCAGTCGATCTACCACAACCACACCCCGCCCCCTGTCAATCACACCCTCACACAAATTCCAACAGACAGGTATACACACATACACTGAATCCATCTACCTCAACTACACCACGCTCCCCCGGCCAATCACAGCCTCGCACAACAGACAGACGGACGGACAGACAGACAGACAGACACATCCATCTACCTCAACTGCACCCCGCCCCCTGTCAATCACACCTTCACACAAATTCCAACAGACAGGTATACACACATACACTGAATCCATCTACCTCAACTACACCACGCTCCCCCGGCCAATCACAGCCTCGCACAACAGACAGACGGACGGACAGACAGACACATCCATAAACTCCCTCGGTTATGTATTACGATAACAACCCCACCCACCCAAATCACTATAAGCCTTAAACTCCTGTATTAGCATTAGAAATAACTTTTATGTTTTCCCGTCTGAATTATGAAAAATCATTTTCCCTTCGGCATTTGAAAAAAATAATAATGATGTTTTGCCGTAGGCATTTGAAAAAAATAATAATCATGTTTTGCCGTCGGCATTAGGAAAAATAATCATGCATTGCCTTAGGCATTAGGAAAAATATTCATGCATTGCCGTAGGCATTAGGAAAAATTAATTTTCACGATTCCCCCGTTGGTACTAGGAAAAATCATTTTCATGATTTTCCCGTCGGCATATATACTTATGAAATACTAATCTTATGAAACCCCTTAATCCACCCCACAAACATACACACATACAAATTCCCATGGTCATAAAAACCCGGACTTATTGAGCCACCCTCGTATGTATTAAACAAACAAAACCCCTTATGTAAACAAAAAATTCCTTATGTAAACAAAAAGTTGGACGAACTTATTGACCCACCCTCGTAGGGTATCAAATTTCACAAATTTCCAAGAATTTTAAAATTTGGGTAATTAAAATTTTAAAATTTCAAAATTTTAATTGTCCCCGGAGCGGCATTTCACTACTACTGATACCTAATACCAGACACCAGATACCTAATACCAGACACCAGATACCTAATACCAGACACCAGATACCTAATACCAGACACCAGATACCTAATACCAGACACCAGATAACTAATACCAGACACCAGATATCTAATACCAGACACCAGATACCTAATACCAGACACCAGATAACTAATACCAGACACCAGATACCTAATACCAGACACTAGATACCTAATACCAGACACTAGATACCTAATACCAGACACCAGATAACTAATACCAGAGACCAGATAACTAATACCCGACACTAGATACCTAATACCACACACCAGATATCTAATACCAGACACTAGATACCTAATACCAGACACTAGATACCTAATACCAGACACTAGATACCTAATACCAGACACCAGATAACTAATACCAGACACCAGATAACTAATACCAGACACCAGATACCTAATCCCAGACACCAGATACCTAATACCATACACCAGATAACTAATACCAGACACCAGATATCTAATACCAGACACCAGATATCTAATACCAGACACCAGATACCTAATACCAGACACCAGAAAACTAATACCAGACACCATATAACTAATACCAGATACCAAATAACTAATACCAGACACTAGATACCTAATATCACACACCAGATACCTAATACTAGACACTAGATACCTAATACCAGACACCAGATAACTAATACCAGACACCTAATACCAGACACCAGATAACTAATACCAGACACCAGATAACTAATACCAGACACCAAATAACTACTACCAGACACCAGATACCTAATACCAGACACCAGATAACTAATACCACACACCAGATACCTAATACCACCCACCAGATACCAGACACTAGATACCTAATACCAGACACTAGATACCTAATACCAGACACCAGATAACTAATACCAGACACCAGATAACTAACACCAGACACCAGATACCTAATACCACACACCAGATACCTAATACCAGACACTAGATACCTAATACCAGACACTAGATACCTAATACCAGACACCAGATACCTAATACCAGACACCAGGTATCTAATACCAGATAACTAATACCAGACACCAGATAACTAATACCAGACACCAGATTCCTAATACCAGACACCAGATACCTAATACCAGACACTAGATACCTAATACCAGACACCAGATACCTAATACCAGACACCAGATTCCTAATACCAGACACCAGATACCTAATACCAGACACTAGATACCTAATACCAGACACCAGATATCTAATACCAGACACCAGATACCTGATAACAGATACGAGATACTTAATAATAGACACCAGATAACTAATACCAGACACCAGATAACTAATACCAGACAACAGATAACTAATACCAGATAACTAATACCAGACACCAGATACCTAATACCAGACACCAGATACCTAATACCAGACACCAGGTTCCTAATACCAGACACCAGATATCTAATACCAGACACCAGATACCTAATACCAGACACCAGATACCTAATACCAGACACCAGATTCCTAATACCAGACACCAGATATCTAATACCAGACACCAGATACCTAATACCAGACACCAGATACCTAATACCAGACACCAGATACCTAATACCAGACACCAGATTCCTAATACCAGACACCAGATATCTAATACCAGACACCAGATACCTAATACCAGACACCAGATACCTTATACCAGACACCAGATACCTAATACCAGACACCAGATAACTAATACCAGACACCAGACACCAGATACCTAATACCAGACACCAGATACCTAATACCAGACACTAGATACCTAATACCAGACACCAGATACCTAATACCAGACACCAGATACCTAATACCAGACACCAGATACCTAATACCAGACACCAGATACCTAATACCAGACACCAGATACCTAATACCAGACACCAGATACCTAATACCAGACACCAGATACCTAATACCAGACACCAGATTCCTAATACCAGACACCAGATATCTAATACCAGACACCAGATACCTAATACCAGACACCAGATACCTTATACCAGACACCAGATACCTAATACCAGACACCAGATAACTAATACCAGACACCAGACACCAGATACCTAATACCAGACACCAGATACCTAATACCAGACACTAGATACCTAATACCAGACACCAGATACCTAATACCAGACACCAGATACCTAATACCAGACACCAGATACCTAATACCAGACACCAGATACCTAATACCAGACACCAGATACCTAATACCATACACCAGATACCTAATACCAGATACCAGATACCTAATACCAGACACCAGATAACTAATACCAGACACCAGATACCTAATACCAGACACCAGATACCTAATACCAGACACCAGATACCTAATACCATACACCAGATACCTAATACCAGATACCAGATTCCTAATACCAGACACCAGATATCTAATACCAGACACCAGATACCTAATACCAGACACCAGATACCTTATACCAGACACCAGATACCTAATACCAGACACCAGATAACTAATACCAGACACCAGACACCAGATACCTAATACCAGACACCAGATACCTAATACCAGACACTAGATACCTAATACCAGACACCAGATACCTAATACCAGACACCAGATACCTAATACCAGACACCAGATACCTAATACCAGACACCAGATACCTAATACCAGACACCAGATACCTAATACCAGACACCAGATACCTAATACCAGACACCAGATTCCTAATACCAGACACCAGATATCTAATACCAGACACCAGATACCTAATACCAGACACCAGATACCTTATACCAGACACCAGATACCTAATACCAGACACCAGATAACTAATACCAGACACCAGACACCAGATACCTAATACCAGACACCAGATACCTAATACCAGACACTAGATACCTAATACCAGACACCAGATACCTAATACCAGACACCAGATACCTAATACCAGACACCAGATACCTAATACCAGACACCAGATACCTAATACCAGACACCAGATACCTAATACCATACACCAGATACCTAATACCAGATACCAGATACCTAATACCAGACACCAGATACCTAATACCAGACAGCAGATTCCTAATACCAGACACCATATACCTAATACCAGACACTAGATACCTAATACCAGACACCAGATTCCTAGTATCAGACACCAGATACCTAATACTAGACATCAGATACCTAATACCAGACACCAGATTCCTAATACCAGACACCAGATACCTAATACCAGACACCAGATACCTAATACCAGACACCAGATTCGTAATACCAGACACCAGATTCCTAATACCAGACACCAGATACCTAATACCAGACACCAGATACCTAATACCAGACACTAGATACCTAATACCAGACACCAGATACCTAATACCAGACACCAGATAACTAATACCAGACACCAGATACCTAATACTAGACACCAGATAACTAACACCAGACACCAGATACCTAATACAACATACCAGATACCTAATACCAGACACTAGATACCTAATACCAGACACTAGATACCTAATACCAGACACCAGATACCTAATACCAGACACCAGGTATCTAATACCAGATAACTAATACCAGACACCAGATAACTAATACCAGACACCAGATTCCTAATACCAGACACCAGATACCTAATACCAGACACTAGATACCTAATACCAGACACCAGATACCTAATACCAGACACCAGATTCCTAATACCAGACACCAGATATCTTATACCAGACACCAGATACCTAATACCAGACACTAGATACCTAATACCAGACACCAGATACCTAATACCAGACACCAGATATCTAATACCAGACACCAGATACCTAATACCAGACACCAGATACCTAATACCAGACACCAGATATCTAATACCAGACACCAGATACCTAATACCAGACACCAGATACCTAATACCAGACACTAGATACCTAATACCAGACACTAGATACCTAATACCAGACACCAGATATCTAATACCAGACACTAGATACCTAATACCAGACACCAGATAACTAATACCAGACACCAGATAACTTATACCAGACACCAGATATCTAATACCAGATACGAGATACCTAATAATAGACACCAGATAACTAATACCAGACACCAGATAACTAATACCACACAACAGATAACTAATACCAGACACCAGATACCTAATACCAGACACCAGATACCTAATACCAGACACCAGATTCCTAATACCAGACACCAGATATCTAATACCAGACACCAGATACCTAATACCAGACACCAGATACCTTATACCAGACACCAGATACCTAATACCAGACACCAGATAACTAATACCAGACACCAGATACCTAATACCAGACACCAGATACCTAATACCAGACACCAGATACCTAATACCAGACACCAGATACCTAATACCAGACACCAGATACCTAATACCAGACACCAGATACCTAATACCAGACACCAGATACCTAATACCATACACCAGATACCTAATACCAGATACCAGATACCTAATACCAGACACCAGATACCTAATACCAGACAGCAGATTCCTAATACCAGACACCATATACCTAATACCAGACACTAGATACCTAATACCAGACACCAGATTCCTAGTATCAGACACCAGATACCTAATACTAGACATCAGATACCTAATACCAGACACCAGATTCCTAATACCAGACACCAGATACCTAATAACAGACACCAGATACCTAATACCAGACACCAGATTCGTAATACCAGACACCAGATTCCTAATACCAGACACCAGATACCTAATACCAGACACCAGATACCTAATACCAGACACTAGATACCTAATACCGGACACCAGATACCTAATACCAGACACCAGATAACTAATACCAGACACCAGATACCTAATACTAGACACCAGATAACTAACACCAGACACCAGATACCTAATACAACACACCAGATACCTAATACCAGACACTAGATACCTAATACCAGACACTAGATACCTAATACCAGACACCAGATACCTAATACCAGACACCAGGTATCTAATACCAGATAACTAATACCAGACACCAGATAACTAATACCAGACACCAGATTCCTAATACCAGACACCAGATACCTAATACCAGACACTAGATACCTAATACCAGACACCAGATACCTAATACCAGACACCAGATTCCTAATACCAGACACCAGATATCTTATACCAGACACCAGATACCTAATACCAGACACTAGATACCTAATACCAGACACCAGATACCTAATACCAGACACCAGATATCTAATACCAGACACCAGATACCTAATACCAGACACCAGATACCTAATACCAGACACCAGATATCTAATACCAGACACCAGATACCTAATACCAGACACCAGATACCTAATACCAGACACTAGATACCTAATACCAGACACTAGATACCTAATACCAGACACCAGATATCTAATACCAGACACTAGATACCTAATACCAGACACCAGATAACTAATACCAGACACCAGATAACTTATACCAGACACCAGATATCTAATACCAGACACTAGATACCTAATACCAGATACCAGATATCTAATACCAGACACTAGATAACTAATACCACACACCAGATACCAGACACCAGATACCTAATACCAGACACTAGATACCTAATACCAGACACCAGATAACAAATACCAGACACCAGATAACTAATACCAGACACCAGATACCTAATACCAGACACCAGATTCCTAATACCAGACACCAGATACCTAATACCACACACCAGATACCAGACACCAGATACCTAATACCAGACACTAGATACCTAATACCAGACACCAGATACCTAATACCAGACACCAGATATCTAATACCAGACACTAGATACCTAATACCAGATACCAGATATCTAATACCAGACACTAGATAACTAATACCACACACCAGATACCAGACACCAGATACCTAATACCAGACACTAGATACCTAATACCAGACACCAGATAACAAATACCAGACACCAGATAACTAATACCAGACACCAGATACCTAATACCAGACACCAGATTCCTAATACCAGACACCAGATACCTAATACCACACACCAGATACCAGACACCAGATACCTAATACCAGACACTAGATACCTAATACCAGACACCAGATACCTAATACCAGACACCAGATAACAAATACCAGACACCAGATAACTAATACCAGACACCAGATACCTAATACCAGACACCAGATTCCTAATACCAGACACCAGATACCTAATACCAGACACCAGATAACTAATACCAGACACCAGATAACTAATACCAGACACCAGATTCCTAATTTTAGACACCAGATACCTAATACCAGACACCAGATACCTAATACCAGACACCAGATACCTAATACCAGACACCAGATACCTAATACCAGATACCAGATACCTAATACCAGACACTAGATACCTAATACCAGACACCAGATACCTAATACCAGACACCAGATAACAAATACCAGACACCAGAAAACTAATACCAGACACCAGATAACTAATACCAGACACCAGATACCTAATACCAGACACCAGATAACTAATACCACACACCAGATACCAGACACCAGATACCTAATACCAGACACTAGATACCTAATACCAGACACCAGATACCTAATACCAGACACCAGATAACAAATACCAGACACCAGATAACTAATACCAGACACCAGATACCTAATTTTAGACACCAGATACCTAATACCAGACACCAGATACCTAATACCAGACACCAGATATCTAATACCAGACACTAGATACCTAATACCAGACACCAGATAACTAATACCAGACACCAGATAACTAATACCAGACACCAGATATCTAATACCAGATACGAGATACCTAATAATAGACACCAGATAACTAATACCAGACACCAGATAACTAATACCAGACACCAGATAACTAATACCAGACACCAGATTCCTAATTTTAGACACCAGATACCTAATACCAGACACCAGATACCTAATACCAGACACCAGATATCTAATACCAGACACTAGATACCTAATACCAGACACCAGATAACTAATACCAGACACCAGATAACTAATACCAGACACCAGATATCTAATACCAGATACGAGATACCTAATAATAGACACCAGATAACTAATACCAGACACCAGATAACTAATACCAGACAACAGATAACTAATACCAGATAACTAATACCAGACACCAGATTCCTAATACCAGACACCAGATACCTAATACCAGACACCAGATATCTAATACCAGACACTAGATACCTAATACCAGATATCTAATACCAGACACTAGATACCTTATACCAGACACCAGATAACTAATACCAGACACCAGATAACTAATACCAGACACCAGATATCTAATACCAGACACCAGATACCTAATACCAGACACCAGATAACTAATACCAGACACCAGATAACTAATACCAGACACCAGATAACTTATACCAGATAACTAATACCAGACACCAGATAACTAATACCAGACACCAGATTCCTAATACCAGACACCAGATTCCTAGTATCAGACACCAGATACCTAATACTAGACACCAGATACCTAATACCAGACACCAGAATCCTAATACCAGACACCAGATACCTAATACCAGACACCAGATACCTAATACCAGACACCAGATACCTAATACCAGACACCAGATTCCTAATACCAGACACTAGATACCTAATACCAGACACCAGATTCCTAGTATCAGACACCAGATACCTAATACTAGACATCAGATACCTAATACCAGACACCAGATTCCTAATACCAGACACCAGATGCCTAATACCAGACACCAGATACCTAATACCAGACACCAGATACCTAATACCAGACACCAGATACCTAATACCAGACACCAGATACCTAATACCAGACACCAGATACCTAATACCAGACACCAGATAACTAATACCAGACACCATATATCTAATACCAGACACCAGATACCTAATACCAGACACCAGATAACTAATACCAGACACCAGATACCTAATACCAGACACTAGATACCAGTAGTAGGGAACTGCCAATCCTGCCCCAATTAAAATTTTAAAATTTTGAAATTTTAATTACCCAAATTTCAAAATTCTTGGAAATTTGTGAAATTTGATACCCTTGAGTTTTCGGCGGCACGCTTTGATGTTTTTTTGTTTACATTAGGAATTTTTTGTTTACATTAGGAGTTTTTTTGTTTACATTAACTTTGTGGGAACGGGTGATTTTTTTTGAGGTGGCATTAATTGTGTGAACGGGTGATTTTGTTTTTTGTGGGAATACGTTAAGTGGGTTCATAGGTTGGGGGTTTTTCTTTTTGTAATGTATGTATGTATATGCCGACGGGAAAATCATGAAAATGATTTTTCCTAGTACCAACGGGAAAATCATGAATATGATTTTTCCTAATACTAATGGGGGTGAAATAGTGAAAATTATTTTTTTCAAATGCCGACGGCAAAACATAATTATTATTTTTTTCAAATGCCGACGGCAAAACATGAGTATTATTTTTTTCAAATGCCGACGGCAAAACATGAGTATTATTTTTTTCAAATGCCGACGGGAAAATGATTTTTCATAATTCCGACGGGAAAAACATAAAAGTTATTTCTAATGCTAATACAGGAGTTTAAGGCTGGCCGTGATTTGGGTGGGTGGAGCTGTTGTCGTAATACATAACCGAGGGAGTTTATGGATGTGTCTGTCTGTCTGTTGTGCGAGGCTGTGATTGGTCGGGGGAGCGTGGTGTAGTTGAGGTAGATGGATTGAGTGCATGTGCGTATACCTGTCTGTTGGAATTTGTGTGAGGGTGTGATTGACAAAGGGCGGGGTGTAGTTGAGGTAGATCGACTGCGTGTATGCAGGTGTTGCAAGTCTGTAGGAATTTAAGTCTTATAGTGATTTGGGGTATGTGAGGGTGTTGTTGTACGAGTAACAGTATCCATGGGAATTTGTGGATGTGTCTGTCCGGGGGAATTTCAGCGAGGCTGTTATTGGGAGGGGGTGCGGTGTAGTTGAGGTTGATCGACTGCGTGTATGTATGTCTATATGCTTGTAGGTGCTTAAGGCTGATCGTGATTTAAGAGAGGTGAGGATGGATGTTGTTGTAATATGTATACGTTGGAATCTGTATGTATGTATGTCTGTGAAAATTTAAGGCTGATCATGATTTAGGGTAGGTGAGGTGGGTGTAGTAAAATGTCTGTGTGTATGTACATATGTTTGTAGAAGTTTAATACTATTAGTGATTTGAGGATAGGTGAGGGTGTTGTCGTACGAGTGATATGTATGCGTGGGAATCTGTATGCATGTTCGTAGGAGTTTAAGGCTGATCGTGATTTGTGTTGTTGTCAGTGTTGTTTGTAGGAATGACCGTGAGAATTTTTTATGTATATCTATAGGAATTTAAGGTTGGCCGTGTCTTGTGAGGGGTGGTGTGTTGTTGAAATAATTTGAATTTTTCTTAGATGAAATCTGGTATATGTGTGTGTGTGTGCGTATGATTTTCTCACGCTAGTTGTTTTATGTACGTAGAAATAAATTGTATTCAATATAGAGATTTGGTTCTATAAAATATTTTCATATATCTGATACATATACATAAGTATATTTTCATACTCAAGGTTGCTGGGTATTTTGTCATGCTTAAAATTGTCCAGCTTTAAAGTCTGCCTGCGAGAAATTTATTTATATTACAGATTTTGTTTATTTAACTACGTCCGGCTTCTTGCGCTGAACTTCTTTTCATACGATCATGGAAATTTATAGTTTCTCTGTCCATAATAAGGTCGTTTAGCTTGGGCATGTGCTCTGACTGAATGGTTTGCGTTGTTCATATATTTTTATGATGTAGATATGTAAGTGTGATTGTCAAGATCTAATAAATATTTGAGTATTGATAAGAAATTTGATATTATGTGTACATACATATCTACAAATTGATTTTATGTATGTATGTACATATGTATGTACATACAAATAAGTGTTTGCCTCCGTGTTTGAATACATTTTTTTGTTTTTGTTGTTGTTGTAAATATTCGCCTGGTCTTTTATGTATAGATGTCAAATATCTTCATAGTTTTTTTTTTATTTGAAATTAAAAAAACGTTGTTTTAACTTTTATCTGTATTTACTTAATAGTTTGTGAGGATTTGCTGTTTTAAGTAAAACTAAATTCCTTAAGATACATACTTTAGAATAATAGTAACTATAATAGAAATATTTCCTATATTTAATTTACATTTGTTTAAAGTTGATGCAGCTTATCTTCATTCTTAGAAATATTTTGATATAAAATTTTTTCCAGCCGTAGGCTTTTTTCATCACCTTTTACATTTATTTTAGAACATCTTGCATTGCCTTTTATACATTTATAAACATTTTTAAATGAAACTGATCCAGCAGTCCAGCTTATCTAATGATAGTTTTTTGTTAGCCAGCTTGCTTCTTTTTTTTATTTTTTATTGATTATTGAGTTTTATAATGAAATCATTATATTCGTAATTGTTGAAAACAATCGCTACTTCTTTTGCGATGAAATCATTTGAATTACTTTTGAAACATTGTACGTATATAAAAATTATGTTGTTTTCCATATTACTCAATTTATAAGACTTTTCGAACTTGTCCTTTGATGGGTATATACATATGTATTCTATTATACGATCATGAATAAGAATACAGTAAGCTGATTTCTTTGCTTACTATTTCAAATTAAAATTTTATTCAATTGCCCCGCTATTGAATAAAAGGAGCTTTTATCTTAAACTCTGGTACAGGTAGAAACGCATGAGATTCTTTCATATACTACCTTTGCTGGAATCTTAGATACATATAATAACTATATAGAATTGCATTACGTTTATTTTTAAATTTTATGTTAGGATTATCATCATATGGATATGAGACTGAACTTAAATGTACTTTTAAATTAGTTAATTCATAATGAATAATCTTATTTTCTTCTTGAATAGCGAACAACAGAAAACGAAGTAGTTTTCTTACAATTTAGGTCTAACCTCTCAACTGGTCCTCTAGTATTCAATATGACTTTATATGTCAACATTTCTGTCTCCTCTTTGTCAGCGTTAGGGATAATTAAATTTTAAACTTTTTATTCTTCAAATTGTGTTACTTCATACTGATAATATGTTTAAGTACATTAATAATGTACGAGTATATGTTTATTTTATGACGGGTCCCTATGGCTTTTATTTGATGTTCTAGATGAAGTGATTTTTTTTTTCTAATTTTATTAAAGTTTAGCGTATTGCGTATATATTTCTAATATATTTAAGTGAGCTTTTTGTACCTGTCAGACAGAGTATACGTATCAGTTGATCAGTCACTCTCTCTTTTTATTTTATTAATTTTTTCTTCTAATGTGTCACTACTATTTTTTCAGATTTTACTACTTGAAATAGAAAATATTTATATAATTTTAAGAGTATTAATATATACATACATATAGGTAAATATATGTATGTACGTAAAAATTAGTTCATATACAAAGAAATACATCTTTAATAATCAACTATTCTAGAAAATCGATCTAAGATAACACATTTACCTCCATCATCATTTCACCGTCAGTGTTTTCATAAAGTGTTAGAAACATTGGAATATCTATGTTTAGGAGAATTTTTACTTCAAGTGTTTCTATATAAGATTTGGTGTTTGACCCCTTGACGTTATTGTGGTTAACGTAGGCTGCGTTGTATCACATTCAGATCTAATAATTTCTCACTTAGAAAAGGTCCTCATTACCATCAATCATACCTGTATATAATACATTCATGAGTTGAGTTGATCTAGATACAATTGCTGTCTACAAATTAATGATTAGAAAAAGCTTTCTCATCACATTCTAACAGGTTTAATATTTTGCTAGCATGCATGCTTTAGCATGCTATTCTATCAATAGTGAGGCGAGAGTCCGACATTTAGTGGTGTTTCAATTAAAAATCTATACAATTAGAATTACGAATTCACTCTTTTGAATTTTTAACAAAGTAGATACATATGTATGTATGTATTTCATTTGCCACAAACTCTTAAAATTTCTGTACTTATAAAAGTATGATGTCAGGAATTTTTTTAAATCATACATGCCTCGGCATGCTTCCAATATTTTTCTCGGTAAATTTATTTCATACTCATACAGATACAGATATAAAGTAAGATCTGTTTACATTCCATTTTACAATTTATGCATCCCTTAGCATGATTCTAGTTGAAGTCTGTATTTATTTAGTAAGTTTGTTTGATACCCATTCATACACATGTACATTGTTAAAGATTGGATATCAAAATCCAATTTTCTTAGTTTATCTAGAAATGAACAAAGTGAATATCTTTTATAATAACCATATTCACACTTTAAAATTTTGTGTGCTAGAGCTTTCGAAATGGAAAATGTACACCTTTTACTACAAAAAGTGATAATATGATGTGTTGCTGAATATTTTGAACTCTTAAGTTTTCACAATATTTCATACAGACCATCAAGTTTAGAGAATTCTAGTATATTAAGCTATTTATCTTCCCTGAGACCTAAAATTCCTAATCAATCCTTCAAAAAACCAATACAAATTAGATTTATCCTTTTTAATTTTATTTATATTTTCATTGAATTTCAACATTTTGTACCTCTTCAAATTACTGTATACTGTATTTTGCACCTTTTTCTCATTCGTTGAGTTAACTTTAATCGCAAATATTTTAATGATGTGGTGAACTTTTCTATTGTAGGCATTAAGTAAATCTTTGTGTATATCAATCCACTTATATGAACCATTATAGCTAAATTCTTAACACATAATTCCTTTTAATGATCTATTAATTTATTCTACTATTGATGCTTTCATATTATGAAATTTTTAATCCTGTTTATACATGAATTTTGCAGTGTTTATTAAAAATTCTTTACCAACATCTATATGTATTTTTTTGTTTTGATACTCATATCATTTCAAAAATATTTTCCATTGCCTTGGTTTTTTTCGAGTGCAGCTTTTATTTTCAACGATACTCACAATATAAATTTTGAGATTGTGTCAGTTACAGTCAGCAAAAAATCAATAATTTCTATTTTCTCTAGAATAGCTACCCAGTTCACCTAAATCAGCTCCATAAAAGATCATCTATTCCATTCATTACATCACTACAATAGACAAACAATTTTATAAATTTATTATGGATTACGTTTACTAAATTTCTTTTTAAGGACATTGAGTTGTTTTACAGTTTTTTGGCGAGTGTTGTGATCTACTTGATACATTTTCAGATATTTATACTAAAATGTAGTTAATTTTCCAATCTATAAATTTTATCGCTCAGCTCTTCAATTTGTTTGTCAAAAGATGATTTAATTTTTAGAATGTCTTTTTCAATTTTATACCTATCTTCTATCGTTAACTTTATTTCACACTCCACTTATTAATTCATCCTTTAGTTTCTCGATTTGAGTTTCCAGAAACAATTTACTGATAACATTGTTCACCGTCAGTGAGCATTGTATACATTGGTAGAAATTATATATTTTATTTAGTTTTCAAAATCAAATTTGTCATACTATTTTCACGTTTTATCAATCATTAAAGAAAATAAACCCACTTTTAAGCCCCATATTTGATCATCAACTTGTATTTTATCTTTATTCAGTTTTAGATTTCTATCACCAAATTTCCACTCATTATTGAAGTCTTTATGTGAGTCATAGTTTGTATCTAATTCATTTCATCCTTCCCAGACTAATAAGTCAATATAAGCATCTTCGATGTTGGAAGGCCGTGAGTAAAAATCATCTTCTTCTTCTTCATCGTCATAATCATTCTCAGTATTAGCATCATTAAATAAGATGGTATTATCAAATATTGTTCCTTTTGAAAGTTTCTTTAACTTGTCTCTATCTTGAGTGATGGTTTTTCAGACTTTAAACTTGTACTATTTTCAGATTCTATATTGTTTTTACTTTGTTCTTTCTTGTGTATTCTGTCAATATTTTTAGAACTATTCATGAATTCTTTGAGAGGTTCTGTTATAGGATCAAATATATCTCTTAGTTCTTTACGTGTATCTATTTCACCAGTTTTTATACTACGAAGTTTTTCTTCAAGACATTTCTTGTCAACACCAACTATTTTAAAATTTTCTCATCCATGTTTAATAATAGCAAATAAAAGGTATCAGCTATTAGATCAGGTATCAGCTATCAGATCAGCTTATCAGGAGCTGGTCTGGTTTTCAGATCAGCTTATCATGAGCTGGTCTGGTTTTCAGATCATCTTATCAGGAGCTGGTCTGGTTTTCAGAACAGCTTATCAGGAGCTGGTCTGGTTTTCAGATCAGCTTATCAGGACCTGATCTGGTTTTCAGATCAGCTTATAAGGACCTGATCTGGTTTTCAGATCAGCTTATCAGGACCTGATCTGGTTTTCAGATCAGCTTTTCAGGACCTGGTCTGGTTTTCAGATCAGCTTTTCAGGACCTGATCTGGTTTTCAGATCAGCTTTTCAGGACCTGGTCTGGTTTTTAGATCAGCTTTTTAGGACCTGATCTGGTTTTCAGATCAGCTTTTCAGGACCTGATCTGGTTTTCAGATCAGCTTACCAGGAGCTGGTCTGGTTTTCAGATCAGCTTATCAGGAGTTGATCTAGTTTTCAGATCAGGTTGTCAGGCAGCTGATCTGTAAAACAGATCAGGTTATCAGGAGCTGTTCAGATTTTCAGATCAGATTATCTGTTTCAAATTGGTTCATCAGTTTACAAGTAGCTGGACATTTATAACATTTAGATGAATGAAGTTTAAGGCCAGATAAAATGCGAAAAACTATACTGTTATGTAGTCAAATTGTTTTCTATGACGATCATCACTTAATTCAGTATCTTTCCTTATAATCAAAATTCCATATTTTTAATTCCAACACGATTTATATTTTTCTCATATTACTTAAACATTCTAACTACATTATGATTATTTCCTATCAAATATTTGGTGATTCTAGTATAAGTTTGACATTAGTAGAATACATCAACATTCTTATCTTACCCCATACAAAAATATGCTTCTCACACACAACATGGTTAAATATCGTATTGGTATTACTTCTAGATTTCTTAAAAGAAATAACAGATTCATTATCTGTAAATGTGTAATACCCATGACTTTCATTAATGAAATTAATTTCTACAGGTATTTATATTTAGGTTGTTAGAGAGATTTTGAGTTTAAATATGAAGATGTTTTCAAGTTTTAGTCCATTAGAACTGTCTAGCCAACCAATCATAATATTATTATTTTTTTATTTATTTTTTATTTATTTTTTTTACCAATTTAACAGACCAACTATTCTTGCAGGAATAGTAATTGATAGAAGGGAACTCTGATTTATGTTTGAGCTAACGTTTGATGACTCATCAAAATTGCATACCAAGATATTTTTATGTTGTTTTGACTATGAGTATGGGTCAATATTTATGAAATACCTTTCCTAAATATTGGTGTATGCACATAGTCAAAACAAAGTATGCTTTAAGTGTTTAAAACCAGTATTACCCTAAAAATGGTGGTTTTAAACTCTTAAAATATACTTTGTTTTACTAACCCCATTTTGTAACTAAATGCATTTCATAAATATTGAAGCATACTCATAGTCAAAATATCCTTTGTTTTGAGTATGAGTATGCTTCAATATTTATGAAATGCATTTAGTTACAAAATGCGGTTAGTAAAACAACATAAATATACCTTGGTATGAAATTTTGATGATTCATCAATATTTCGTACCATCCTATTTTTAGGTTGTTTTGACTATGAGTATGTACCAATATTTATGAAATGTATTTCATAAATATTATCTCTTATTATTGAAAAAATAAAATAATGTAGCTATACGATATCGGAAAATATTTTCTGATATCATATGACTATATTATTTTATTTTTCCTATAATAAGAGATAATGGTTCCTACTCATAGTCAAAACAAAGTATATTTTAAGAGTTTAAAACCAGTATTATCGTACAAAATACTGATTTTAAACTGTTAAAATATACTTTGTTTTACTAACCACATTTTTTGTAACTAAATGCATTTCATAAATATTGCCGAATACTCATACTCAAAACAAATGATATTTTTATGATGTTTTGATTGTGAGTATGGAGCATTATCTGTTATTATAAAAAATAAAATAATGCAGCTATACGATTTTAGAAAATATTTTCTGAAATCGAATAGCTGTATTATTTTAGTTTTTTATAATAAGAGATAATATTTATAAAATGTATTTAGTTACACAAAAGCGGTTAGTAAAACAACCTAAATATAGGATGGCACGAAATTTTGATGAGTCATCAAACGTTAGCTCAAACATAAATCAGAGTTCCCTTCTATCAATTACTATTCCTGCAAGAATAGTTGGTCTGTTAAATTGGTAAAAAAAATAAATAAAAAATAAATAAAAAAATAATAATATTATGATTGGTTGGCTAGACAGTTCTAATGGACTAAAACTTGAAAACATCTTCATATTTAAACTCAAAATCTCTCTAACAACCTAAATATAAATACCTGTAGAAATTAATTTCATTAATGAAAGTCATGGGTATTACACATTTACAGATAATGAATCTGTTATTTCTTTTAAGAAATCTAGAAGTAATACCAATACGATATTTAACCATGTTGTGTGTGAGAAGCATATTTTTGTATGGGGTAAGATAAGAATGTTGATGTATTCTACTAATGTCAAACTTATACTAGAATCACCAAATATTTGATAGGAAATAATCATAATGTAGTTAGAATGTTTAAGTAATATGAGAAAAATATAAATCGTGTTGGAATTAAAAATATGGAATTTTGATTATAAGGAAAGATACTGAATTAAGTGATGATCGTCATAGAAAACAATTTGACTACATAACAGTATAGTTTTTCGCATTTTATCTGGCCTTAAACTTCATTCATCTAAATGTTATAAATGTCCAGCTACTTGTAAACTGATGAACCAATTTGAAACAGATAATCTGATCTGAAAATCTGAACAGCTCCTGATAACCTGATCTGTTTTACAGATCAGCTGCCTGACAACCTGATCTGAAAACTAGATCAACTCCTGATAAGCTGATCTGAAAACCAGACCAGCTCCTGGTAAGCTGATCTGAAAACCAGATCAGGTCCTGAAAAGCTGATCTGAAAACCAGATCAGGTCCTAAAAAGCTGATCTAAAAACCAGACCAGGTCCTGAAAAGCTGATCTGAAAACCAGATCAGGTCCTGAAAAGCTGATCTGAAAACCAGACCAGGTCCTGAAAAGCTGATCTGAAAACCAGATCAGGTCCTGATAAGCTGATCTGAAAACCAGATCAGGTCCTTATAAGCTGATCTGAAAACCAGATCAGGTCCTGATAAGCTGATCTGAAAACCAGACCAGCTCCTGATAAGCTGTTCTGAAAACCAGACCAGCTCCTGATAAGATGATCTGAAAACCAGACCAGCTCATGATAAGCTGATCTGAAAACCAGACCAGCTCCTGATAAGCTGATCTGATAGCTGATACCTGATCTAATAGCTGATACCTTTTATTTGCTATTATTAAACATGGATGAGAAAATTTTAAAATAGTTGGTGTTGACAAGAAATGTCTTGAAGAAAAACTTCGTAGTATAAAAACTGGTGAAATAGATACACGTAAAGAACTAAGAGATATATTTGATCCTATAACAGAACCTCTCAAAGAATTCATGAATAGTTCTAAAAATATTGACAGAATACACAAGAAAGAACAAAGTAAAAACAATATAGAATCTGAAAATAGTACAAGTTTAAAGTCTGAAAAACCATCACTCAAGATAGAGACAAGTTAAAGAAACTTTCAAAAGGAACAATATTTGATAATACCATCTTATTTAATGATGCTAATACTGAGAATGATTATGACGATGAAGAAGAAGAAGATGATTTTTACTCACGGCCTTCCAACATCGAAGATGCTTATATTGACTTATTAGTCTGGGAAGGATGAAATGAATTAGATACAAACTATGACTCACATAAAGACTTCAATAATGAGTGGAAATTTGGTGATAGAAATCTAAAACTGAATAAAGATAAAATACAAGTTGATGATCAAATATGGGGCTTAAAAGTGGGTTTATTTTCTTTAATGATTGATAAAACGTGAAAATAGTATGACAAATTTGATTTTGAAAACTAAATAAAATATATAATTTCTACCAATGTATACAATGCTCACTGACGGTGAACAATGTTATCAGTAAATTGTTTCTGGAAACTCAAATCGAGAAACTAAAGGATGAATTAATAAGTGGAGTGTGAAATAAAGTTAACGATAGAAGATAGGTATAAAATTGAAAAAGACATTCTAAAAATTAAATCATCTTTTGACAAACAAATTGAAGAGCTGAGCGATAAAATTTATAGATTGGAAAATTAACTACATTTTAGTATAAATATCTGAAAATGTATCAAGTAGATCACAACACTCGCCAAAAAACTGTAAAACAACTCAATGTCCTTAAAAAGAAATTTAGTAAACGTAATCCATAATAAATTTATAAAATTGTTTGTCTATTGTAGTGATGTAATGAATGGAATAGATGATCTTTTATGGAGCTGATTTAGGTGAACTGGGTAGCTATTCTAGAGAAAATAGAAATTATTGATTTTTTGCTGACTGTAACTGACACAATCTCAAAATTTATATTGTGAGTATCGTTGAAAATAAAAGCTGCACTCGAAAAAAACCAAGGCAATGGAAAATATTTTTGAAATGATATGAGTATCAAAACAAAAAAATACATATAGATGTTGGTAAAGAATTTTTAATAAACACTGCAAAATTCATGTATAAACAGGATTAAAAATTTCATAATATGAAAGCATCAATAGTAGAATAAATTAATAGATCATTAAAAGGAATTATGTGTTAAGAATTTAGCTATAATGGTTCATATAAGTGGATTGATATACACAAAGATTTACTTAATGCCTACAATAGAAAAGTTCACCACATCATTAAAATATTTGCGATTAAAGTTAACTCAACGAATGAGAAAAAGGTGCAAAATACAGTATACAGTAATTTGAAGAGGTACAAAATGTTGAAATTCAATGAAAATATAAATAAAATTAAAAAGGATAAATCTAATTTGTATTGGTTTTTTGAAGGATTGATTAGGAATTTTAGGTCTCAGGGAAGATAAATAGCTTAATATACTAGAATTCTCTAAACTTGATGGTCTGTATGAAATATTGTGAAAACTTAAGAGTTCAAAATATTCAGCAACACATCATATTATCACTTTTTGTAGTAAAAGGTGTACATTTTCCATTTCGAAAGCTCTAGCACACAAAATTTTAAAGTGTGAATATGGTTATTATAAAAGATATTCACTTTGTTCATTTCTAGATAAACTAAGAAAATTGGATTTTGATATCCAATCTTTAACAATGTACATGTGTATGAATGGGTATCAAACAAACTTACTAAATAAATACAGACTTCAACTAGAATCATGCTAAGGGATGCATAAATTGTAAAATGGAATGTAAACAGATCTTACTTTATATCTGTATCTGTATGAGTATGAAATAAATTTACCGAGAAAAATATTGGAAGCATGCCGAGGCATGTATGATTTAAAAAAATTCCTGACATCATACTTTTATAAGTACAGAAATTTTAAGAGTTTGTGGCAAATGAAATACATACATACATATGTATCTACTTTGTTAAAAATTCAAAAGAGTGAATTCGTAATTCTAATTGTATAGATTTTTAATTGAAACACCACTAAATGTCGGACTCTCGCCTCACTATTGATAGAATAGCATGCTAAAGCATGCATGCTAGCAAAATATTAAACCTGTTAGAATGTGATGAGAAAGCTTTTTCTAATCATTAATTTGTAGACAGCAATTGTATCTAGATCAACTCAACTCATGAATGTATTATATACAGGTATGATTGATGGTAATGAGGACCTTTTCTAAGTGAGAAATTATTAGATCTGAATGTGATACAACGCAGCCTACGTTAACCACAATAACGTCAAGGGGTCAAACACCAAATCTTATATAGAAACACTTGAAGTAAAAATTCTCCTAAACATAGATATTCCAATGTTTCTAACACTTTATGAAAACACTGACGGTGAAATGATGATGGAGGTAAATGTGTTATCTTAGATCGATTTTCTAGAATAGTTGATTATTAAAGATGTATTTCTTTGTATATGAACTAATTTTTACGTACATACATATATTTACCTATATGTATGTATATATTAATACTCTTAAAATTATATAAATATTTTCTATTTCAAGTAGTAAAATCTGAAAAAATAGTAGTGACACATTAGAAGAAAAAATTAATAAAATAAAAAGAGAGAGTGACTGATCAACTGATACGTATACTCTGTCTGACAGGTACAAAAAGCTCACTTAAATATATTAGAAATATATACGCAATACGCTAAACTTTAATAAAATTAGAAAAAAAAAATCACTTCATCTAGAACATCAAATAAAAGCCATAGGGACCCGTCATAAAATAAACATATACTCGTACATTATTAATGTACTTAAACATATTATCAGTATGAAGTAACACAATTTGAAGAATAAAAAGTTTAAAATTTAATTATCCCTAACGCTGACAAAGAGGAGACAGAAATGTTGACATATAAAGTCATATTGAATACTAGAGGACCAGTTGAGAGGTTAGACCTAAATTGTAAGAAAACGACTTCGTTTTCTGTTGTTCGCTATTCAAGAAGAAAATAAGATTATTCATTATGAATTAACTAATTTAAAAGTACATTTAAGTTCAGTCTCATATCCATATGATGATAATCCTAACATAAAATTTAAAAATAAACGTAATGCAATTCTATATAGTTATTATATGTATCTAAGATTCCAGCAAAGGTAGTATATGAAAGAATCTCATGCGTTTCTACCTGTACTAGAGTTTAAGATAAAAGCTCCTTTTATTCAATAGCGGGGCAATTGAATAAAATTTTAATTTGAAATAGTAAGCAAAGAAATCAGCTTACTGTATTCTTATTCATGATCGTATAATAGAATACATATGTATATACCCATCAAAGGACAAGTTCGAAAAGTCTTATAAATTGAGTAATATGGAAAACAACATAATTTTTATATACGTACAATGTTTCAAAAGTAATTCAAATGATTTCATCGCAAAAGAAGTAGCGATTGTTTTCAACAATTACGAATATAATGATTTCATTATAAAACTCAATAATCAATAAAAAATAAAAAAAAGAAGCAAGCTGGCTAACAAAAAACTATCATTAGATAAGCTGGACTGCTGGATCAGTTTCATTTAAAAATGTTTATAAATGTATAAAAGGCAATGCAAGATGTTCTAAAATAAATGTAAAAGGTGATGAAAAAAGCCTACGGCTGGAAAAAATTTTATATCAAAATATTTCTAAGAATGAAGATAAGCTGCATCAACTTTAAACAAATGTAAATTAAATATAGGAAATATTTCTATTATAGTTACTATTATTCTAAAGTATGTATCTTAAGGAATTTAGTTTTACTTAAAACAGCAAATCCTCACAAACTATTAAGTAAATACAGATAAAAGTTAAAACAACGTTTTTTTAATTTCAAATAAAAAAAAAACTATGAAGATATTTGACATCTATACATAAAAGACCAGGCGAATATTTACAACAACAACAAAAACAAAAAAATGTATTCAAACACGGAGGCAAACACTTATTTGTATGTACATACATATGTACATACATACATAAAATCAATTTGTAGATATGTATGTACACATAATATCAAATTTCTTATCAATACTCAAATATTTATTAGATCTTGACAATCACACTTACATATCTACATCATAAAAATATATGAACAACGCAAACCATTCAGTCAGAGCACATGCCCAAGCTAAACGACCTTATTATGGACAGAGAAACTATAAATTTCCATGATCGTATGAAAAGAAGTTCAGCGCAAGAAGCCGGACGTAGTTAAATAAACAAAATCTGTAATATAAATAAATTTCTCGCAGGCAGACTTTAAAGCTGGACAATTTTAAGCATGACAAAATACCCAGCAACCTTGAGTATGAAAATATACTTATGTATATGTATCAGATATATGAAAATATTTTATAGAACCAAATCTCTATATTGAATACAATTTATTTCTACGTACATAAAACAACTAGCGTGAGAAAATCATACGCACACACACACACATATACCAGATTTCATCTAAGAAAAATTCAAATTATTTCAACAACACACCACCCCTCACAAGACACGGCCAACCTTAAATTCCTATAGATATACATAAAAAATTCTCACGGTCATTCCTACAAACAACACTGACAACAACACAAATCACGATCAGCCTTAAACTCCTACGAACATGCATACAGATTCCCACGCATACATATCACTCGTACGACAACACCCTCACCTATCCTCAAATCACTAATAGTATTAAACTTCTACAAACATATGTACATACACACAGACATTTTACTACACCCACCTCACCTACCCTAAATCATGATCAGCCTTAAATTTTCACAGACATACATACATACAGATTCCAACGTATACATATTACAACAACATCCATCCTCACCTCTCTTAAATCACGATCAGCCTTAAGCACCTACAAGCATATAGACATACATACACGCAGTCGATCAACCTCAACTACACCGCACCCCCTCCCAATAACAGCCTCGCTGAAATTCCCCCGGACAGACACATCCACAAATTCCCATGGATACTGTTACTCGTACAACAACACCCTCACATACCCCAAATCACTATAAGACTTAAATTCCTACAGACTTGCAACACCTGCATACACGCAGTCGATCTACCTCAACTACACCCCGCCCTTTGTCAATCACACCCTCACACAAATTCCAACAGACAGGTATACGCACATGCACTCAATCCATCTACCTCAACTACACCACGCTCCCCCGACCAATCACAGCCTCGCACAACAGACAGACAGACACATCCATAAACTCCCTCGGTTATGTATTACGACAACAGCTCCACCCACCCAAATCACGGCCAGCCTTAAACTCCTGTATTAGCATTAGAAATAACTTTTATGTTTTTCCCGTCGGAATTATGAAAAATCATTTTCCCGTCGGCATTTGAAAAAAATAATACTCATGTTTTGCCGTCGGCATTTGAAAAAAATAATACTCATGTTTTGCCGTCGGCATTTGAAAAAAATAATAATTATGTTTTGCCGTCGGCATTTGAAAAAAATAATTTTCACTATTTCACCCCCATTAGTATTAGGAAAAATCATATTCATGATTTTCCCGTTGGTACTAGGAAAAATCATTTTCATGATTTTCCCGTCGGCATATACATACATACATTACAAAAAGAAAAACCCCCAACCTATGAACCCACTTAACGTATTCCCACAAAAAACAAAATCACCCGTTCACACAATTAATGCCACCTCAAAAAAAATCACCCGTTCCCACAAAGTTAATGTAAACAAAAAAACTCCTAATGTAAACAAAAAATTCCTAATGTAAACAAAAAAACATCAAAGCGTGCCGCCGAAAACTCAAGGGTATCAAATTTCACAAATTTCCAAGAATTTTGAAATTTGGGTAATTAAAATTTCAAAATTTTAAAATTTTAATTGGGGCAGGATTGGCAGTTCCCTACTACTGATACCTAATACCAGACACTAGATACCTAATACCAGACACCAGATAACTAATACCAGAGACCAGATAACTAATACCCGACACTAGATACCTAATACCACACACCAGATATCTAATACCAGACACTAGATACCTAATACCAGACACTAGATACCTAATACCAGACACTAGATACCTAATACCAGACACCAGATAACTAATACCAGACACCAGATAACTAATACCAGACACCAGATAACTAATACCAGACACCAGATACCTAATACCAGACACCAGATTCCTAATACCAGACACCAGATACCTAATATCAGACACCAGATACCTAATACCAGACACTAGATACCTAATACCAGACACCAGATACCTAATCCCAGACACCAGATACCTAATACCAGACACCAGATAACTAATACCAGACACCAGATATCTAATACCAGACACCAGATACCTAATACCAGACACCAGAAAACTAATACCAGACACCATATAACTAATACCAGACACCAAATAACTAATACCAGACACTAGATACCCAATATCACACACCAGATACCTAATACTAGACACTAGATACCTAATACCAGACACCAGATAACTAATACCAGACACCTAATACCAGACACCAGATAACTAATACCAGACACCAGATAACTAATACCAGACACCAAATACCTACTACCAGACACCAGATACCTAATACCAGACACCAGATAACTAATACCACACACCAGATACCTAATACCACCCACCAGATACCAGACACTAGATACCTAATACCAGACACCAGATTCCTAATACCAGACACCAGATACCTAATACCAGACACTAGATACCTAATACCAGACACCAGATATCTAATACCAGACACCAGATACCTGAAAACAGATACGAGATACTTAATAATAGACACCAGATAACTAATACCAGACACCAGATAACTAATACCAGACAACAGATAACTAATACCAGATAACTAATACCAGACACCAGATACCTAATACCAGACACCAGATACCTAATACCAGACACCAGGTTCCTAATACCAGACACCAGATATCTAATACCAGACACCAGATACCTAATACCAGACACCAGATACCTAATACCAGACACCAGATACCTAATACCAGACACCAGATACCTAATACCAGATAACTAATACCAGACACCAGATACCTAATACCAGACACCAGATACCTAATACCAGACACCAGATACCTAATACCAGACACCAGATACCTAATACCAGACACCAGATTCCTAATACCAGACACCAGATATCTAATACCAGACACCAGATACCTAATACCAGACACCAGATACCTAATACCAGACACCAGATACCTAATACCAGACACCAGATTCCTAATACCAGACACCAGATATCTAACACCAGACACCAGATACCTAATACCAGACACCAGATACCTAATACCAGACACCTGATACCTAATACCAGACACCAGATAACTAATACCAGACACCAGACACCAGATACCTAATACCAGACACCAGATACCTAATAACAGACACTAGATACCTAATACCAGACACCAGATACCTAATACCAGACACCAGATACCTAATACCAGACACCAGATACCTAATACCAGACACCAGATACCTAATACCAGACACCAGATACCTAATACCAGACACCAGATACCTAATACCAGACACCAGATACCTAATACCAGATACCAGATACCTAATACCAGACACCAGATACCTAATACCAGACACCAGATTCCTAATACCAGACACCATATACCTAATACCAGACACTAGATACCTAATACCAGACACCAGATTCCTAGTATCAGACACCAGATACCTAATACTAGACACCAGATACCTAATACCAGACACCAGATTCCTAATACCAGACACCAGATACCTAATACCAGACACCAGATACCTAATACCAGACACCAGATTCGTAATACCAGACACCAGATACCTAATACCAGACACTAGATACCTAATACCAGACACCAGATACCTAATACCAGACACCAGATAACTAATACCAGACACCAGATACCTAATACTAGACACCAGATAACTAACACCAGACACCAGATACCTAATACCACACACCAGATACCTAATACCAGACACTAGATACCTAATATTAGACACTAGATACCTAATACCAGACACCAGATACCTAATACCAGACACCAGGTATCTAATACCAGATAACTAATACCAGACACCAGATAACTAATACCAGACACCAGATTCCTAATACCAGACACCAGATACCTAATACCAGACACTAGATACCTAATACCAGACACCAGATACCTAATACCAGACACCAGATTCCTAATACCAGACACCAGATATCTAATACCAGACACCAGATACCTAATACCAGACACTAGATACCTAATACCAGACACCAGATACCTAATACCAGACACCAGATATCTAATACCAGACACCAGATACCTAATACCAGACACCAGATACCTAATACCAGACACCAGATACCTAATACCAGACACCAGATATCTAATACCAGACACCAGATACCTAATACCAGACACCAGATACCTAATACCAGACACTAGATACCTATTACCAGACACTAGATACCTAATACCAGACACCAGATACCTAATACCAGATAACTAATACCAGACACCAGATATCTAAAACCAGACACCAGATTCCTAATACCAGACACTAGATACCTAATAATACCAGACACCAGATAACTAATACCAGAAACTAGATACCTAATACCAGACACCAGATTCCTAATACCAGACACCAGATACCTAATACCAGACACCAGATACCTAATACCAGACACCAGATACCTAATACCAGACACCAGATAACTAATACCAGACACCAGATACCTAATACCAGACACCAGATACCTAATACAGACACCAAATTCCTAATACCAGACACCAGATACCTAATACCAGACACCAGATACCTAATACCAGACACCAGATAACTAATACCAGGCACCAGATAACTAATACCAGACACCAGATAACTAATACCAGACACCAGATATCTGATACCAGACACCAGACACCAGATACCTAATACCAGACACTAGATACCTAATACCAGACACTAGATACCTAATACCAGACACCAGATACCTAATACCAGATAACTAATACCAGACACCAGATATCTAATACCAGACACCAGATTCCTAATACCAGACACTAGATACCTAATAATACCAGACACCAGATAACTAATACCAGAAACTAGATACCTAATACCAGACACCAGATTCCTAATACCAGACACCAGATACCTAATACCAGACACCAGATACCTAATACCAGACACCAGATACCTAATACCAGACACCAGATAACTAATACCAGACACCAGATACCTAATACCAGACACCAGATACCTAATACAGACACCAAATTCCTAATACCAGACACCAGATACCTAATACCAGACACCAGATACCTAATACCAGACACCAGATAACTAATACCAGGCACCAGATAACTAATACCAGACACCAGATAACTAATACCAGACACCAGATATCTGATACCAGACACCAGATACCTAATACCAGACACCAGATACCTAATACCAGTCACCAGATAACTCATACCAGACACTAGATACCTAATACCAGACACCAGATATCTAATACCAGACACCAGATACCTAATACCAGACACTAGATACCTAATACCAGACACTAGATACCTAATACCAGACACCAGATAACTAATACCAGACACCAGATAACTAATACCAGACACCAGATAACTAATACCAGACACCAGATACCTAATACCAGACACCAGATTCCTAATACCAGACACCAGATACCTAATATCAGACACCAGATACCTAATACCAGACACTAGATACCTAATACCAGACACCAGATACCTAATCCCAGACACCAGATACCTAATACCAGACACCAGATAACTAATACCAGACACCAGATATCTAATACCAGACACCAGATACCTAATACCAGACACCAGAAAACTAATACCAGACACCATATAACTAATACCAGACACCAAATAACTAATACCAGACACTAGATACCCAATATCACACACCAGATACCTAATACTAGACACTAGATACCTAATACCAGACACCAGATAACTAATACCAGACACCTAATACCAGACACCAGATAACTAATACCAGACACCAGATAACTAATACCAGACACCAAATAACTACTACCAGACACCAGATACCTAATACCAGACACCAGATAACTAATACCACACACCAGATACCTAATACCACCCACCAGATACCAGACACTAGATACCTAATACCAGACACCAGATTCCTAATACCAGACACCAGATACCTAATACCAGACACTAGATACCTAATACCAGACACCAGATATCTAATACCAGACACCAGATACCTGAAAACAGATACGAGATACTTAATAATAGACACCAGATAACTAATACCAGACACCAGATAACTAATACCAGACAACAGATAACTAATACCAGATAACTAATACCAGACACCAGATACCTAATACCAGACACCAGATACCTAATACCAGACACCAGGTTCCTAATACCAGACACCAGATATCTAATACCAGACACCAGATACCTAATACCAGACACCAGATACCTAATACCAGACACCAGATACCTAATACCAGATACCTAATACCAGATAACTAATACCAGACACCAGATACCTAATACCAGACACCAGATACCTAATACCAGACACCAGATACCTAATACCAGACACCAGATACCTAATACCAGACACCAGATTCCTAATACCAGACACCAGATATCTAATACCAGACACCAGATACCTAATACCAGACACCAGATACCTAATACCAGACACCAGATACCTAATACCAGACACCAGATTCCTAATACCAGACACCAGATATCTAACACCAGACACCAGATACCTAATACCAGACACCAGATACCTAATACCAGACACCTGATACCTAATACCAGACACCAGATAACTAATACCAGACACCAGACACCAGATACCTAATACCAGACACCAGATACCTAATAACAGACACTAGATACCTAATACCAGACACCAGATACCTAATACCAGATACCTAATACCAGACACCAGATACCTAATACCAGACACCAGATACCTAATACCAGACACCAGATACCTAATACCAGATACCAGATACCTAATACCAGACACCAGATACCTAATACCAGACACCAGATTCCTAATACCAGACACCATATACCTAATACCAGACACTAGATACCTAATACCAGACACCAGATTCCTAGTATCAGACACCAGATACCTAATACTAGACACCAGATACCTAATACCAGACACCAGATTCCTAATACCAGACACCAGATACCTAATACCAGACACCAGATACCTAATACCAGACACCAGATTCGTAATACCAGACACCAGATACCTAATACCAGACACTAGATACCTAATACCAGACACCAGATACCTAATACCAGACACCAGATAACTAATACCAGACACCAGATACCTAATACTAGACACCAGATAACTAACACCAGACACCAGATACCTAATACCACACACCAGATACCTAATACCAGACACTAGATACCTAATATTAGACACTAGATACCTAATACCAGACACCAGATACCTAATACCAGACACCAGGTATCTAATACCAGATAACTAATACCAGACACCAGATAACTAATACCAGACACCAGATTCCTAATACCAGACACCAGATACCTAATACCAGACACTAGATACCTAATACCAGACACCAGATACCTAATACCAGACACCAGATTCCTAATACCAGACACCAGATATCTAATACCAGACACCAGATACCTAATACCAGACACTAGATACCTAATACCAGACACCAGATACCTAATACCAGACACCAGATATCTAATACCAGACACCAGATACCTAATACCAGACACCAGATACCTAATACCAGACACCAGATACCTAATACCAGACACCAGATATCTAATACCAGACACCAGATACCTAATACCAGACACCAGATACCTAATACCAGACACTAGATACCTATTACCAGACACTAGATACCTAATACCAGACACCAGATACCTAATACCAGATAACTAATACCAGACACCAGATATCTAAAACCAGACACCAGATTCCTAATACCAGACACTAGATACCTAATAATACCAGACACCAGATAACTAATACCAGAAACTAGATACCTAATACCAGACACCAGATTCCTAATACCAGACACCAGATACCTAATACCAGACACCAGATACCTAATACCAGACACCAGATACCTAATACCAGACACCAGATAACTAATACCAGACACCAGATACCTAATACCAGACACCAGATACCTAATACAGACACCAAATTCCTAATACCAGACACCAGATACCTAATACCAGACACCAGATACCTAATACCAGACACCAGATAACTAATACCAGGCACCAGATAACTAATACCAGACACCAGATAACTAATACCAGACACCAGATATCTGATACCAGACACCAGACACCAGATACCTAATACCAGACACTAGATACCTAATACCAGACACTAGATACCTAATACCAGACACCAGATACCTAATACCAGATAACTAATACCAGACACCAGATATCTAATACCAGACACCAGATTCCTAATACCAGACACTAGATACCTAATAATACCAGACACCAGATAACTAATACCAGAAACTAGATACCTAATACCAGACACCAGATTCCTAATACCAGACACCAGATACCTAATACCAGACACCAGATACCTAATACCAGACACCAGATACCTAATACCAGACACCAGATAACTAATACCAGACACCAGATACCTAATACCAGACACCAGATACCTAATACAGACACCAAATTCCTAATACCAGACACCAGATACCTAATACCAGACACCAGATACCTAATACCAGACACCAGATAACTAATACCAGGCACCAGATAACTAATACCAGACACCAGATAACTAATACCAGACACCAGATATCTGATACCAGACACCAGATACCTAATACCAGACACCAGATACCTAATACCAGTCACCAGATAACTCATACCAGACACTAGATACCTAATACCAGACACCAGATATCTAATACCAGACACCAGATACCTAATACCAGACACCAGATAACTAATAACAGACACCAGATACCTAATACCAGACACCAAATAACTAATACCAGACACCAGATTCCTAATACCAGACACCAGATAACTAATACCAGACACCAGATTCCTAATACCAGACACCAGATTCCTAATACCAGACACCAGATACCTAATACCAGACACCAGATTCCTAATACCAGACACCAGATAACTAATACTAGACACCAGATACCTAATACCAGACACTAGATACCTAATACGAGACACCAGATACCTAATACCAGACATCAGATAACTAATACCAGACAGAAGATAACTAATACCAGACACCAGATACCTAATACCAGACACTATATACCTAATACCAGACACTAGATACCTAATACCAGACACCAGATTCCTAGTATCAGACACCAGATACCTAATACTAGACACCAGATACCTAATACCAGACACCAGATTCCTAATACCAGACACCAGATACCTAATACCAGACACCAGATACCTAATACCAGACACCAGATGCGTAATACCAGACACCAGATACCTAATACCAGACACTAGATACCTAATACCAGACACCAGATACCTAATACCAGACACCAGATACCTAATACCAGACACCAGATACCTAATACCAGACACCAGATTCCTAATACCAGACACCATATACCTAATACCAGACACTAGATACCTAATACCAGACACCAGATTCCTAGTATCAGACACCAGATACCTAATACTAGACACCAGATACCTAATACCAGACACCAGATTCCTAATACCAGACACCAGATACCTAATACCAGACACCAGATACCTAATACCAGACACCAGATTCGTAATACCAGACACCAGATACCTAATACCAGACACTAGATACCTAATACCAGACACCAGATACCTAATACCAGACACCAGATAACTAATACCAGACACCAGATACCTAATACTAGACACCAGATAACTAACACCAGACACCAGATACCTAATACCACACACCAGATACCTAATACCAGACACTAGATACCTAATATTAGACACTAGATACCTAATACCAGACACCAGATACCTAATACCAGACACCAGGTATCTAATACCAGATAACTAATACCAGACACCAGATAACTAATACCAGACACCAGATACCTAATACCAGACACCAGATACCTAATACCAGACACTAGATACCTAATACCAGACACCAGATACCTAATACCAGACACCAGATTCCTAATACCAGACACCAGATATCTAATACCAGACACCAGATACCTAATACCAGACACTAGATACCTAATACCAGACACCAGATACCTAATACCAGACACCAGATATCTAATACCAGACACCAGATACCTAATACCAGACACCAGATACCTAATACCAGACACCAGATACCTAATACCAGACACCAGATACCTAATACCAGACACCAGATACCTAATACCAGACACTAGATACCTATTACCAGACACTAGATACCTAATACCAGACACCAGATACCTAATACCAGATAACTAATACCAGACACCAGATATCTAAAACCAGACACCAGATTCCTAATACCAGACACTAGATACCTAATAATACCAGACACCAGATAACTAATACCAGAAACTAGATACCTAATACCAGACACCAGATTCCTAATACCAGACACCAGATACCTAATACCAGACACCAGATACCTAATACCAGACACCAGATACCTAATACCAGACACCAGATAACTAATACCAGACACCAGATACCTAATACCAGACACCAGATACCTAATACAGACACCAAATTCCTAATACCAGACACCAGATACCTAATACCAGACACCAGATACCTAATACCAGACACCAGATAACTAATACCAGGCACCAGATAACTAATACCAGACACCAGATAACTAATACCAGACACCAGATATCTGATACCAGACACCAGACACCAGATACCTAATACCAGACACTAGATACCTAATACCAGACACTAGATACCTAATACCAGACACCAGATACCTAATACCAGATAACTAATACCAGACACCAGATATCTAATACCAGACACCAGATTCCTAATACCAGACACTAGATACCTAATAATACCAGACACCAGATAACTAATACCAGAAACTAGATACCTAATACCAGACACCAGATTCCTAATACCAGACACCAGATACCTAATACCAGACACCAGATACCTAATACCAGACACCAGATACCTAATACCAGACACCAGATAACTAATACCAGACACCAGATACCTAATACCAGACACCAGATACCTAATACAGACACCAAATTCCTAATACCAGACACCAGATACCTAATACCAGACACCAGATACCTAATACCAGACACCAGATAACTAATACCAGGCACCAGATAACTAATACCAGACACCAGATAACTAATACCAGACACCAGATATCTGATACCAGACACCAGATACCTAATACCAGACACCAGATACCTAATACCAGTCACCAGATAACTCATACCAGACACTAGATACCTAATACCAGACACCAGATATCTAATACCAGACACCAGATACCTAATACCAGACACCAGATAACTAATAACAGACACCAGATACCTAATACCAGACACCAAATAACTAATACCAGACACCAGATTCCTAATACCAGACACCAGATAACTAATACCAGACACCAGATTCCTAATACCAGACACCAGATTCCTAATACCAGACACCAGATACCTAATACCAGACACCAGATTCCTAATACCAGACACCAGATAACTAATACTAGACACCAGATACCTAATACCAGACACTAGATACCTAATACGAGACACCAGATACCTAATACCAGACATCAGATAACTAATACCAGACAGAAGATAACTAATACCAGACACCAGATACCTAATACCAGACACTATATACCTAATACCAGACACCAGATACCTAATACCAGACACCAGATTCCTAATACCAGACACCAGATACCTAATACCAGACACTATATACCTAATACCAGACACCAGATTCCTAATACCAGACACTAGATACCTAATACCAGACACCAGATACCTAATACCAGACACCAGATAACTAATGCCACACACCAGATAACTAATACCAGACACCAGATAATTAATACCAGACACCAGATAACTAATAACAGACACCAGATATCTAATACCAGACACCAGATACCTAATACCAGACACCAGATTCCTAATACCAGACACCAGATAACTAATACCAGACACCAGACACCAGATACCTAATACCAGACACCAGATACCTAATACCAGACACCAGATACCTAATACCAGACACCAGATTCCTAATACCAGACACTAGATACCTAATACCAGACACCAGATTCCTAATACCAGACACTAGATACCTAATACCAGACACCAGATACCTAATACCAGACACCAGATACCTAATACCAGACACCAGATTCCTAATACCAGACACCAGATTCCTAGTATCAGAGACCAGATACCTAATACTAGACACCAGATACCTAATACCAGACACCAGATTCCTAATACCAGACACCAGATACCTAATACCAGACACCAGATACCTAATACCAGACACCAGATACCTAATACCAGACACCAGATTCCTAATACCAGACACTAGATACCTAATACCAGACACCAGATACCTAATACCAGACACCAGGTATCTAATACCAGATAACTAATACCAGACACCAGATAACTAATACCAGACACCAGATTCCTAATACCAGACACCAGATACCTAATACCAGACACCAGATACCTAATACCAGACACCAGATACCTAATACCAGATAACTAATACCAGACACCAGATACCTAATACCAGACACCAGATACCTAATACCAGACACCAGATACCTAATACCAGACACCAGATACCTAATACCAGACACCAGATTCCTAATACCAGACACCAGATATCTAATACCAGACACCAGATACCTAATACCAGACACCAGATACCTAATACCAGACACCAGATACCTAATACCAGACACCAGATTCCTAATACCAGACACCAGATATCTAATACCAGACACCAGATACCTAATACCAGACACCAGATACCTAATACCAGACACCAGATACCTAATACCAGACACCAGATAACTAATACCAGACACCAGACACCAGATACCTAATACCAGACACCAGATACCTAATACCAGACACTAGATACCTAATACCAGACACCAGATACCTAATAGCAGACACCAGATACCTAATACCAGACACCAGATACCTAATACCAGACACCAGATACCTAATACCAGACACCAGATACCTAATACCAGACACCAGATACCTAATACCAGATACCAGATACCTAATACCAGACACCAGATACCTAATACCAGACACCAGATTCCTAATACCAGACACCATATACCTAATACCAGACACTAGATACCTAATAACAGACACCAGATTCCTAGTATCAGACACCAGATACCTAATACTATACACCAGATACCTAATACCAGACACCAGATACCTAATACCAGATAACTAATACCAGACACCAGATACCTAATACCTAATACCAGACACTAGATACCTAATACCAGACACCAGATACCTAATAGCAGACACCAGATACCTAATACCAGACACCAGATACCTAATACCAGACACCAGATACCTAATACCAGACACCAGATACCTAATACCAGACACCAGATACCTAATACCAGACACCAGATACCTAATACCAAACACCAGATTCCTAATACCAGACACCAGATACCTAATACCAGACACCAGATACCTAATACCAGACACCAGATACCTAATACCAGACACCAAATACCTAATACCAGACACCAGATACCTAATACCAGACACCAGATACCTAATACCAGACACCAGATACCTAATACCATACAATAGATACCTAATACCAGACACCAGATTCCTAGTATCAGACACCAGATACCTAATACTAGACACCAGATACCTAATACCAGACACCAGATTCCTAATGCCAGACTCCAGATACCTAATACCAGATAACTAATACCAGACACCAGATACCTAATACCAGACACCAGATACCTAATACCAGACACCAGATACCTAATACCAGACACCAGATTCCTAATACCAGACACCAGATATCTAATACCAGACACCAGATACCTAATACCAGACACCAGATACCTAATACCAGACACCAGATACCTAATACCAGACACCAGATTCCTAATACCAGACACCAGATATCTAATACCAGACACCAGATACCTAATACCAGACACCAGATACCTAATACCAGACACCAGATACCTAATACCAGACACCAGATAACTAAAACCAGACACCAGACACCAGATACCTAATACCAGACACCAGATACCTAATACCAGACACTAGATACCTAATACCAGACACCAGATACCTAATACCAGACACCAGATACCTAATACCAGACACCAGATACCTAATACCAGACACCAGATACCTAATACCAGACACCAGATACCTAATACCAGACACCAGATACCTAATACCAGATACCAGATACCTAATACGAGACACCAGATACCTAATACCAGACACCAGATTCCTAATACCAGACACCATATACCTAATACCAGACACTAGATACCTAATAACAGACACCAGATTCCTAGTATCATACACCAGATACCTAATACTATGCACCAGATAACTAATACCAGACACCAGATATCTAATACCAGATACGAGATACCTAATAATAGACACCAGATAACTAATACCAGACACCAGATAACTAATACCAGACAACAGATAACTAATACCAGATAACTAATACCAGACACCAGATACCTAATACCAGACACCAGATACCTAATACCAGACACCAGATATCTAATACCAGACACTAGATACCTAATACCAGACACCAGATAACTAATACCAGAGACCAGATAACTAATACCCGACACTAGATACCTAATACCACACACCAGATATCTAATACCAGACACTAGATACCTAATACCAGACACTAGATACCTAATACCAGACACTAGATACCTAATACCAGACACCAGATAACTAATACCAGACACCAGATAACTAATACCAGACACCAGATGCCTAATACCAGACACCAGATACCTAATACCAGACACCAGATACCTAATACCAGACACCAGATACCTAATACCAGACACCAGATACCTAATACCAGACACCAGATACCTAATACCAGACACTAGATACCTAATACCAGAGTAGTAGGGAAATGCGGTTCCTGCGACAATTAAACTTTTGAAATTTTAAAATTTTAATTACCCAAATTTTAAAATTCTTGGAAATTTGTGAAATTTGATACCCTTGAGTTTTCGGCGGCACGCTTTGATGTTTTTTGTTTACATTAGGAATTTTTTGTTTACATTAGGAGTTTTTTGTTTACATTAACCCTTGTGGGAACGGGTGATTTTTTTTGAGGTTACATTAATTGTGTGAACAGGTGATTTTTTTTTTTGTGGGGATACGTTAAGTGAGTTCATAGGTTGGAGGGTTTTCTTTTTTTGTAATGTATGTATATGCCGACGGGAAAATCATGAATATGATTTTTCCTAGTACCAACGTGAAAATCATAAAATGATTTTTCCTAATACTAAGGGGGGTGAAATAGTGAAAATTATTTTTTCCTAATGCCGACGGCAATACATGATTATTTTTCCTAATGCCTACGGTAAAACATGAATATTATTTTTTTCAAATGCCGACGGCAAAACATGATTATTATTTTTTTTCAAATGCCGACGGGAAAATGATTTTTCATAATTCCGACGGGAATTATTATTGCTAATGCTAATACAGGAGTTTAAGGCTGGCCGTGATTTGGGTGGGTGGGGTTGTTGTCGTAATACATAACTAAGGGAGTTTATGGATGTGTCTGTCTTTCGTCTGTCTGTCTGTCTGTTTTGCGAGGCTATGATTGGTCGGGGGAGCGTGGTGTAGTTGAGGTAGATGGATTGAGTGAATGTGTGTGCATACCTGTCTGTTGGTGTGAGGGTGTGATTGACAGGGGGCGGGGTGTAGTTGAGGTAGATCGACTGCGTGTATGCAGGTGTTGCTAGTCTGTAGGAATTTAAGGCTTATAGTGATTTAGGGTAGGTGAGGGTGTTGTTGTACGAGTAGTATGTATCCATGGGAATTTGTGGATGTGTCTGTCCAGAGGAATTTAAGCGAGGCTGTTATTGGGAGGGGGTGTGGTGTAGTTGAGGTTGATCGACTGCGTGTATGTATGTCTATATGTTTGTAGGAGCTTAAGGCTGATCATGACTTAAGAGAGGTGATTATGGATGTTGTTGTAATATGTATACGTAGGAATCTGTATGTATGTATGTCTGTGAAAATTAAAGGCTGATCATGATTTAGGGTAGGTGAGGTTGGTGTAGTAATATGTCTGTGTGTATGTACATATGTTTGTAGGAGTTTAATGCTATTAATGATTTGAGGATAGGTGAGGGTGTTGTCGTACGAGTGATATGTATGCGTGGGAATCTGTATGCATGTTCGTAGGAGTTTAAGGCTGATCGTGATTTGTGTTGTTGTCAGTGTTGTTTGTAGGAATGACCGTGAGAATTTTTGTATGTATATCTGTAGGAATTTAAGGTTGGCCGTGTTTTGTGAGGGGTGGTGTGTTGTTGAAATAATCTGAATTTTTCTTAGATGAAATCTGGTATATGTGTGTGTGTGCGTATGATTTTCTCACGCTAGTAGTTTTATGTACGTAGAAATAAATTGTATTCAATATCGAGATTTGGTTCTATAAAATATTTTCATATATCTGATACATATACATAAGTATATTTTCATACTCAAGGTTGCTGGGTATTTTGTCATGCTTAAAATTGTCCAGCCTTAAAGTCTGCCTGCGAGAAATTTGTTTATATTACAGATTTTGTTTATTTAACTACATCCGGCTTCTTTCGCTGAACTTTCTTTTCATACGATCATGGGAATTTATAGTTTCTCTGTCCATAATAAGGTCGTTTAGCTTGGGCATGTGCTCTGACTGAATGGTTTGCGTTGTTCATATATTTTTATGATGTAGATATGTAAGTGTGATTGTCAAGATCTAATAAATACTTGAGTATTGATAAAAAATTTGATATTATGTGTACATACATATCTATAAATTGATTTTATGTGTGTATGTACGTATGTACATACAAATAAGTGTTGGGCTCCGCGCTTGAATGTCATGTGCGATCTTTTGTTGATGTTGTAAATATTCGCCGGGTCTTTTATGTATAGATGTCAAATATCTTCATAGTTTTTTTTTTATTTGAAATTAAAAAACGTTGATTTAATTTTTATCTGTATTTACTTCAAAGTTTGTGAGGATTTTCTGTTTTAAGTAAAACTGAATTCCTTAAGATACATACTTTAGAATAATAGTAACTATAATAGAAATATTTCCTATATTTAATTTACATTTGTTTAAAGTTGATGCAGCTTATCTTCATTCTTAAAAATATTTTGATATAAAATTTTTTCCAGCCGTAGGCTTTTTTCATCACCTTTTACATTTATTTTAGAACATCTTGCATTGCCTTTTATACATTTATAAACATTTTTAAATGAAACTGATCCAGCAGTACAGCTTATGTAACGATAGTTTTTTGTTAGCCAGCTTGCTTCTTTTTTTATTTTTTTTATTGATTATTGAGTTTTATAATGAAATTATTATATTCGTAATTGTTGAAAACAATCGCTACTTCTTTTGCGATGAAATCATTTGAATTACTTTTGAAACCTTGTACGTCTATAAAAATTATGTTGTTTTCCATATTACTCAATTTATAAGACTTTTCGAACTTGTCCTTTGATGGGTATATATGTATTCTATTATACGATCATGAATAAGAATACAGTAAGCTGATTTCTTTGCTTACTATTTCAAATTAAAATTTTATTTAATTGCCCCGCTATTGAATAAAAGGAGCTTGTATCTTAAACTCTGGTACAGGTAGAAACACATGAGATTCTTTCATATACTACCTTTGCTGGAATCTTAGATACATATAATAACTATATAGAATTGCATTACGTTTATTTTTAAATTTTATGTTAGGATTATCATCATATGGATATGAGACTGAACTTAAATGTACTTTTAAATTAGTTAATTCATAATGAACAATCTTATTTTCTTCCTGAATAGCGAACAACAGAAAACGAAGTCGTTTTCTTACAATTTCGGTCTAACCTCTCAACTGGTCCTCTAGTATACAATATGACTTTGTATGTCAGCATTTCTGTCTCCTCTTTGTCAGCGTTAGGGATAATTCAATTTTAAACTTTTTATTCTTCAAATTGTGTTACTTCATACTGATAATATGTTTAAGTACATTAATAATGTACGAGTATATGTTTATTTTATGACGGGTCCCTATGGCTTTTATTTGATGTTCTAGATGAAGTGATTTTTTTTTCTAATTTTATTAAAGTTTAGCGTATTGCGTATATATTTCTAATATATTTAAGTGAGCTTTTTGTACCTGTCAGACAGAGTGTACGTATCAGTTGATCAGTCAGTCTCTCTTTTTAATTTAATAATTTTTTCTTCTAATGTGTCACTACTATTTTTTCAGATTTTACTACTTGAAATAGAAAATATTTATATAATTTTAAGAGTATTAATATATACATACATATAGGTAAATATTTGTATGTACGTAAAAATTAGTTCATATACAAAGAAATACATCTTTAATAATCAACTATTCTAGAAAATCGATCTAAGATAACACATTTACCTCCATCATCATTTCACCGTCAGTGTTTTCATAAAGTGTTAGAAACATTGGAATATCTATGTTTAGGAGAATTTTTACTTCAAGTGTTTCTATATAAGATTTGGTGTTTGACCCCTTGACGTTATTGTGGTTAACGTAGGCTGCGTTGTATCACATTCAGATCTAATAATTTCTCACTTAGAAAAGGTCCTCATTACCATCAATCATACCTGTATATAATACATTCATGAGTTGAGTTGATCTAGATACAATTGCTGTCTACAAATTAATGATTAGAAAAAGCTTTCTCATCACATTCTAACAGGTTTAATATTTTGCTAGCATGCATGCTTTAGCATGCTATTCTATCAATAGTGAGGCGAGAGTCCGACATTTAGTGGTGTTTCAATTAAAAATCTATACAATTAGAATTACGAATTCACTCTTTTGAATTTTTAACAAAGTAGATACATATGTATGTATGTATTTCATTTGCCACAAACTCTTAAAATTTCTGTACTTATAAAAGTATGATGTCAGGAATTTTTTTAAATCATACATGCCTCGGCATGCTTCCAATATTTTTCTCGGTAAATTTATTTCATACTCATACAGATACAGATATAAAGTAAGATCTGTTTACATTCCATTTTACAATTTATGCATGCTTCAGCATAATTCTAGTTGAAGTCTGTATTTATTTAGTAAGTTTGTTTGATACCCATTCATACACATGTACATTGTTAAAGATTGGATATCAAAATCCAATTTTCTTAGTTTATCTAGAAATAAACAAAGTGAATATCTTTTATAATAACCATATTCACACTTTAAAATTTTGTGTGCTAGAGCTTTCGAAATGGAAAATGTACACCTTTTACTACAAAAAGTGATAATATGATGTGTTGCTGAATATTTTGAACTCTTAAGTTTTCACAATATTTCATACAGACCATCAAGTTTAGAGAATTCTAGTATATTAAGCTATTTATCTTCCCTGAGACCTAAAATTCCTAATCAATCCTTCAAAAAACCAATACAAATTAGATTTATCCTTTTTAATTTTATTTATATTTTCATTGAATTTCAACATTTTGTACCTCTTCAAATTACTGTATACTGTATTTTGCACCTTTTTCTCATTCGTTGAGTTAACTTCAATCGCAAATATTTTAATGATGTGGTGAACTTTTCTATTGTAGGCATTAAGTAAATCTTTGTGTATATCAATCCACTTATATGAACCATTATAGCTAAATTCTTAACACATAATTCCTTTTAATGATCTATTAATTTATTCTACTATTGATGCTTTCATATTATGAAATTTTTAATCCTCTGTTTATACATGAATTTTGCAGTGTTTATTAAAAATTCTTTACCAACATCTATATGTATTTTTTTGTTTTGATACTCATATCATTTCAAAAATATTTTCCATTGCCTTGGTTTTTTTCGAGTGCAGCTTTTATTTTCAACGATACTCACAATATAAATTTTGAGAATGTGTCAGTTACAGTCAGCAAAAAATCAATAATTTCTATTTTCTCTAGAATAGCTACCCAGTTCACCTAAATCAGCTCCATAAAAGATCATCTATTCCATTCATTACATCACTACAATAGACAAACAATTTTATAAATTTATTATGGATTACGTTTACTAAATTTCTTTTTAAGGACATTGAGTTGTTTTACAGTTTTTTGGCGAGTGTTGTGATCTACTTGATACATTTTTAGATATTTATACTAAAATGTAGTTAATTTTCCAATCTATAAATTTTATCGCTCAGCTCTTCAATTTGTTTGTCAAAAGATGATTTAATTTTTAGAATGTCTTTTTCAATTTTATACCTATCTTCTATCGTTAATTTTATTTCACACTCCACTTATTAATTCATCCTTTAGTTTCTCGATTTGAGTTTCCAGAAACAATTTACTGATAACATTGTTCACCGTCAGTTTGGATCTAATTCATTTCATCCTTTCCAGACTAATAAGTCAATATAAGCATCTTCGATGTTGGAAGGCCGTGAGTAAAAATCATCTTCTTCTTCTTCATCGTCATAATCATTCTCAGTATTAGCATCATTAAATAAGATGGTATTATCAAATATTGTTCCTTTTGAAAGTTTCTTTAACTTGTCTCTATCTTGAGTGATGGTTTTTCAGACTTTAAACTTGTATTATTTTCAACTTCTGTCTTCATTTTACTTTGTTCTTTCTTATGTAATCTTTCAATATTTTTAGAACTATTTATGAATTCTTTGAGAGGTTCTGTTATAGGATCAAATATATCTCTTAGTTGTTCACGTGTATCTATTTCACCAGTTTTTATACTACGAAGCTTTTTCTTCAAGACACTTCTTATCAACACCGTTTTAAAATTTTCTCATCCATGTTTAATAATAGCAAATAAGAGGTATCAGCTATTAGATCAGGTATCACCTATTAGATCAGGTATCAGCTATCAGATCAGCTTATCAGGAGCTGCTCTGGTTTTCAGATCATCTTATTAGGAGCTGGTCTGATTTTTAGATCAGCTTATCAGGAGCTGGTCTGGTTTTCAGATCAGCTTATCAGGACCTGATCTGGTTTTCAGATCAGCTTTTCAGGACCTGATCTGGTTTTCAGATCAGCTTTTCAGGACCTGATCTGGTTTTCAGATCAGCTTATCAGGACCTGATCTGGTTTTCAGATCAGCTTATCAGGAGCTGGTCTGGTTTTCAGATCAGCTTTTCAGGACCTGATCTGGTTTTCAGATCAGCTTATCAGGACCTGATCTGGTTTTCAGATCAGCTTATCAGGAGCTGGTCTGGTTTTCAGATCAGCTTATCAGGAGCTGGTCTGGTTTTCAGATCAGCTTATCAGGACCTGATCTGGTTTTAAGATCAGGTTATCAGGTATCAGATCTGGTTTTCAGATCAGGTTATCAGGAGCTGGTCTGGTTTTCAGATCAGCTTATCAGGAGCTGGTCTGGTTTTCAGATCAGCTTATCAGGACCTGATCTGGTTTTAAGATTTGGTTATCAGGTATCAGATCAGGTTATCGGACAGCTGATCTGTAAAACAGATCAGGTTATCAGGAGCTGTTAAGATTGTCACATCAGATTATCTGTTTTAAATTGGGTCATCAGATTACAAGTAGCTGGACATTTATAAAATTTAGATGAATGAAGTTTAAGGCCAGATAAAATGCGAAAAACTATACTGTTATGTAGTCAAATTGTTTTCTATGACGATCATCACTTAATTCAGTATCTTTCCTTATAATCAAAATTCCATATTTTTAATTCCAACACGATTTATATTTTTCTCATATTACTTAAACATTCTAACTACATTATGATTATTTCCTATCAAATATTTGGTGATTCTAGTATAAGTTTGACATTAGTAGAATGCACCAAAATTCTTATCTTACCCCATACAAAAATATGCTTCTCACACACAACATGGTTAAATATCGTATTGGTATTACTTCTAGATTTCTTAAAAGAAATAACAGATTCATTATCTGTAAATGTGTAATACCCATGACTTTCATTAATGAAATTAATTTCTACAGGTATTTATATTTAGGTTGTTAGAGAGATTTTGAGTTTAAATATGAAGATGTTTTCAAGTTTTAGTCCATTAGAACTGTCTAGCCAACCAATCATAATATTATTATTTTTTTATTTATTTTTTATTTATTTTTATTTTCGCAATTTGACAGACCAACTATTCTTGCACGAATAGAAATTGATAGAAGGGAACTATGATTTATTTTTGAGCTAACGTTTGATGACTCATCAAAATTTCATACCATCCTATATTTAGGTTGTTTTACTAACCGCTTTTGTGTAACTAAATACATTTTATAAATATTATCTCTTATTATAAAAAACTAAAATAATACAGCTATTCGATTTCAGAAAATATTTTCTAAAATCGTATAGCTGCATTATTTTATTTTTTATAATAACAGATAATGCTCCATACTCACAATCAAAACAACATAAAAATATCATTTGTTTTGAGTATGAGTATGCGTTAATATTTATGAAATGCATTTAGTTACACAAAAGCGGTTAGTAAAACAAAGTATATTTTAACAGTTTGAAATCAGTATTTTGTATGACAATACTGGTTTTAAGCTCTTAAAATATACTTTGTTTTGACTATGAGTAGGTACCATTATCTCTTATTATAGGAAAAATAAAATAATATAGCTATATGATAACCGAAAATATTTTCTGATATCATATAGCTATATTATTTTATTTTTTCTATAATAAGTGATAATATTTATGAAATACATTTCATAAATATTGGTACATACTTATAGTCAAAACAACCTAAAAATAGGATGGTACGAAATATTGATGAATCATCAAAATTTCATACCAAGGTATTTTTATGTTGTTTTGACTATGAGTATGGGTCAATATTTATGAAATACCTTTCTTAAATATTGGTGCATGCACAGAGTCAAAACAAAGTATGCTTTAAGTGTTTAAAACCAGTATTACCATAAAAATGGTGGTTTTAAAGTCTTAAAATATACTTTGTTTTACTAACCCCATTTTGTAACTAAATGCATTTCATAAATATTGAAGCATACTCAGAGTCAAAATATCCTTTGTTTTGAGTATGAGTATGGCTCAGAGTCAAAATATCCTTTGTTTTGAGTATGAGTATGGCTCATTATCTCTTATTATAGAAAAAAAATAGTATGATTATTTCTATAGTAATAGAAAATATTTATAAAATGTATTTAGTTACAAAATGTGGTTAGTAAAACAACATAAATATACCTTGGTATGAAATTTTGATGATTCATCAATATTTCGTACCATCCTATTTTTAGGTTGTTTTGACTATAAGTATGTACCAATATTTATGAAATGTATTTCATAAATATTATCACTTATTATAGAAAAAATAAAATAATATAGCTATATGATATCAGAAAATATTTTCGGTTATCATATAGCTATATTATTTTATTTTTCCTATAATAAGAGATAATGGTACCTACTCATAGTCAAAACAAAGTATATTTTAAGAGCTTAAAACCAGTATTGTCATACAAAATACTGATTTCAAACTGTTAAAATATACTTTGTTTTACTAACCGCTTTTGTGTAACTAAATGCATTTCATAAATATTAACGCATACTCATACTCAAAACAAATGATATTTTTATGTTGTTTTGATTGTGAGTATGGAGCATTATCTGTTATTATAAAAAATAAAATAATGCAGCTATACGATTTTAGAAAATATTTTCTGAAATCGAATAGCTGTATTATTTTAGTTTTTTATAATAAGAGATAATATTTATAAAATGTATTTAGTTACACAAAAGCGGTTAGTAAAACAACCTAAATATAGGATGGTATGAAATTTTGATGAGTCATCAAACGTTAGCTCAAAAATAAATCATAGTTCCCTTCTATCAATTTCTATTCGTGCAAGAATAGTTGGTCTGTCAAATTGCGAAAATAAAAATAAATAAAAAATAAATAAAAAAATAATAATATTATGATTGGTTGGCTAGACAGTTCTAATGGACTAAAACTTGAAAACATCTTCATATTTAAACTCAAAATCTCTCTAACAACCTAAATATAAATACCTGTAGAAATTAATTTCATTAATGAAAGTCATGGGTATTACACATTTACAGATAATGAATCTGTTATTTCTTTTAAGAAATCTAGAAGTAATACCAATACGATATTTAACCATGTTGTGTGTGAGAAGCATATTTTTGTATGGGGTAAGATAAGAATGTTGATGCATTCTACTAATGTCAAACTTATACTAGAATCACCAAATATTTGATAGGAAATAATCATAATGTAGTTAGAATGTTTAAGTAATATGAGAAAAATATAAATCGTGTTGGAATTAAAAATATGGAATTTTGATTATAAGGAAAGATACTGAATTAAGTGATGATCGTCATAGAAAACAATTTGACTACATAACAGTATAGTTTTTCGCATTTTATTTGGCCTTAAACTTCATTCATCTAAATTTTATAAATGTCCAGCTACTTGTAATCTGATGACCCAATTTAAAACAGATAATCTGATGTGACAATCTTAACAGCTCCTGATAACCTGATCTGTTTTACAGATCAGCTGTCCGATAACCTGATCTGATACCTGATAACCAAATCTTAAAACCAGATCAGGTCCTGATAAGCTGATCTGAAAACCAGACCAGCTCCTGATAAGCTGATCTGAAAACCAGACCAGCTCCTGATAAGCTGATCTGAAAACCAGATCTGATACCTGATAACCTGATCTTAAAACCAGATCAGGTCCTGATAAGCTGATCTGAAAACCAGACCAGCTCCTGATAAGCTGATCTGAAAACCAGACCAGCTCCTGATAAGCTGATCTGAAAACCAGATCAGGTCCTGATAAGCTGATCTGAAAACCAGATCAGGTCCTGAAAAGCTGATCTGAAAACCAGACCAGCTCCTGATAAGCTGATCTGAAAACCAGATCAGGTCCTGATAAGCTGATCTGAAAACCAGATCAGGTCCTGAAAAGCTGATCTGAAAACCAGATCAGGTCCTGAAAAGCTGATCTGAAAACCAGATCAGGTCCTGATAAGCTGATCTGAAAACCAGACCAGCTCCTGATAAGCTGATCTAAAAATCAGACCAGCTCCTAATAAGATGATCTGAAAACCAGAGCAGCTCCTGATAAGCTGATCTGATAGCTGATACCTGATCTAATAGGTGATACCTGATCTAATAGCTGATACCTCTTATTTGCTATTATTAAACATGGATGAGAAAATTTTAAAACGGTGTTGATAAGAAGTGTCTTGAAGAAAAAGCTTCGTAGTATAAAAACTGGTGAAATAGATACACGTGAACAACTAAGAGATATATTTGATCCTATAACAGAACCTCTCAAAGAATTCATAAATAGTTCTAAAAATATTGAAAGATTACATAAGAAAGAACAAAGTAAAATGAAGACAGAAGTTGAAAATAATACAAGTTTAAAGTCTGAAAAACCATCACTCAAGATAGAGACAAGTTAAAGAAACTTTCAAAAGGAACAATATTTGATAATACCATCTTATTTAATGATGCTAATACTGAGAATGATTATGACGATGAAGAAGAAGAAGATGATTTTTACTCACGGCCTTCCAACATCGAAGATGCTTATATTGACTTATTAGTCTGGAAAGGATGAAATGAATTAGATCCAAACTGACGGTGAACAATGTTATCAGTAAATTGTTTCTGGAAACTCAAATCGAGAAACTAAAGGATGAATTAATAAGTGGAGTGTGAAATAAAATTAACGATAGAAGATAGGTATAAAATTGAAAAAGACATTCTAAAAATTAAATCATCTTTTGACAAACAAATTGAAGAGCTGAGCGATAAAATTTATAGATTGGAAAATTAACTACATTTTAGTATAAATATCTGAAAATGTATCAAGTAGATCACAACACTCGCCAAAAAACTGTAAAACAACTCAATGTCCTTAAAAAGAAATTTAGTAAACGTAATCCATAATAAATTTATAAAATTGTTTGTCTATTGTAGTGATGTAATGAATGGAATAGATGATCTTTTATGGAGCTGATTTAGGTGAACTGGGTAGCTATTCTAGAGAAAATAGAAATTATTGATTTTTTGCTGACTGTAACTGACACATTCTCAAAATTTATATTGTGAGTATCGTTGAAAATAAAAGCTGCACTCGAAAAAAACCAAGGCAATGGAAAATATTTTTGAAATGATATGAGTATCAAAACAAAAAAATACATATAGATGTTGGTAAAGAATTTTTAATAAACACTGCAAAATTCATGTATAAACAGAGGATTAAAAATTTCATAATATGAAAGCATCAATAGTAGAATAAATTAATAGATCATTAAAAGGAATTATGTGTTAAGAATTTAGCTATAATGGTTCATATAAGTGGATTGATATACACAAAGATTTACTTAATGCCTACAATAGAAAAGTTCACCACATCATTAAAATATTTGCGATTGAAGTTAACTCAACGAATGAGAAAAAGGTGCAAAATACAGTATACAGTAATTTGAAGAGGTACAAAATGTTGAAATTCAATGAAAATATAAATAAAATTAAAAAGGATAAATCTAATTTGTATTGGTTTTTTGAAGGATTGATTAGGAATTTTAGGTCTCAGGGAAGATAAATAGCTTAATATACTAGAATTCTCTAAACTTGATGGTCTGTATGAAATATTGTGAAAACTTAAGAGTTCAAAATATTCAGCAACACATCATATTATCACTTTTTGTAGTAAAAGGTGTACATTTTCCATTTCGAAAGCTCTAGCACACAAAATTTTAAAGTGTGAATATGGTTATTATAAAAGATATTCACTTTGTTTATTTCTAGATAAACTAAGAAAATTGGATTTTGATATCCAATCTTTAACAATGTACATGTGTATGAATGGGTATCAAACAAACTTACTAAATAAATACAGACTTCAACTAGAATTATGCTGAAGCATGCATAAATTGTAAAATGGAATGTAAACAGATCTTACTTTATATCTGTATCTGTATGAGTATGAAATAAATTTACCGAGAAAAATATTGGAAGCATGCCGAGGCATGTATGATTTAAAAAAATTCCTGACATCATACTTTTATAAGTACAGAAATTTTAAGAGTTTGTGGCAAATGAAATACATACATACATATGTATCTACTTTGTTAAAAATTCAAAAGAGTGAATTCGTAATTCTAATTGTATAGATTTTTAATTGAAACACCACTAAATGTCGGACTCTCGCCTCACTATTGATAGAATAGCATGCTAAAGCATGCATGCTAGCAAAATATTAAACCTGTTAGAATGTGATGAGAAAGCTTTTTCTAATCATTAATTTGTAGACAGCAATTGTATCTAGATCAACTCAACTCATGAATGTATTATATACAGGTATGATTGATGGTAATGAGGACCTTTTCTAAGTGAGAAATTATTAGATCTGAATGTGATACAACGCAGCCTACGTTAACCACAATAACGTCAAGGGGTCAAACACCAAATCTTATATAGAAACACTTGAAGTAAAAATTCTCCTAAACATAGATATTCCAATGTTTCTAACACTTTATGAAAACACTGACGGTGAAATGATGATGGAGGTAAATGTGTTATCTTAGATCGATTTTCTAGAATAGTTGATTATTAAAGATGTATTTCTTTGTATATGAACTAATTTTTACGTACATACATATATTTACCTATATGTATGTATATATTAATACTCTTAAAATTATATAAATATTTTCTATTTCAAGTAGTAAAATCTGAAAAAATAGTAGTGACACATTAGAAGAAAAAATTAATAAAATAAAAAGAGAGACTGACTGATCAACTGATACGTACACTCTGTCTGACAGGTACAAAAAGCTCACTTAAATATATTAGAAATATATACGCAATACGCTAAACTTTAATAAAATTAGAAAAAAAAATCACTTCATCTAGAACATCAAATAAAAGCCATAGGGACCCGTCATAAAATAAACATATACTCGTACATTATTAATGTACTTAAACATATTATCAGTATGAAGTAACACAATTTGAAGAATAAAAAGTTTAAAATTGAATTATCCCTAACGCTGACAAAGAGGAGACAGAAATGCTGACATACAAAGTCATATTGTATACTAGAGGACCAGTTGAGAGGTTAGACCGAAATTGTAAGAAAACGACTTCGTTTTCTGTTGTTCGCTATTCAGGAAGAAAATAAGATTGTTCATTATGAATTAACTAATTTAAAAGTACGTTTAAGTTCAGTCTCATATCCATATGATGATAATCCTAACATAAAATTTAAAAATAAACGTAATGCAATTCTATATAGTTATTATATGTATCTAAGATTCCAGCAAAGGTAGTATATGAAAGAATCTCATGTGTTTCTACCTGTACCAGAGTTTAAGATACAAGCTCCTTTTATTCAATAGCGGGGCAATTAAATAAAATTTTAATTTGAAATAGTAAGCAAAGAAATCAGCTTACTGTATTCTTATTCATGATCGTATAATAGAATACATATATACCCATCAAAGGACAAGTTCGAAAAGTCTTATAAATTGAGTAATATGGAAAACAACATAATTTTTATAGACGTACAAGGTTTCAAAAGTAATTCAAATGATTTCATCGCAAAAGAAGTAGCGATTGTTTTCAACAATTACGAATATAATAATTTCATTATAAAACTCAATAATCAATAAAAAAAATAAAAAAAGAAGCAAGCTGGCTAACAAAAAACTATCGTTACATAAGCTGTACTGCTGGATCAGTTTCATTTAAAAATGTTTATAAATGTATAAAAGGCAATGCAAGATGTTCTAAAATAAATGTAAAAGGTGATGAAAAAAGCCTACGGCTGGAAAAAATTTTATATCAAAATATTTTTAAGAATGAAGATAAGCTGCATCAACTTTAAACAAATGTAAATTAAATATAGGAAATATTTCTATTATAGTTACTATTATTCTAAAGTATGTATCTTAAGGAATTCAGTTTTACTTAAAACAGAAAATCCTCACAAACTTTGAAGTAAATACAGATAAAAATTAAATCAACGTTTTTTAATTTCAAATAAAAAAAAAACTATGAAGATATTTGACATCTATACATAAAAGACCCGGCGAATATTTACAACATCAACAAAAGATCGCACATGACATTCAAGCGCGGAGCCCAACACTTATTTGTATGTACATACGTACATACACACATAAAATCAATTTATAGATATGTATGTACACATAATATCAAATTTTTTATCAATACTCAAGTATTTATTAGATCTTGACAATCACACTTACATATCTACATCATAAAAATACATGAACAACGCAAACCATTCAGTCAGAGCACATGCCCAAGCTAAACGACCTTATTATGGACAGAGAAACTATAAATTCCCATGATCGTATGAAAAGAAAGTTCAGCGAAAGAAGCCGGATGTAGTTAAATAAACAAAATCTGTAATATAAACAAATTTCTCGCAGGCAGACTTTAAGGCTGGACAATTTTAAGCATGACAAAATACCCAGCAACCTTGAGTATGAAAATATACTTATGTATATGTATCAGATATATGAAAATATTTTATAGAACCAAATCTCGATATTGAATACAATTTATTTCTACGTACATAAAACTACTAGCGTGAGAAAATCATACGCACACACACACATATACCAGATTTCATCTAAGAAAAATTCAGATTATTTCAACAACACACCACCCCTCACAAAACACGGCCAACCTTAAATTCCTACAGATATACATACAAAAATTCTCACGGTCATTCCTACAAACAACACTGACAACAACACAAATCACGATCAGCCTTAAACTCCTACGAACATGCATACAGATTCCCACGCATACATATCACTCGTACGACAACACCCTCACCTATCCTCAAATCATTAATAGCATTAAACTCCTACAAACATATGTACATACACACAGACATATTACTACACCAACCTCACCTACCCTAAATCATGATCAGCCTTTAATTTTCACAGACATACATACATACAGATTCCTACGTATACATATTACAACAACATCCATAATCACCTCTCTTAAGTCATGATCAGCCTTAAGCTCCTACAAACATATAGACATACATACACGCAGTCGATCAACCTCAACTACACCCCGCCCCCTGTCAATCACACCCTCACACCAACAGACAGGTATGCACACACATTCACTCAATCCATCTACCTCAACTACACCACGCTCCCCCGACCAATCATAGCCTCGCAAAACAGACAGACAGACAGACGAAAGACAGACACATCCATAAACTCCCTTAGTTATGTATTACGACAACAACCCCACCCACCCAAATCACGGCCAGCCTTAAACTCCTGTATTAGCATTAGCAATAATAATTCCCGTCGGAATTATGAAAAATCATTTTCCCGTCGGCATTTGAAAAAAAATAATAATCATGTTTTGCCGTCGGCATTTGAAAAAAATAATATTCATGTTTTACCGTAGGCATTAGGAAAAATAATCATGTATTGCCGTCGGCATTAGGAAAAAATAATTTTCACTATTTCACCCCCCTTAGTATTAGGAAAAATCATTTTATGATTTTCACGTTGGTACTAGGAAAAATCATATTCATGATTTTCCCGTCGGCATATACATACATTACAAAAAAAGAAAACCCTCCAACCTATGAACTCACTTAACGTATCCCCACAAAAAAAAAAATCACCTGTTCACACAATTAATGTAACCTCAAAAAAAATCACCCGTTCCCACAAGGGTTAATGTAAACAAAAAACTCCTAATGTAAACAAAAAATTCCTAATGTAAACAAAAAACATCAAAGCGTGCCGCCGAAAACTCAAGGGTATCAAATTTCACAAATTTCCAAGAATTTTAAAATTTGGGTAATTAAAATTTTAAAATTTCAAAAGTTTAATTGTCGCAGGAACCGCATTTCCCTACTACTTACCAGACACCAGATAACTTATACCAGATAACTAATACCAGACACCAGATAACTAATACCAGACACCAGATTCCTAATACCAGACACCAGATTCCTAGTATCAGACACCAGATACCTAATACTAGACACCAGATACCTAATATTAGACACCAGATTCCTAATACCAGACACCAGATACCTAATACCAGACACCAGATACCTAATACCAGACACCAGATACATAATACCAGACACCAGATACCTAATACCAGACACCAGATAACTAATACCAGACACCAGATATCTAATACCAGACACCAGATACCAGTAGTAGTAGGGAAATGGGGAAGGTAAAAAAAAAATCATCTTTTTGGGATGAATTTTTTGGGATGATATTTATTTGGATGATTTTAGAGATGAAAATTTGAGATGAAAAAAAATTTGGGATGATTTTTTTTTTTGTGTGAAATGCAAGTGCATAAGAAAATGTTTATTGCTGTTGAATAGAATTTTTTTATTTTCATTGCACACTTGATGTGATGAAACATTTTAGGGATGACTTTTTGTTTAACGAGCCTTTATGTTTGTCTGTCGGTTTGTCTCTTTAATAATAGTTGTACCTATTTCTGTCTCTTAAATCACTTGAAATCGTCAATAGAAACCTTTTTGTTTTTTGTAATTATAAACACCGGCTTTAGTGTGAAATATGGGTTGCTTATCATTTTGCAAATGCTGTTATCTGTACGTTTATAAATTTGCTTTTTTATTGCTGTTGGCTGGTAAGAAGAAAAAGGGAAAAGAGTATTCTTTTGTTTTTATTTTGGGATAAAAATATAAAAATTGAAGGACGAATTTTATTTTAACAAGCCTTGTGTATTAATTGTGCGTTTGTTTGTTCTCATTAAATGCTATAAATTTGGTTTTTTATTGCTGTGGGGGAGGTAAGAAGAAAAAGGGAAAAGAATTGTATGTTTGTTGTGACTCTTAACTATACATAATTTTTTTTTTACATATGTATGTATGTATGTATGTTTAAATGAATTTGAAGATGTATATTTGAGAATATTTGCATGTAATATAATTGTTTGAAATAAATTATTTAAAACATAAGAGGAAGCATTTTCATTATTATATAGAAACTAAGTAAGAGTAATTATGAAGGTATGAATAAAAATATTAAGAGATGAAAATTTTAATGAAAATTTTAGTTTCAGAAAACAAAACTCTCATAATTAAAATTTTTTGTTTAATGTGTACCAAATAAATTGATATAAAAACGCAGCTTCTGAAATATTACTATTCATTAACTCACTGCAATCCTTTGCTAGCCAACTATGACATCGAAAAATATTACAAACATTGAGGTTGTTGAGGCTTTTAATAAACTGAAAGCAAAATCATATATATCTGTGAAGGAATTACAACCAACACGGCCATATAAAGTGATAATGATGTTCCGTCATAAGACCAAATATGGAAATATAGTGATTGCAGAGCTCGAGGATGGAATGCTATATCTTCCCAAACGCTACAATAGCTTAGATGACAAAATAATTGAAGGGGCTGGGGATGAAAAATTTTCTTTAACAAAAAAACTAGAAAATTATTCATACACATTAGAATTGGCGGAGATACTTCCTGACGAAAAAGAAAAAACTATTGAAGACAATGAAGGCTTCTATATTCCAAACTCGCAACCCTTTTTTACTTGGGAAGGAGGCAAAATTCCAAAAGTGTATTAAAGTATGAGCAACTTACATTTGAAATAAAAGCCTTATTTTGTAAAACGCAATGTTGTCAAATTTCTTTAAATAAAATAGTATTTTAATATCTGTTCAATGAAATTTTGTTTAATGTAAATTTTTTTTTATGGAAACTGTATATAAAAATTTTTAAAAAATTTATTAGTAGCCCTAATGATTTCTGCCAAATAAAATACAAGATTTTTTAATTAAATTTTTATTTATATTTTTTATTTTAATATTCAATATATTTTAAAAAATCATCATTTTCGATTTTAAATTGGTATATAATTTTGTCCAACGCTGATGCGGAGGACGCTGATTTTGATGATGACGGTGTTGATGATTTTGATGATGACGGTGTTGATGATAATGTTGATGGTGTTGTTGATGCGGAGGACGCTGATTTTGATGATGACGATGATGATGTTGATGTTGATGACAACAATGCTGATGTTGTAACTTGTTGATGCTTGTAACTTTTCGCTTTACAGTATTCAAAATTGTGTTTATTTAAAAAATGTCGTTTTTTATTTGCGACATTGGAAAATTTTATTAATTTTCCTTTGAGCTCTAAGCAGAGCTCACACTTGTAAATTAAGGAATTCATTTTCATTAGTAAGCAACATCCCTTAAATGTTTGCTTTTTATAGTCGTAGCTACTTCAATATTAAAGATAGTCGTAGCTACTTCAATATTAAAGATAGTCGTAGATACCTCAATACTAATACAAGCAATCTAAAAAATTGATGTGTGAGTGAAATAATTATATTCTTGATATAAGTGTTTTCCTTTCTACCCCATTCTTCGTTTCTCTTCAGATTTTGAAATTTTATAGCCCAACTGAAATACTCAAATCAGGTTTCTACCACACAATTATTTCAGGGTAATGTCAGTGCATCTCTTTCATGCTTTATAATTAGATATGAAAGTTATAAACTAATATTTACATGTTATCTTTCCAACTACATATCTATCTTTCTACGTATTATATAAGTGAAATTATGTATTAATCTCATTTGAGAGAAAGGTAAACATATACTTGAGTGATAATATTAAATTAGTCTATCTCTTTCTTAATATATATATATATTCGAAAATTATTTTATACTTGAAAATTATTTTATGAGCAACAACATATAATTTTCTAACAGTCGTAAAATAACAGTTAAACAATCATTATTGATAAAAATAATTAAAAATCTCTGAAAAAATAAAAATGAAGTGCAAATATTGCCCACGCGTTTTTGGTGAAAAGAAAATGGCTGAGATTCATGAAAGTCAGCATTGTGTAGAGTGTCACAAGTGGTTTGGAGACAAAAACAATTTAAAAATGCATGAGAGGACTCATGCATCTACATCCTCCACCACAATGATCAATTCAAAGAACGATGAAGTAAATAATGATTCCAGTTTCATACTGGAATCCACAGCGTTCAAAAATAGAATTCAAACGTTCTCATACAAAAATGAGAGGGAAGAAATTTTATTTCCTGAAGAATTTTTTGAGTCAGTTCAAAGAAATTCTTTGAAAATATTATCAGATGCACAAATCCATCATCTGACATTTAAATACAACATGGAGCTGGAATGTGATTATATAAAAATAGTGGATGATGAGATACATTCCTGCATGATTTCGCACCGCTCCAAAATGAAATTTATTACAATAAGCAATGATCTTTTAGAAATATTTAAGGAACAAAGCGAGGAAATTGCTCGTAAAATGTCAGAGTTTCAAGAAAGGGACAGCGGATGGAGCCTTATTACAATTAAAAAATTATATATTAATATTAATAAAGCAGAGTTTGTTAAGGGATCAGGATACATCCCTCTCCCACGGTGGATTCAACGCAAAAACGCCTGCTTAAATATTAAAAACAACGACGATTATTGCTTCAAATGGTGTATCATTGCAGCACTCTGCCCAGCTGCGCTACATGATGATTCAATAGATATTAGTTCCAACATAATAACTATTAATAATAGGACTCTAAATTTTGAAAATTTAGAATTTCCTATGAGAACTAAATCTATCAAAACGTTTGAGGAACAAAATCATAACATTAGCGTAAATGTGTTCGGACTAGAAGATAAGTCCATCGTTGGACCGTACCATTTAGCTGGGAATGAGAAAATCAATCATGTCAACCTGTTGCTGATATCGAAAGATGGATATTCTCATTACGTCCTAATAAGAGATATCTCTAGGTAATTATACGAAACCATATATATATATATATATATATATATATATATATATATATATATATATATATATATATATATATATATATATATATATATATATTATATTATATGTTATATTTTAACTAATTCACATTTAATAATTATATATTGCAGGCTAATAAGAAGCAGCATAACTGGGCACAAAGCAAAACTTTTGTTATGTAATGCATGTCTGCAGTATTCACATAATGAAAGGATGATGGAGGAGCACAAGCTAGGTTGCAAAAAAGTTGTTGCCATTATGCCGAGGAATGAGGAAACAATACTAAAATTTGAAAATTATCACAAACAATTAGACGTACCTTTTGTTGTATATGCCGATTTCGAGGCATATCTTGAAAAGGTAGGAGGAGGAGGAGGAGGAACAGCAACAACAGGTGGTAACATAGAAAAGCACATTCCATGTGCTTTTAGCTATTTTATAAAATGTAGTTTTGATAATAATTTAGATAGGTTTAGTATTTATTTTGGTGATGATGCACCTAGAGTTTTTTTAGTAAATTTAATTAACGACCTGACGGACATTTATATAAATTTTTTATCAAAAACAGTACCAATGACGCCACTGACAAATGACGAAAAAATTGAATATGCTCTCTCCACAAATTGTCACATTTGTGGAAAAATTTTAAGAAATGACAAAGTGCGTGATCATTGTCATTTTACAGGCAAGTATAGAGGGTCAGCGCATAACTCATGCAATCTTCTTTATAGAACTGCTAAGTTTATACCAGTTTTCTTTCATAATTTTTCCTCTTATGATTGTCACTTGTTTATAAAAGAACTTTCTAACTTTGATGGTGATATGAAAGTAATTCCTCTTAATAAAGAATTATATATTTCACTTTCAAAGTTCATTAGAATCGGAGAAAAAGAGAGTTTTGAAATTCGTTTTTTAGACTCTTTCCGATTTATGGCCTCCAGCTTAGAATCGCTGGCAAACAATTTAAGTGATGATAATTTTCACATCCTCAATAAATTGTTTCCTCAAAAAGAAGAATTCAATTTGATAAGAAGAAAGGGAGTATTTCCTTACTCTTATATGGATTCAATGGAGCGCTTTAATGAAGATCATCTTCCCGCTCAAGAAAAGTTTTATAATTATTTAAGTAATTCCGAATGCTCTTTGGATGATTACGAACATGCCAAGAAAGTTTGGAGAACCTTTAACTGTAAAAATATGCTAGATTATACCTTATTATATTTAAAAACTGACGTTCTATTGCTAACTGACATTTTTCAAAATTTTAGGCAAATTTGTAAAAGTATTTACAAGCTTGATCAATGTCAATATTACACTGCCCCTTCTCTATCATGGGATGCCATGCTTAAGACCACAAAAATAGAACTAGAACTTTTTACGGATATTAATATGTACAATTTTGTGCAAGATGCTATCAGAGGGGGTCTAGTACAATGTTCAAAGAGGTATACTACGGCAAATAATAAATATATGGAGGATTATGATTGTAATAAGCCTTCAGAATACTTGATGTACTTAGACGCTAACAATTTATATGGTTGGGCAATGTCAGAGTACCTACCATACGGAAAATTTGAGTGGGTTAATGAGGAAAATCTTCGTATTTTAGATGTGAATAATATATCAGATACATCAACTGTTGGATATATTTTGGAAGTAGATTTAGAGTATCCCCAACATATACATGATAAACATAATGATCTACCTTTTTGCCCAGAAAATAAAACGGTTGGTGATTCTAAATGCAGAAAACTTATAGCTGACCTCACATCTAAATCAAAATATCAAATTCACTATAGAGTGCTTAAGCAATGCCTCAGAAATGGGTTGATATTAAAAAAAGTGTACAGGGCATTAAAATTTAAGCAATCTCCTTGGCTTAAATCATATATTGATATAAACACTCATTACAGAACAATAGCAAAAAATTCGTTTGAAAAAGATTTCTTTAAATTGCTTAACAATGCGGTTTATGGAAAAACTATGGAAAATATCCATAAGCGCAAAGATGTTAAAATTGTCACAGAGTGGGAGACTACAAGGAGAAACCATTTAGGTGCAAGAGCATTGATTTCAAAACCAAACTTTTCGAGTATAACACAGTTCTCGGATAATATGTTTGCAGTTCAGCTCAAAATAATGAAGTTCAAATACAACAAACCCATTTATATAGGGTTTGCTGTATTAGAATTGTCTAAGTGGAAGATGTCTGACTTCCATTATCAATACATGCAGCCAAAGTTTGGAACAAACTTATCTCTAAATTATATGGATACGGACTCTTTTATTTATTCCATAAAAACAGATGATTTTTATGATGATATCCGTCAAGATGTTGCTTCGAGGTTTGATACATCCGAATATCAGCCTGACAACATTTTTAATTTACCATTATTAAACAAAAAAGTCATTGGAATGATGAAAGACGAAAATAAAGGAAAAATTATGAAAGAGTTTGTAGGACTTCGATCAAAAATGTATTCATTTGAAACTGTTGGGATGGATCAAGTGAAGAAATCTAAAGGAATAAAAAAATCTTGTATTAAGAATTATTCTATTGCAGATTATAAAAAAGTTTTATTCGAAAAACAAATTATTTCAGATTCTATGAATACATTTAGATCCAACTACCATCAGTTGTATACTCAAAAGTTACATAAAGTTGTATTGAGTTATTCTGATGATAAAAGAATTATTGATAAAAACCAGATAAATACACTTGCTAGGGGGCATTATAGACAGAAGACATTTGAACACATTTGACAACATTTTTAATTTACCATTATTAAACAAAAAAGTCATTGGAATGATGAAAGACGAAAATAAAGGAAAAATTATGAAAGAGTTTGTAGGACTTCGATCAAAAATGTATTCATTTGAAACTGTTGGGATGGATCAAGTGAAGAAATCTAAAGGAATAAAAAAATCTTGTATTAAGAATTATTCTATTGCAGATTATAAAAAAGTTTTATTCGAAAAACAAATTATTTCAGATTCTATGAATACATTTAGATCCAACTACCATCAGTTGTATACTCAAAAGTTACATAAAGTTGTATTGAGTTATTCTGATGATAAAAGAATTATTGATAAAAACCAGATAAATACACTTGCTAGGGGGCATTATAGACAGAAGACATTTGAAGAATTTTATTCAGATAAAGATGACGATATTTTTATGAATATTTCTGATTCATATCTAGATTTTATTACCAGTTCATCTGATGACGAGTTTTTTATGAATTTAGATATTTAATTTGTAATTATTATTTTCAAGCTATGTACTTATGAATATATAAACAGCTCTTTGTAAATATGTATAGCAAATTTGTATATATATATGTATATGTTTAAGAAGAAAAAAAAAATCAATTTATGTATATATTTATAAATAAAAAAAAAAAAAAAAAAAAAAAAAATAAAAAATAAACTTATGTCTGTATTGAAATTGAAACAACGTTTTTTAGTTTTATTTTATATAATATTTATTAAATAAAAATTCTATACATAAATGACCACAATTAAATGTATTAAATTTTTGCTTTTGTTGATAATTATATTCAATAGGTGTTTTTAAGTAATTAATTATTTCTTGTGGTGGTTGCAAATTTCCAAAGCTATCGAAATATTCTTTGTATTTATAATTTTTGTAATAGGCTACCCAATGTGTTCCAGGACCGCTGGAATGGTCTAAATTAACAATACCACATTCCTGACTAAATGGCTTTTTAGGCAAACGATCGCATATAAAAACTCCTCTGAAATATTTAAGTTTTTTGCAATATTTCATTATATCTAGTTCAGTTAATGGTCTATTGGGTAGATCATTTAAAAGTTTTTTGAGACTGGTTTGTAATAAAGTCCATATCCTGTTTTGTATGGTTTTAGGTATAAACCTTTTCCCATTGCTATTGATTCCATATGTTGATTATGCCGCATAGCTTCTGATAGTTGTTTTCTTCCAATTTTTATATCATTCACAGCCTTAGCAATAGCAGATCCGCCTGTAGCTAATCCTCCAAGTGCTGATAAGGCTGTTAAAATTGGAACCAGTGGTAGAAATCCACCGATTTTCGGCACTGGAATAACTCTTGGTATATTAACTTCAATATGCTTTTTACCTTTAAGCTTTGGATGTATGAATTTTTTCGCAATCTTGACAGCAGATCTTATATTATCTGGTTTTTCCTTTTTTAAAATTTTTAATGCATTTTTAATAGAAGATGAAAATAGTTTCCTGTTATATATTTTCCTTTTTGTCAACTTTTTCTTATGTTTTTTGAGCTTATAAATTTTAGTATCCTTCATACCTAAACCCAATTTCACTTTAGTTTTCATTGCGTTTGTTACGAGCCAAGCGTGTGCTCTTTCTTTGAAACTGCTATCCTTAGATTTTACTCGTTGCCAGGCTTTTTCAGCTAGTTCCTGATCTGCTTGATGTCTTTCGTTAATATAGTTTGTTTTTGAATATGTAATGTCGTGCTCTCTACAAGCCGCATCCAGTAAATTTATTCCTTTGTCCCCTCTCGCTAGTCGTTTTTCAAGTTTTGTTCCAGGTCCACAAAACTGATAACCAGGTAAATGTAGTTCAATAGGTAATTTGTTTATTAAGTTGTTTACTAAGCCGCTACCAATCTTACACTGATTATCTCCAACTCCTTTGTTATAGTTTATAACCATGTTAATGTTTATTTGTCTTTAATATACATATATATGTCTTATATGTTCCATACTAAAAATGAAAATGATGTGATTTCCGTATATAAGATTAAATTTATAGCAAAACAGATTAGTTATCAATATGCGATTAGTAGAGCAAGCAAAACAAATTGTTATAAGGAATGTTGACGTATCACAAGAAAAGAAAACTAAAATTAAACATAGCACATTATTACCCAATTCAATACGTGCACTAATTGTAGGACCTTCAAATTGCGGTAAAACTAACGTCATGATTAGTCTAATAGAAAGTCCTAATGGTCTTAGCTTCAGAAACTTATATATATATTCGAAGTCTTTATATCAACCAAAATACTGTTACCTTAAAAAACTGATCGATCCGATAAAAGGAATTAATCTTTTTACATTTTCGGAAAATTTTTTTTTTTTTTTTTTTTTTTTTTTTTTTTTTTTTTACACACATATATTTATTTATTGTATCTTCAAAATATGAACTAACAATAAGTATTCAAATCTTAAATCTATATATAATTATTAGGCCCGACCAGTATCGGACATAAACTTAGTGATAGTAATTAATAATACATAAATTTCGTATTAAGCACAATAGATAATTTTCGGAAAATGAAAAAGTTTTAAGTCCCGCTGAAGCAAATTCTAATTCCATAATAATATTTGATGACGTTATTTGTGGTAAACAAGATAATATAAGAGATTACTTTTGCATGGGAAGACATAAGCATATTGACTGCTTTTATTTATGTCAAACATACACAAAAATTCCCAAACATCTAATACGTGATAATGCGAATATGATCATAATATTTAAACAAGATGAAATGAATTTACGACATATATATAATGATCATGTTATTGGAGATATGTCGTTTAGAGAATTTATGGATATATGTAGTGAGTGCTGGAAAGATAACTATGGATTCGTTGTTATTAGTAAGGATGATCCTGTAAATAACGGACGATATAGAAAAGGTTTTGATAAATTCATACAACTTTAAGTGGTTTTGTCCAGAAGCTGATACAGAACAGATACAAAGCAGATATATAGCAGATACAAAGCAGATACAGAGCAGATAAAAGCAGATATAAAGCAGATACAAAGCAGATACAGAGCAGATAAAAGCAGATACAAAGCAGATACAGAGCAGATAAAAGCAGATATAAAGCAGATAAAAGCAGATAAAAGCAGATAAAAGCAGATATAAAGCAGATACAAAGCAGATACAAAGCAGATATATAGCAGATACAAAGCAGATACAGATCAGATAAAAGCAGATATAAAGCAGATACAAAGCAGATACAGAGCAGATACAGAGCAGATCAAAGCAGATACAAAGCAGATACAGAGCAGATAAAAGCAGATATAAAGCAGATACAAAGCAGATACATAGCAGATAAAAGCAGATATAAAGCAGATACAAAGCAGATATATAGCAGATACAAAGCCGATATATAGCAGATACAAAGCAGATACAGAGCAGATATAAAGCAGATACAAACAAGATCAATATCAGATACAAAGAAGATAACCACCAGTTACAAATTAGTTCGAAATGAATAATAACAAATTATTAAAAGATATTGTTAAAACAAGAACCATATTAAAAGAAAAACTGAAAAATATAAAATTGAACGAAGTGGATAGACTCAATTTATTGGAAGATACATTTAAGCCTGTAACGAAACCTCTGAATAAGATAATTAAAAAAATTGATGATTACCAATCCGGTGATTTATTGAAAGATGCATATACACCTACAGAAAAATCGTTAAAAAAGATAATTAAAAAAACAATTGATTACAATTCAGATGCTTATCAATCAGATAATGATATATCAGATTCAAAACTTCCATCACTACCATCCAATGATAGTTCTGATAACTTTGATGATGCTGAGGGTTATGACGATAATATGATTAATAACATACTAACAAAAAAAAGAAAACTAGATTTACAAATAGCTAACGAGGATAATGACGACGATAAAAACAATTACAAGGTACCCGAAAATGATAATAATAAGTCCTCACTAGTCAAAAATATAGAACTGCTCTTGCGTAATAAAAAAATAGATATGGTTTATGGATTCAACATAGATGAAAGCGGAAACTGGCGATATGCAAATAATGAACTAAATTTTAATGTAGATAATTCTATTCGAATAGGAAATATAAAGTGGAAAATGACTCCAGGATTATTTGAATTAGTTTTTCATTCCAAACCTCTACATTACACTAAAAATGATTTGAAAACTTACAAAGAACTTTTAACGAGTACAAATGCATACAAACGACAATATCAACCACATGGTCAAATTAAAGGTACACGAGCATATAAATATGTTAATATAATAAAACATTTATTTACTACGAAACCCAATGTTTTAAAAAAAGGTAATGGATTATTATTGAAAACTGCAGATAATCGTAAATCTAATTATATATATTGGGATGATCCAAATGAACTAGTTGACAGATTACGTTTACTCCTTTCATCGGAAAGTGCTGGTCATAATAATCATAAAAACGAAATAATTTCCATTGTTGAAGAATTAAGAGAAGCTGACATAATATATTAAAAATGAGTTATATAAATAAGTTTGGAGCAAGTTCCATTAAGAGTAACCTAAATAATTTAAAGTTAAGTACGTACAAATATAATTTCCAAATGGATGTCATTGCAAAAGATATCAACAAAATGCATATTATCATCAAAACCATTAAGGATCAAAGTGAGGAACTTAAAAACGATTATAATTCACAATTAAACGTTATCAGAAGAGATGTAAAAGTATTACGAGAGTTAATTACAAAAGGGATCGATGACGATGTTAAAGCTATTGAAAAAGTAGTGATTGATCAAGTTCATTTTGCAAATGAAGGCTTCTTAAAGAATATTGAGGAAAGATTTGAAAATATTGAAGAATTTATATTTAAGTCAATTAATAAAAATGCTGTTGTAGATGTTGTTAAAAAACGAAAACTCGAACTTCCTAAAATCAAAGGATAAAAATTATATATATATATATAAACATATAGAATTCCCGTTTACATATTAATTAGCAACAACTAGCATAAAGGAAATGAATTCAGATAAGAGAGAAATTGTTAATGAAATTCATACGCAAGCGCGCAAAAATTTTAAAAGAAGGCGAGTTATTATAAAAGGAATCGATGATTTATGGCAAGCAGATTTGGTTGAGATGGGTAATTACGTAGCAGATTATAATGGATTTAAGTATCTCTTAACGGTGATAGATGGTTTTTCCAAAATGGCTTGGGTCTCTGCAGTAAAAAATAAATCCGCAATCAACGTGACAAACGCTATGAAAAATATTTTCAGAAACAGCAATCGTAAGCCAAAGAATTTACAAACTGATGATGGTAAAGAGTTTTTCAATAGCCGATTTCAGCAGTTAATGCAATTGAATGAAATTAATCATTATTCAACATACAGTGTTCTCAAGGCATCCATTATAGAAAGATTCAATAGAACTTTTAAAGGAATGATGTGGAAAGAGTTTAGTTGCCAAGGAACATATAAATGGATAAACATATATAAGCAACTTGCTGAAAAATATAATAACACTTACCATAGAACTATAAAAATGTCGCCTATTGAAGTAAATTCATCAAATGAAAAATTGTTATTGGATACAGTCTACAACAATTTGAAAGTCTTTAAAAGACCCAAGTTTAAAATTAATGATAATGTACGAATAAGTAAATATAAACATATATTTGAAAAAGGTTACACACCGAATTGGACTACAGAAATATTTAAAATTAAAACTATAAGAAATACAAATCCTAATACATATATATTACAAGACTATCAAGGTCACGAAATTAAAGGTGGTTTTTATGAGTCTGAGCTAATGAAAACTAAATTTCCAGAAACATATTTAATTGAAAAAGTTTTAAAAAGGAAACGAAACAAAATTTACGTTAAATGGTTAGGCTTTTCATCAGAACACAACTCTTGGATTAATGCCAACAACACATCATCATAAAACTCATTACAAATTTATTAATAATTTATTCGCTCATCAGCCTTTAAAATGTCAATTACATTAACATTAAACGGAGACTCTTCATATCTTGTTGCAAACTATTTTCCACCAATCGAACTAAATGAAAACTATGTTTGCGGCTTAATAAGTTTCGACACGTATCACTCAATCCCAAATGTTGATATCGAAAACAATTTATTTCATATTGGGAATAATGAAATAGAAGTTCCAGTTGGCTCATATGAATTGTCAGATATAGCTGAAGTATTAGCAAATAAATATCATAATATAAACGCAACAGGATCGCTTGATGTACGAGCAAATTATAATACTCTACAAACATGTATAAAAAGTACTACAGATTCAATTTATTTTAATAAGAAGAGATCAATCGGATCCTTATTAGGGTTCAGTACAAAAGTATTACAGCCTGGCGTGGAACATTACTCTGATAAAACAATAGATATAACCAAAATCAATACAATAATCGTTGAATGTAACATTGTATGTGGATCATATATAAATAATATGTCTGCCCATATTTTGCATCAGTTTTTACTCAACGTCAGTCCAGGATATAAAATAACTGAGGCTCCAACTAATGTTATATATTTACCTGTAAGCTCAAGAACAATAAATAGTCTTATTTTGAAAGTTGTTGACCAAGACGGAAATTTAATAAATTTTCGTGGTGAAAAATTAACAATACGATTGCATTTAAAGCCCATGAGAGAATGATTATATACAATAAAACTGACTTGCAAAAGCATTCACCATTCATTCTAACCTTATCAACTGAAGACGAAACCGGAAAGCCATCGTATTGCAATAAATCGAAAAAACTGAAAAAACAACAAATTAAAAAAATAGCACAACAGAAACAAAACATTATTCTTCGTGAGGATAATAAGGAGTTTTTAAACAATTTGGGGTTTCATCTAAAGTAAAAACCATAAAGATAAAGGAACAATGAGCAACATTATTAACATTTTGCAAAAACCGCTATTTGATAACTCCATTATCAAAAAAGAGTACCACAGCTATACATCATATTTACAATCATTTAAAAATAACGATGAAATTCGTATATCAATTCAAAATCAAGATTTGTATGTTTTACCAAGCGAAAGTCTTCTATATATAGAAGGACATGCTACGAAAGAGGACTCATCAGTTTCTACATCCATACGGCTCTTAAACAATTGTATGGCACATCTATTTGATGAAATTCGTTATGAAATTAATGGTATAGAAATTGATCGCACACGCCATTTGGGTATTGCAACAGAATTAAAAAACTATGTCTCGTTGAATAAATCTGAAAGTGATAGTCTACTAAATGCAGGATGGTCTCCTTTTAATATTGATGATCTTACACTTGAAAAGGGTTATTTCAATTTTTGTGTACCATTAAAATATTTACTCGGATTTGCTGAAGATTTTAATAAAATTATAGTTAATTCCAAACATGAGCTGATACTTTCACGATCTAAGGATGATGGTCAAGTTCTTAAATCTCAAACGATAGCAGAAAAAATAAAGTTATCAATTTTAAATATTACTTGGAAAGTACCACACGTTCAACTTGCTGATGCGTACAAATTGCAGATGTTAAAAACAATAAACAATCGCCATCCATTAAGTATATGTTTTAGAAGTTGGGATATGTATTACTATCCTTTACTTCCAGAAAGTACAACAGTATTATGGAATGTGAAGCTAGCTACCGAAAACGAGAGACCGCGATTTTTATTATTGGGTCTTCGAAATGATGATAACAAGTTTCAACACTGCGATTTAAGTGATATTAAAGTGCATCTTAACTCTGTCACATATCCATATGATGATTTAAATCTAAAATTTGACAGAAATCGTTTTGCAATTTTATACGATATGTATTTAAAATTTCAACAAAGTTATTATTCACGTGATTCCCAACCATTATTAACCCCGGAAAATTTCAAAACTATGGCGCCAATAATAGTTTTAGATGTTACTCATCAAAATGAATCAGTTAAAACTGGACCTATCGATATTCGCATTGAATTAAAAACCTTGAAAAATATTCCGTCTAATACAGCTGCATATTGCCTGATTATACATGATAAGATGTTTGAATATATTCCTCTTACAAACGAAATAAGAAAAATAATTTAAATTTTATATTTAGTTAAAAAAATAAATATATATTATTACAATAAAAATTAGATAAATAAATATAAAAATTCTTTTCATTATGTATAGAAGAATGATGAGAGTAAGTAAGTAATTATATGTCTACTTTGTAATGCTAGCTCATATGTAATTAGTTAAAAAGTATAAATACCACACTTTAGAATGTTAATGCTTATTCATAAATACTTCGTGCAAGTAGTTGGTCATAATCGATTGTAAGAATGGTGTTAAAAGATATATATGATTTCATGAAAAGATGTTTACATATTGTTTCGGATGAAGATAAAAACAAACTCATTAATATTCAATCTCAACTAGAGAGCGCCAATAAATTGAAGACAAAGAAAAATCAATTTGGAGAACATTATGAAGATTGTGTTTGGTCGGATGATAATACTACATGTGGGCCAGATACTTGCTTATGCTTGCACTACCGAAGGAAAAATATGGAAGCGGAAGAAGTAGCAAAGCAACTGATAACAACATATTATAATATTTACAATGTTACTAAATGTAAAAATTGCAATTTCAATAAAATTTAAACTGTAAAGTATAAAGGCTAAATCAAATTAAAACTCAATTTTATTTCTTGTTTATCCTTATATTTTATTTATTTACTCATTTATTTATAAAGTTAAGGAGCATTTTAAATACACAAAAATATATATATGCATGTGAAAATCATCTCATGTTGTAAATATCTTCACATTGGGCAGCTATTTCATCTAAGATTTGATCGTTCCCATCATGCAGCATCTCAATTAAGGCTACTGTATTGGCGAGTAGCTCGTCATCTGTCTTCTCATGCATAAAAAGAAATCGCTGGAGATCTAACCTCGGTAGGATGATTACTTCTTTTATTTGTACTTGTGCTCGTCCTGAGCGAGTATTTCCATTTCTATTCATTAAGGACATTTTGCTTAATTTACTCAATTTATCTTATTTGTTGAAAGGTAGAAGTTGGAATAAAACGTACGTTTCTTATGTGTAAGCAACAAGGCTTGCGTTTTCTTTCGCTAGTTATTAACAGCTGATAATCAACCAACTAATTTTCCTGTTGAAAACCAGCTGATCATCACTTTAATTAACAAAAGGAATATTATATCTCTCTTGCTCTGATATTGTTTATATACATATCAATAGAATGAGACAACTAGAATAATAGTGCAAACTAGTGTTTGCTACTTTATTGTGAGTTGACTATCAGCTGATCGTCAACTGATTTTCCAGCTGATCATCAATTTTTTTTTTCCAGCTGATCATCAACTAATTTTCCAGCTGATCACCAGCTGATCATCTGATTGATCATCATCTCGATAATTGGAATACTTTACCTAAAAGAAATGTATATGTATATATATATATATATATATATATATATATATATATATATATATATATTTAAATTTAAATTATTTATAATAAAATAAAACAACTTCAATTACAATAACATTTGCTTTTATTTTATAATTATATTCAATTAACAATAAGCTTATAATCTTTTTGATAATAAATAATATTTTTTTATTAATTTTTCAATTTGAATTCTTTCTTGATTCTTGTTATTCAGGTAATCCTCAATAAGTTTGAGATGATCCTTAAAAATAAGTCCTTCAAAGTCCTTTAGAAATTGTCGAATTGGATTTATGGACATCCTGCTTATACTCCAAGGAAAGACAAAAGGCGACTAATAAATTTTTTAAAAATTTTCGCGGCTTATATACAGTTTCCACAAAATATTTACATTAAACAAAATTTCATTGAACAGATATTAAAATACTATTTTATTTAAAGAAATTTGACAACATTGCGTTTTTACAAAATAAGGCTTTTATTTCAAATGTAAGTTGCTCATATTTTAATACACTTTTGGAATTTTGCCTCCTTCCCAAGTAAAAAAGGGTTGCGAGTTTGGAATATAGAAGCCTTCATTGTCTTCAATAGTTTTTTCGTTTTCGTCAGGAAGTATCTCCGCCAATTCTAATGTGTATGAATAATTTTCTAGTTTTTTTGTTAAAGAAAATTTTTCATCCCCAGCCCCTTCAATTATTTTGTCATCTAAGCTATTGTAGCGTTTGGGAAGATATAGCATTCCATCCTCGAGCTCTGCAATCACTATATTTCCATATTTGGTCTTATGACGGAACATCATTATCACTTTATATGGCCGTGTTGGTTGTAATTCCTTCACAGATATATATGATTTTGCTTTCAGTTTATTAAAAGCCTCAACAACCTCAATGTTTGTAATATTTTTCGATGTCATAGTTGGCTAGCAAAGGATTGCAGTGAGTTAATGAATAGTAATATTTCAGAAGCTGCGTTTTTATATCAATTTATTTGGTACACATTAAACAAAAAATTTTAATTATGAGAGTTTTGTTTTCTGAAACTAAAATTTTCATTAAAATTTTCATCTCTTAATATTTTTATTCATACCTTCATAATTACTCTTACTTAGTTTCTATATAATAATGAAAATGCTTCCTCTTATGTTTTAAATAATTTATTTCAAACAATTATATTACATGCAAATATTCTCAAATATACATCTTCAAATTCATTTAAACATACATACATACATACATATGTAAAAAAAAAAATTATGTATAGTTAAGAGTCACAACAAACATACAATTCTTTTCCCTTTTTCTTCTTACCTCCCCCACAGCAATAAAAAACCAAATTTATAGCATTTAATGAGAACAAACAAACGCACAATTAATACACAAGGCTTGTTAAAATAAAATTCGTCCTTCAATTTTTATATTTTCATCCCAAAATAAAAACAAAAGAATACTCTTTTCCCTTTTTCTTCTTACCAGCCAACAGCAATAAAAAAGCAAATTTATAAACGTACAGATAACAGCATTTGCAAAATGATAAGCAACCCATATTTCACACTAAAGCCGGTGTTTATAATTACAAAAAACAAAAAGGTTTCTATTGACGATTTCAAGTGATTTAAGAGACAGAAATAGGTACAACTATTATTAAAGAGACAAACCGACAGACAAACATAAAGGCTCGTTAAACAAAAAGTCATCCCTAAAATGTTTCATCACATCAAGTGTGCAATGAAAATAAAAAAATTCTATTCAACAGCAATAAACATTTTCTTATGCACTTGCATTTCACACAAAAAAAAAAATCATCCCAAATTTTTTTTTTCATCTCAAATTTTCATCTCTAAAATCATCCAAATAAATATCATCCTAAAAAATTCATCCCAAAAAGATGATTTTTTTTTTACCTTCCCCATTTCCCTACTACTGATACCTAATACCAGACACCAGATAACTAATACCAGACACCAGATACCTAATAACAGACACTAGATACCTAATACCAGACACTAGATATCTAATACCAGACAGCAGATATCTAATACCAGACACCAGATACCTAATACCAGACACCAGATAACTAATACCAGACACCAGATAACTAATACCAGACACCAGATAACCTATACCAGATAACTAATACCAGACACCAGATAACTAATACCAGACACCAGATTCCTAATACCAGACACTAGATACCTAATACCAGACACTAGATACCTAATACCAGACACCAGATAACTAATACCAGAGACCAGATAACTAATACCCGACACTAGATACCTAATACCACACACCAGATATCTAATACCAGACACTAGATACCTAATACCAGACACTAGATACCTAATACCAGACACCAGATAGCTAATACCAGACACCAGATAACTAATACCAGACACCAGATACCTAATACCAGACACCAGATTCCTAATACCAGACACCAGATACCTAATACCAGACACTAGATACCTAATACCAGACACCAGATACCTAATCCCAGACACCAGATACCTAATACCAGACACCAGATAACTAATACCAGACACCAGATATCTAATACCAGACACCAGATACCTAATACCAGACACAAGAAAACTAGTACCAGACACCAGATAACTAATACCAGACACCAGATATCTAATACCAGACACCAGATACCTAATACCAGACACCAGAAAACTAATACCAGACACCATATAACTAATACCAGACACCAAATAACTAATACCAGACACTAGATACCTAATATCACACACCAGATACCTAATACTAGACACTAGATACCTAATACCAGACACCAGATAACTAATACCAGACACCTAATACCAGACACCAGATAACTAATACCAGACACCAAATAACTACTACCAGACACCAGATACCTAATACCAGACACCAGAAAACTAATACCAGACACCATATAACTAATACCAGACACCAAATAACTAATACCAGACACTAGATACCTAATATCACACACCAGATACCTAATACTAGACACTAGATACCTAATACCAGACACCAGATAACTAATACCAGACACCTAATACCACACACCAGATACCTAATACCAGACACTAGATACCTAATACCAGACACCAGATACCTAATCCCAGACACCAGATACCTAATACCAGACACCAGATAACTAATACCAGACACCAGATATCTAATACCAGACACCAGATACCTAATACCAGACACCAGAAAACTAATACCAGACATCATATAACTAATACCAGACACCAAATAACTAATACCAGACACTAGATACCTAATATCACACACCAGATACCTAATACTAGACACTAGATACCTAATACCAGACACCAGATAACTAATACCAGACACCTAATACCAGACACCAGATAACTAATACCAGACACCAGATAACTAATACCAGACACCAAATAACTACTACCAGACACCAGATACCTAATACCAGACACCAGATAACTAATACCACACACCAGATACCTAATACCACACACCAGATACCAGACACTAGATACCTAATACCAGACACCAGATTCCTAATACCAGACACCAGATACCTAATACCAGACACTAGATACCTAATACCAGACACCAGATATCTAATACCAGACACCAGATACCTGATAACAGATACGAGATACCTAATAATAGACACCAGATAACTAATACCAGACACCAGATAACTAATACCAGACAACAGATAACTAATACCAGATAACTAATACCTGACACCAGATACCTAATACCAGACACCAGATACCTAATACCAGACACCAGATTCCTAATACCAGACACCAGATATCTAATACCAGACACCAGATACCTAATACCAGACACCAGATACCTAATACCAGACACCAGATACCTAATACCAGACACCAGATACCTAATACCAGATAACTAATACCAGACACCAGATACCTAATACCAGATACCAGATACCTAATACCAGACACCAGATACCTAATACCAGACACCAGATACCTAATACCAGACACCAGATACCTAATACCAGATAACTAATACCAGACACCAGATACCTAATACCAGACACCAGATACCTAATACCAGACACCAGATACCTAATACCAGACACCAGATTCCTAATACAAGCACCAGATATCTAATACCAGACACCAGATACCTAATACCAGACACCAGATACCTAATACCAGACACCAGATACCTAATACCAGACACCAGATAACTAATACCAGACACCAGACACCAGATACCTAATACCAGACACCAGATACCTAATACCAGACACTAGATACCTAATACCAGACACAAGATACCTAATACCAGACACCATATACCTAATACCAGACACCAGATACCTAATACCAGACACCAGATACCTAATACCAGACACCAGATACCTAATACCAGACACCAGATACCTAATACCAGATACCAGATACCTAATACCAGACACCAGATACCTAATACCAGACACCAGATTCCTAATACCAGACACCATATACCTAATACCAGACACTAGATACCTAATACCAGACACCAGATTCCTAGTATCAGACACCAGATACCTAATACTAGACACCAGATACCTAATACCAGACACCAGATTCCTAATACCAGACACCAGATACCTAATACCAGACACCAGATACCTAATACCAGACACCAGATTCGTAATACCAGACACCAGATTCCTAATACCAGACACCAGATACCTAATACCAGACACCAGATACCTAATACCAGACACTAGATACCTAATACCAGACACCAGATATCTAATAACAGACACCAGATAACTAATACCAGACACCAGATACCTAATACTAGACACCAGATAACTAACACCAGACACCAGATACCTAATACCACACACCAGATACCTAATACCAGACACTAGATACCTAATACCAGACACTAGATACCTAATACCAGACACCAGATACCTAATACCAGACACCAGGTATCTAATACCAGATAACTAATACCAGACACCAGATAACTAATACCAGACACCAGATTCCTAATACCAGACACCAGATACCTAATACCAGACACTAGATACCTAATACCAGACACCAGATACCTAATACAAGACACCAGATTCCTAATACCAGACACCAGATATCTAATACCAGACACCAGATACCTAATACCAGACACTAGATACCTAATACCAGACACCAGATACCTAATACCAGACACCAGATATCTAATACCAGACACCAGATACGTAATACCAGACACCAGATACCTAATACCAGACACCAGATACCTAATACCAGACACCAGATACCTAATACCAGACACCAGATATCTAATATCAGACACCAGATACCTAATACCAGACACCAGATACCTAATACCAGACACTAGATACCTAATACCAGACACTAGATACCTAATACCAGACACCAGATACCTAATACCAGATAACTAATACCAGACACCAGATATCTAATACCAGACACCATATTCCTAATACCAGACACTAGATACCTAATAATACCAGACACCAGATAACTAATACCAGAAACTAGATACCTAATACCAGACACCAGATTCCTAATACCAGACACCAGATACCTAATACCAGACACCAGATACCTAATACCAGACACCAGATACCTAATACCAGACACCAGATAACTAATACCAGACACCAGATACCTAATACCAGACACCAGATACCTAATACAGACACCAAATTCCTAATACCAGACACCAGATACCTAATACCAGACACCAGATACCTAATACCAGACAACAGATAACTAATACCAGGCACCAGATAACTAATACCAGACACCAGATAACTAATACCAGACACCAGATATCTGATACCAGACACCAGATACCTAATACCAGACACCAGATACCTAATACCAGTCACCAGATAACTCATACCAGACACTAGATACCTAATACCAGACACCAGATATCTAATACCAGACACCAGATACCTAATACCAGACACCAGATAACTAATAACAGACACCAGATACCTAATACCAGACACCAAATAACTAATACCAGACACCAGATTCCTAATACCAGACACCAGATAACTAATACCAGACACCAGATAACTAATACCAGACACCAGATTCCTAATACCAGACACCAGATACCTAATACCATACACCAGATTCCTAATACCAGACACCAGATAACTAATACTAGACACCAGATACCTAATACTAGACACTAGATACCTAATACCAGACACCAGATACCTAATACCAGACATCATATAACTAATACCAGACAGAAGATAACTAATACCAGACACCAGATACCTAATACCAGACACTGTATACCTAATACCAGACACCAGATACCTAATACCAGACACCAGATTCCTAATACCAGACACCAGATACCTAATACCAGACACTATATACCTAATACCAGACACCAGATTCCTAATACCAGACACTAGATACCTAATACCAGACACCAGATACCTAATACCTAATACCAGACACAAGATAACTAATACCACACACCAGATAACTAATACCAGACACCAGATAATTAATACCAGACACCAGATAACTAATAACAGACACCAGATATCTAATACCAGACACCAGATACCTAATACCAGACACCAGATTCCTAATACCAGACACCAGATACCTAATACCAGACACCAGATAACTAATACCAGACACCAGACACCAGATACCTAATACCAGACACCAGATACCTAATACCAGACACAAGACACCAGATACCTAATACCAGACACCAGATTCCTAATACCAGACACCAGATACCTAATACCAGACACTAGATACCTAATACCAGACACCAGATTCCTAATACCAGACACTAGATACCTAATACCAGACACCAGATACCTAATACCAGACACCAGATACCTAATACCAGACACCAGATTCCTAATACCAGACACCAGATACCTAATACCAGACACTAGATACCTAATACCAGACAGAAGATTCCTAATACCAGACACTAGATACCTAATACCAGACACCAGATAACTAATACCACACACCAGATAACTAATACCAGACACCAGATAATTAATACCAGACACCAGATAACTAATAACAGACACCAGATATCTAATACCAGACACCAAATACCTAATACCAGACACCAGATTCCTAATACCAGACACCAGATACCTAATACCAGACACTGGGTATCTAATACCAGACACCAGATAACTAATACCAGACACCAGATAACTAATACCAGACACCAGATAACTAATACCAGACACCAGATAACTAATACCAGACACCAGATAACTAATACCAGACACCAGATAACTAATACCAAACACCAGATTCCTAATACCGGACACCAGATAACTAATACCAGACACCAGATAACTAATACCAGACACCAGATACCTAATACCAGCCACCAGATACCTAATACCAGACACCAAATAACTAATACCAGACACCAGATACCTAATACCAGCCACCAGATACCTAATACCAGACACCAAATAACTAATACCAGACACCAGATAACTAATACCAGACAACAGATAACTAATACCAGACAGCAGTTTCCTAATACCAGACACCAGATACCTAATACCAGACACCAGATACCTAATACTAGACAACAGATACCTAATACCAGACACCAGATAACTAATACCAGACACCAGATACCTAATACCAGCCACCAGATACCTAATACCAGACACCAAATAACTAATACCAGACACCAGGTAACTAATACCAGACACCAGATAACTAATACCAGACAGCAGTTTCCTAATACCAGATACCAGATAACTAATACCAGACACCAGATACCTAATACTAGACAACAGATACCTAATACCAGACACCAGATACCTAATACCAGACACCAGATTACTAATACCAGACACCAGATATCTAATACCTGACACTAGATAACTAATACCAGACACCAGATACCTAATACCAGACACTAGATATCTAATACCAGACACCAGATAACTAATACCAGGCAGCAGATAACTAATACCAGACACTAGATACCTAATACCAGACACCAGATTACTAATACCAGACACCAGATACCTAATACCAGACACCAGATACCTAATACCAGACACCAGATAACTAATACCAGACACCAGATAACTAATACCAGACACCAGATAACTAATACCAGACACCAGATACCTAATACTAGACACCAGATAACTAACACCAGACACCAGATACCTAATACCACACACCAGATACCTAATACCAGACACTAGATACCTAATACCAGACACTAGATACCTAATACCAGACACCAGATACCTAATACCAGACACCAGGTATCTAATACCAGATAACTAATACCAGACACCAGATAACTAATACCAGACACCAGATTCCTAATACCAGACACCAGATACCTAATACCAGACACTAGATACCTAATACCAGACACCAGATACCTAATACCAGACACCAGATTCCTAATACCAGACACCAGATATCTAATACCAGACACCAGATACCTAATACCAGACACTAGATACCTAATACCAGACACCAGATACCTAATACCAGACACCAGATATCTAATACCAGACACCAGATACCTAATACCAGACACCAGATACCTAATACCAGACACCAGATACATAATACCAGACACCAGATACCTAATACCAGACACCAGATATCTAATATCAGACACCAGATACCTAATACCAGATACCTAATACCAGACACTAGATACCTAATACCAGACACTAGATACCTAATACCAGACACCAGATACCTAATACCAGATAACTAATACCAGACACCAGATATCTAATACCAGACACCAGTTTCCTAATACCAGACACTAGATACCTAATAATACCAGACACCAGATAACTAATACCAGAAACTAGATACCTAATACCAGACACCAGATTCCTAATACCAGACACCAGATACCTAATACCAGACACCAGATACCTAATACCAGACACCAGATACCTAATACCAGACACCAGATAACTAATACCAGACACCAGATACCTAATACCAGACACCAGATACCTAATACAGACACCAAATTCCTAATACCAGACACCAGATACCTAATACCAGACACCAGATACCTAATACCAGACACCAGATAACTAATACCAGGCACCAGATAACTAATACCAGACACCAGATAACTAATACCAGACACCAGATACCTAATACCAGACACCAGATACCTAATACCAGTCACCAGATAACTCATACCAGACACTAGATACCTAATACCAGACACCAGATATCTAATACCAGACACCAGATACCTAATACCAGACACCAGATAACTAATAACAGACACCAGATACCTAATACCAGACACCAAATAACTAATACCAGACACCAGATTCCTAATACCAGACACCAGATAACTAATACCAGACACCAGATTCCTAATACCAGACACCAGATTCCTAATACCAGACACCAGATACCTAATACCATACACCAGATTCCTAATACCAGACACCAGATAACTAATACTAGACACCAGATACCTAATACTAGACACTAGATACCTAATACCAGACACCAGATACCTAATACCAGACATCAGATAACTAATACCAGACAGAAGATAACTAATACCAGACACCAGATACCTAATACCAGACACTATATACCTAATACCAGACACCAGATACCTAATACCAGACACCAGATTCCTAATACCAGACACCAGATACCTAATACCAGACAATATATACCTAATACCAGACACCAGATTCCTAATACCAGACACTAGATACCTAATACCAGACACCAGATACCTAATACCAGACACCAGATAACTAATACTACACACCAGATAACTAATACCAGACACCAGATAATTAATACCAGACACCAGATAACTAATAACAGACACCAGATATCTAATACCAGACACCAGATACCTAATACCAGACACCAGATTCCTAATACCAGACACCAGATACCTAATACCAGACACCAGATAACTAATACCAGACACCAGACACCAGATACCTAATACCAGACACCAGATACCTAATACCAGACACCATATACCTAATACCAGACACCAGATACCTAATACCAGACACTAGATACCTAATACCAGACACCAGATTCCTAATACCAGACACTAGATACCTAATACCAGGCACCAGATACCTAATACCAGACACCAGATACCTAATACCAGACACCAGATTCCTAATACCAGACACCAGATACCTAATACCAGACACTAGATACCTAATACCAGACACCAGATTCCTAATACCAGACACTAGATACCTAATACCAGACACCAGATAACTAATACCACACACCAGATAACTAATACCAGACACCAGATAATTAATACCAGACACCAGATAACTAATAACAGACACCAGATATCTAATACCAGACACCAAATACCTAATACCAGACACCAGATTCCTCATACCAGACACCAGATACCTAATACCAGACACTAGGTATCTAATACCAGACACCAGATAACTAATACCAGACACCAGATAACTAATACCAGACACCAGATAACTAATACCAGACACCAGATAACTAATACCAGACACCAGATAACTAATACCAAACACCAGATTCCTAATACCAGACACCAGATAACTAATACCAGACACCAGATAACTAATACCAGACACCAGATACCTAATACCAGCCACCAGATACCTAATAGCAGACACCAAATAACTAATACCAGACACCAGATACCTAATACCAGCCACCAGATACCTAATACCAGACACCAAATAACTAATACCAGACACCAGATAACTAATACCAGACACCAGATAACTAATACCAGACAGCAGTTTCCTAATACCAGACACCAGATACCTAATACAAGACACCAGATACCTAATACCAGACACCAGATTCCTAATACCAGACACCAGATACCTAATACCAGACACCAGATACCTAATACCAGACACCAGATAACTAATACCAGGCACCAGATAACTAATACCAGACACCAGATATCTAATACCAGAAACCAGATACCTAATACCAGACACCAGATACCTAATACCAGACTCCAGATAACTAATACCAGACACTAGATACCTAATACCAGACACCAGATATCTAATACCAGACACCAGATACCTAATACCAGACACTATATACCTAATACCAGACACCAGATATCTGATACCAAACACCAGATACCTAATACCAGACACCAGATACCTAATACCAGTCACCAGATAACTAATACCAGACACTGGATACCTAATACCAGACACCAGATATCTAATACCAGACACCAGATACCTAATACCAGACACCAGATAACTAATAACAGACACCAGATACCTAATACCAGACACAAAATAACTAATACCAGACACCAGATTCCTAATACCAGACACCAGATAACTAATACCAGACACCAGATTCCTAATACCAGACACCAGATTCCTAATACCAGACACCAGATACCTAATACCAGACACCAGATTCCTAATACCAGACACCAGATACCTAATACTAGACACCAGATACCTAATACCAGACACCAGATAACTAATACCAGACACCAGATAACTAATACCAGACACCAGATAACTAATACCAGACAGCAGATACCTAATACCAGATACTAGATACCTAATACCAGACACTAGATACCTAATACCAGACACCAGATTCCTAATACCAGACACCAGATACCTAATACCAGACACCAGATACCTAATAACAGACACCAGATTCCTAATACCAGACACCAGATACCTAATACCAGACACCAGATAACTAATACCAGACACCAGATACCTAATACCAGACACCAGATACCTAATACGAGACACCAGATTCCTAATACCAGACACCAGATTCCTAATACCAGACACCAGATACCTAATACCAGACACCAGATTCCTAATACCAGACACCAGATACCTAATACTAGACACCAGATACCTAATACCAGACACCAGATAACTAATACCAGACACCAGATAACTAATACCAGACACCAGATAACTAATACCAGACAGCAGATACCTAATACCAGACACAAAATAACTAATACCAGACACCAGATTCCTAATACCAGACACCAGATTCCTAATACCAGACACCAGATACCTAATACCAGACACTAGATACCTAATACCAGACACCAGATTCCTAATACCAGACACTAGATACCTAATACCAGACACCAGATAACTAATACCACACACCAGATAACTAATACCAGACACCAGATAATTAATACCAGACACCAGATAACTAATAACAGACACCAGATATCTAATACCAGACACCAAATACCTAATACCAGACACCAGATTCCTCATACCAGACACCAGATACCTAATACCAGACACTAGGTATCTAATACCAGACACCAGATAACTAATACCAGACACCAGATAACTAATACCAGACACCAGATAACTAATACCAGACACCAGATAACTAATACCAGACACCAGATAACTAATACCAAACACCAGATTCCTAATACCAGACACCAGATAACTAATACCAGACACCAGATAACTAATACCAGACACCAGATACCTAATACCAGCCACCAGATACCTAATAGCAGACACCAAATAACTAATACCAGACACCAGATACCTAATACCAGCCACCAGATACCTAATACCAGACACCAAATAACTAATACCAGACACCAGATAACTAATACCAGACACCAGATAACTAATACCAGACAGCAGTTTCCTAATACCAGACACCAGATACCTAATACAAGACACCAGATACCTAATACCAGACACCAGATTCCTAATACCAGACACCAGATACCTAATACCAGACACCAGATACCTAATACCAGACACCAGATAACTAATACCAGGCACCAGATAACTAATACCAGACACCAGATATCTAATACCAGAATCCAGATACCTAATACCAGACACCAGATACCTAATACCAGACTCCAGATAACTAATACCAGACACTAGATACCTAATACCAGACACCAGATATCTAATACCAGACACCAGATACCTAATACCAGACACTATATACCTAATACCAGACACCAGATATCTGATACCAGACACCAGATACCTAATACCAGACACCAGATACCTAATACCAGTCACCAGATAACTAATACCAGACACTGGATACCTAATACCAGACACCAGATATCTAATACCAGACACCAGATACCTAATACCAGACACCAGATAACTAATAACAGACACCAGATACCTAATACCAGACACAAAATAACTAATACCAGACACCAGATTCCTAATACCAGACACCAGATAACTAATACCAGACACCAGATTCCTAATACCAGACACCAGATTCCTAATACCAGACACCAGATACCTAATACCAGACACCAGATTCCTAATACCAGACACCAGATACCTAATACTAGACACCAGATACCTAATACCAGACACCAGATAACTAATACCAGACACCAGATAACTAATACCAGACACCAGATAACTAATACCAGACAGCAGATACCTAATACCAGATACTAGATACCTAATACCAGACACTAGATACCTAATACCAGACACCAGATAACTAATACCAGACACCAGATACCTAATACTAGACACCAGATACCTAATACCAGACACCAGATACCTAATACCAGACACCAGATATCTAATACCAGACACCAGATTCCTAATACCAGACACTAGATACCTAATACCAGACACCAGATACCTAATACTAGACACCAGATAACTAATACCAGACACAAGATAACTAATACCAGACACCAGATAACTAATACCAGACACCAGATAACTAATACCAGACACCAGATATCTAATACCAGACACCAGATACCTAATAACAGACACCAGATTCCTAATACCAGACACCAGATACCTAATACCAGACACCAGATAACTAATACCAGACACCAGATACCTAATACCAGACACCAGATACCTAATACGAGACACCAGATTCCTAATACCAGACACCAGGTACCTAATACCAGACACTAGATACCTCATACCAGACACCAGATTACTAATACCAGACATCAGATATCTAATACCAGATACTAGATAACTAATACCAGACACCAGATACCTAATACCAGACACCAGATTCCTAATACCAGACACCAGATACCTAATACCAGACACTAGATATCTAATACCAGACACCAGATAACTAATACCAGACACCAGATAACTAATACCAGAAACTAGATACCTAATACCAGACACCAGATTCCTAATACCAGACACCAGATACCTAATTCCAGACACCAGATACCTAATACCAGACTCCAGATACGTAATACCAGACACCAGATAACTAATACCAAACACCAGATACCTAATACCAGACACCAGATACCTAATACAGACCCCAAATTCCTAATACTAGACACCAGATGCCTAATACCAGACACCAGATACCTAATACCAGACACCATATAAGTAATACCAGGCACCAGATAACTAGTACCAGACACCAGATAACTAATACCAGATACCAGATATCTGATACCAGACACCAGATACCTAATACCAGACACCAGATACCTAATACCAGTCACCAGATAACTAATACCAGACACTAGATACCTAATACCAGACACCAGATATCTAATACCAGACACCAGATACCTAATACAAGACACCAGATACCTAATACCAGACACCAGATTCCTAATACCAGACACCAGATACCTAATACCAGACACCAGATACCTAATACCAGACACCAGATACCTAATACCAGACACCAGATAACTAATACCAGGCACCAGATAACTAATACCAGACACCAGATATCTAATACCAGAAACCAGATACCTAATACCAGACACCAGATACCTAATACCAGACTCCAGATAACTAATACCAGACACTAGATAGCTAATACCAGACACCAGATATCTAATACCAGACACCAGATACCTAATACCAGACACTATATACCTAATGCCAGACACCAGATATCTGATACCAGACACCAGATACCTAATACCAGACACCAGATACCTAATACCAGTCACCAGATAACTAATACCAGACACTGGATACCTAATACCAGACACCAGATATCTAATACCAGACACCAGATACCTAATACCAGACACCAGATAACTAATAACAGACACCAGATACCTAATACCAGACACAAAATAACTAATACCAGACACCAGATTCCTAATACCAGACACCAGATAACTAATACCAGACACCAGATTCCTAATACCAGACACCAGATTCCTAATACCAGACACCAGATACCTAATACCAGACACCAGATTCCTAATACCAGACACCAGATACCTAATACTAGACACCAGATACCTAATACCAGACACCAGATAACTAATACCAGACACCAGATAACTAATACCAGACAGCAGATACCTAATACCAGACACTAGATACCTAATACCAGACACTAGATACCTAATACCAGACACCAGATAACTAATACCAGACACCAGATACCTAATACTAGACACCAGATACCTAATACCAGACACCAGATACCTAATACCAGACACCAGATATCTAATACCAGACACCAGATTCCTAATACCAGACACTAGATACCTAATACCAGACACCAGATACCTAATACTAGACACCAGATAACTAATACCAGACACAAGATAACTAATACCAGACACCAGATAACTAATACCAGACACCAGATAACTAATACCAGACACCAGATATCTAATACCAGACACCAGATACCTAATAACAGACACCAGATTCTTAATACCAGACACCAGATACCTAATACCAGACACCAGATAACTAATACCAGACACCAGATACCTAATACCAGAAACCAGATACCTAATACGAGACACCAGATTCCTAATACCAGACACCAGGTACCTAATACCAGACACTAGATACCTCATACCAGACACCAGATACCTAATACCAGACACCAGATTCCTAATACCAGACACCAGATACCTAATACCAGACACTAGATATCTAATACCAGACACCAGATAACTAATACCAGACACAAGATAACTAATACCAGAAACTAGATACCTAATACCAGACACCAGATTCCTAATACCAGACACCAGATACCTAATTCCAGACACCAGATACCTAATGTCAGACACCAGATACGTAATACCAGACACCAGATAACTAATACCAAACACCAGATACCTAATACCAGACACCAGATACCTAATACAGACACCAAATTCCTAATACTAGACACCAGATGCCTAATACCAGCACCAGATACCTAATACCAGACACCATATAAGTAATACCAGGCACCAGATAACTAATACCAGACACCAGATAACTAATACCAGATACCAGATATCTGATACCAGACACCAGATACCTAATACCAGACACCAGATACCTAATACGAGTCACCAGATAACTAATACCAGACACTAGATACCTAATACCAGACACCAGATATCTAATACCAGACACCAGATACCTAATACCAGACACCAGATAAATAATAATAGACACCAGATACCTAATACCAGACACCAAATAACTAATACCAGACACCAGATTCCTAATACCAGACACCAGATAACTAATACTAGACACCAGATACCTAATACCAGACACTAGATACCTACTACCAGATACCAGATACCTAATACCAGACATCAGATAACTAATACCAGACAGAAGATAACTAATACCAGACACCAGATAACTAATACCAGACACCAGATATCTGATACCAGACACCAGATACCTAATACCAGACACCAGATACCTAATACCAGATACCAAATAACTAATACCAGAGACCAGATTCCTAATACCAGACACCAGATAACTAATACTAGACACCAGATACCTAATACAAGACACTAGATACCTACTACCAGATACCAGATACCTAATACCAGACATCAGATAACTAATACCAGACAGAAGATAACTAATACCAGACACCAGATACCTAATACCAGACACTATATACCTAATACCAGACACCAGATACCTAATACCAGACACCAGATTCCTAATACCAGACACCAGATACCTAATACCAGACACTAGATACCTAATACCAGACACCAGATTCCTAATACCAGACACTAGATACCTAATACCAGACACCAGATACCTAATACCAGACACCAGATAACTAATACCAGACACCAGATAACTAATAACAGACACCAGATATCTAATACCAGACACCAGAGACCTAATACCAGACACAAGATTCCTAATACCAGACACCAGATACCTAATACCAGACAACAGATAACTAATACCAGATAACTAATACCAGACACCAGATACCTAATACCAGACACCAGATTACTAATACCAGACACCAGATATCTAATACCTGACACTAGATAACTAATACCAGACACCAGATACCTAATACCAGACACTAGATATCTAATACCAGACACCAGATAACTAATACCAGGCACCAGATAACTAATACCAGACACCAGATAACTAATACCAGACACCAGATAACTAATACCAGACACCAGATACCTAATACCAGACACTAGATACCTAATACCAGACACCAGATTACTAATACCAGACACCAGATACCTAATAACAGACACTAGATACCTAATACCAGACACCAGATTACTAATACCAGACACCAGATACCTAATACCAGACACCAGATACCTAATACCAGACACCAGGTAACTAATACCAGACACCAGATAACTAATACCAGACACCAGATAACTAATACCAGACACCAGATAACTAATACCAGACACCAGATAACTAATACCAAACACCAGATTCCTAAAACCAGACACCAGATAACTAATACCAGACACCAGATAACTAATACCAGACACCAGATACCTAATACCAGCCACCAGATACCTAATACCAGACACCAAATAACTAATACCAGACACCAGATAACTAATACCAGACACCAGATAACTAATACCAGACAGCAGTTTCCTAATACCAGACACCAGATACCTAATACCAGACACTAGATACCTAATACAAGACACCAGATAACTAATACCAGACACCAGATACCTAATACTAGACAACAGATACCTAATACCAGACACCAGATACCTAATACCAGACACCAGATTACTAATACCAGACACCAGATATCTAATACCAGACAGCAGTTTCCTAATACCAGACACCAGATACCTAATACCAGACACTAGATACCTAATACCAGACACCAGATAACTAATACCAGACACCAGATACCTAATACTAGACAACAGATACCTAATACCAGACAACAGATACCTAATACCAGACACCAGATACCTAATACCAGACACTAGATACCTAATACCAGACACCAGATAACTAATACCAGACACCAGATACCTAATACCAGACACTAGATACCTAATACCAGACACCAGATAACTAATACCAGACACCAGATACCTAATACTAGACAACAGATACCTAATACCAGACAACAGATACCTAATACCAGACACCAGATAACTAATACCAGACAGCAGTTTCCTAATACCAGACACCAGATACCTAATACTAGACACTAGATACCTAATACCAGACACCAGATAACTAATACCAGACACCAGATACCTAATACTAGACAACAGATACCTAATACCAGACACCAGATACCTAATACCAGACACCAGATTACTAATACCAGACACCAGATATCTAATACCAGACAGCAGTTTCCTAATACCAGACACCAGATACCTAATACCAGACACTAGATACCTAATACCAGACACCAGATAACTAATACCAGACACCAGATACCTAATACTAGACAACAGATACCTAATACCAGACACCAGATACCTAATACCAGACACCAGATAACTAATACCAGACACCAGATAACTAATACCAGACAGCAGTTTCCTAATACCAGACACCAGATACCTAATACCAGACACTAGATACCTAATACCAGACACCAGATAACTAATACCAGACACCAGATACCTAATACTAGACAACAGATACCTAATACCAGACAACAGATACCTAATACCAGACACCAGATAACTAATACCAGACAGCAGTTTCCTAATACCAGACACCAGATACCTAATACCAGACACTAGATACCTAATACCAGACACCAGATAACTAATACCAGACACCAGATACCTAATACTAGACAACAGATACCTAATACCAGACACCAGATACCTAATACCAGACACCAGATTACTAATACCAGACACCAGATATCTAATACCAGACACTAGATAACTAATACCAGACACCAGATACCTAATACCAGACACTAGATACCTAATACCAGACACCAGATAACTAATACCAGACACCAGATACCTAATACCAGACACCAGATATCTAATACCAGACACTAGATAACTAATACCAGACACCAGATACCTAATACCAGACACTAGATACCTAATACCAGACACCAGATAACTAATACCAGACACCAGATACCTAATACCAGACACTAGATACCTAATACCAGACACCAGATAACTAATACCAGACACCAGATACCTAATACTAGACAACAGATACCTAATATTAGACACCAGATACCTAATACCAGACACCAGATTACTAATACCAGACACCAGATATCTAATACCAGACACTAGATAACTAATACCAGACACCAGATACCTAATTCCAGACACTAGATACCTAATACCAAACACCAGATAACTAATACCAGACACCAGATACCTAATACTAGACTACAGATACCTAATACCAGACACCAGATACCTAATACCAGACACCAGTTTCCTAATACCAGACACCAGATACCTAATACCAGACACCAGATACCTAATACCAGACACCAGATAACTAATACCAGACACCAGATAACTAATACCAGACACCAGATACCTAATACCAGCCACCAGATACCTAATACCAGACACCAAATAACTAATACCAGACACCAGATAACTAATACCAGACACCAGATAACTAATACCAGACAGCAGTTTCCTAATACCAGACACCAGATACCTAATACCAGACACTAGATACCTAATACCAGACACCAGATAACTAATACCAGATACCAGATACCTAATACTAGACAACAGATACCTAATACCAGACACCAGATACCTAATACCAGACACCAGATTACTAATACCAGACACCAGATAACTAATACCAGACACCAGATACCTAATACTAGACAACAGATACCTAATACCAGACACCAGATACCTAATACCAGACACCAGATTACTAATACCAGACACCAGATATCTAATACCAGACACTAGATAACTAATACCAGACACCAGATACCGAATACCAGACACTAGATATCTAATACCAGCCACCAGATAACTAATACCAGACACCAGATAACTAATACCAGACACCCGATAACTAATACCAGACACCAGATAACTAATACCAGACACCAGATACCTAATACCAGACACTATATACCTAATACCAGACACCAGTTTACTAATACCAGACACCAGATACCTAATACCAGACACCAGATACCTAATACCAGACACCAGATAACTAATACCAGACACCATATAACTAATACCAGACACCAGATAACTAATACCAGATACCAGATAACTAATACCAGACACCAGATAACTAATACCAGACACCAGATAACTAATACCAAACACCAGATTCCTAATACCAGACACCAGATAACTAATACCAGACACCAGATAACTAATACCAGACACCAGATTCCTAATACCAGACACCAGATACCTAATACCAGCCACCGGATACCTAATACCAGACACCAGATAACTAATACCAGACACCAGATAACTAATGTCAGACACCAGATACCTAATACTAGGCACCAGATTACTAATGCCAGACACCAGATAACTAATACTAGACACCAGATAACTAATACCAGACACCAGATATCTAATACCAGATACCTAATACCAGACACCAGATACCTAATACCAGACACCAGATAACTAATACCAGACACCAGATTACTAATACCAGACACCAGATACCTAATACCAGACACCAGATACCTAATACCAGACACCAGATAACTAATACCAGACACCAGATAACTAATACCAGACACCAGATAACTAATACCAGATACCAGATAACTAATACCAGACACCAGATAACTAATACCAGACACCAGATAACTAATACCAAACACCAGATTCCTAACACCAGACACCAGATAACTAATACTAGACACCAGATAACTAATACCAGACACCAGATTCCTAATACCGGACACCAGATACCTAATACCAGCCACCGGATACCTAATACCAGACACCAGATAACTAATACCAGACACCAGATAACTAATGTCAGACACCAGATACCTAATACTAGGCACCAGATAACTAATGCCAGACACCAGATTCCTAATACCAGACACCAGATACCTAATACCTAACGTGACCACACACCAGATAACTAATATCAGACACCAGATACCTAATACTAGACAACCGATACCTAATACCAGACACCAGATACCTAATACCAGACACCAGATTACTAATACCAGACACCAGATATCTAATACCAGACACTAGATAACTAATACCAGACACCAGATACCTAATACCAGACACTAGATATCTAATACCAGACACCAGATAACTAATACCAGACACCAGATAACTAATACCAGACACCCGATAACTAATACCAGACACCAGATAACTAATACCAGACACCAGATACCTAATACCAGACACTATATACCTAATACCAGACACCAGATTACTAATACCAGACACCAGATACCTAATACCAGACACCAGATACCTAATTCCAGACACTAGATACCTAATACCAGACACCAGATAACTAATACCAGACACCAGATACCTAATACTAGGCTACAGATACCTAATACCAGACACCAGATACCTAATACCAGACACCAGTTTCCTAATACCAGACACCAGATACCTAATACCAGACACCAGATACCTAATACCAGACACCAGATAACTAATACCAGACACCAGATAACTAATACCAGACACCAGATACCTAATACCAGCCACCAGATACCTAATACCAGACACCAAATAACTAATACCAGACACCAGATAACTAATACCAGACACCAGATAACTAATACCAGACAGCAGTTTCCTAATACCAGACACCAGATACCTAATACCAGACACTAGATACCTAATACCAGACACCAGATAACTAATACCAGACACCAGATACCTAATACTAGACAACAGATACCTAATACCAGACACCAGATACCTAATACCAGACACCAGATTACTAATACCAGACACCAGATAACTAATACCAGACACCAGATACCTAATACTAGACAACAGATACCTAATACCAGACACCAGATACCTAATACCAGACACCAGATTACTAATACCAGACACCAGATATCTAATACCAGACACTAGATAACTAATACCAGACACCAGATACCTAATACCAGACACCAGATAACTAATACCAGACACCCGATAACTAATACCAGACACCAGATAACTAATACCAGACACCAGATACCTAATACCAGACACTATATACCTAATACCAGACACCAGTTTACTAATACCAGACACCAGATACCTAATACCAGACACCAGATACCTAATACCAGACACCAGATAACTAATACCAGACACCATATAACTAATACCAGACACCAGATAACTAATACCAGATACCAGATAACTAATACCAGACACCAGATAACTAATACCAGACACCAGATAACTAATACCAAACACCAGATTCCTAATACCAGACACCAGATAACTAATACCAGACAGCAGATAACTAATACCAGACACCAGATTCCTAATACCAGACACCAGATACCTAATACCAGCCACCGGATACCTAATACCAGACACCAGATAACTAATACCAGACACCAGATAACTAATGTCAGACACCAGATACCTAATACTAGGCACCAGATTACTAATGCCAGACACCAGATAACTAATACCAGACACCAGATAACTAATACCAGACACCAGATATCTAATACCAGATACCTAATACCAGACACCAGATACCTAATACCAGACACCAGATAACTAATACCAGACACCAGATTACTAATACCAGACACCAGATACCTAATACCAGACACCAGATACCTAATACCAGACACCAGATAACTAATACCAGACACCAGATAACTAATACCAGACACCAGATAACTAATACCAGATACCAGATAACTAATACCAGACACCAGATAACTAATACCAGACACCAGATAACTAATACCAAACACCAGATTCCTAATACCAGACACCAGATAACTAATACCAGACACCAGATAACTAATACCAGACACCAGATTCCTAATACCAGACACCAGATACCTAATACCAGCCACCGGATACCTAATACCAGACACCAGATAACTAATACCAGACACCAGATAACTAATGTCAGACACCAGATACCTAATACTAGGCACCAGATAACTAATGCCAGACACCAGATTCCTAATACCAGACACCAGATACCTAATACCTAACGTGACCACACACCAGATAGCTAATATCAGACACCAGATACCTAATACTAGACAACAGATACCTAATACCAGACACCAGATACCTAATACCAGACACCAGATTACTAATACCAGACACCAGATATCTAATACCAGACACTAGATAACTAATACCAGACACCAGATACCTAATACCAGACACTAGATATCTAATACCAGACACCAGATAACTAATACCAGACACCAGATAACTAATACCAGACACCCGATAACTAATACCAGACACCAGATAACTAATACCAGACACCAGATACCTAATACCAGACACTATATACCTAATACCAGACACCAGATTACTAATACCAGACACCAGATACCTAATACCAGACACCAGATACCTAATACCAGACACCAGATAACTAATACCAGACACCAGATAACTAATACCAGACACCAGATAACTAATACCAGACACCAGATAACTAATACCAGACACCAGATAACTAATACCAGACACCAGATAACTAATACCAAACACCAGATTTCTAATACCAGACACCAGATAACTAATACCAGACACCAGATAACTAATACCAGACACCAGATTCCTAATACCAGACACCAGATACCTAATACCAGCCACCGGATACCTAATACCAGACACCAGATAACTAATACCAGACACTAGATACCTAATACCAGACACCAGATACCTAATACCAGACACCAGATTCCTAATTTCAGACACCAGATACCTAATACCAGACACTAGATACCTAATACCAGACACCAGATTACTAATACCAGACACCAGATACCTAATACCAGACACTAGATACCTAATACCAGACACCAGATAACTAATACCAGACACCAGATAACTAATACCAGACACCAGATATCTAATACCAGATACCTAATACCAGACACCAGATACCTAATACCAGACACCAGATAACTAATACCAGACACCAGATACCTAATACCAGACACTAGATACCTAATACCAGACACCAGATACCTAATACCAGACACCAGATTCCTAATTTCAGACACCAGATACCTAATACCAGACACTAGATACCTAATACCAGACACCAGATTACTAATACCAGACACCAGATACCTAATACCAGACACTAGATACCTAATACCAGACACCAGATTACTAATACCAGACACCAGATACCTAATACCAGACACCAGATACCTAATACCAGACACCAGATAACTAATACCAGACACCAGATAACTAATACCAGACACCAGATAACTAATACCAGACACCAGATAACTAATACCAGACACCAGATAACTAATACCAGACACCAGATAACTAATACCAAACACCAGATTCCTAATACCAGACACCAGATAACTAATACCAGACACCAGATAACTAATACCAGACAGCAGATATCTAGTACCAGCCACCAGATACCTAATACGAGACACCAAATAACTAATACCAGACACCAGATAACTAATACCAGACACCAGATAACTAATACCAGACAGCAGTTTCCTAATACCAGACACCAGATACCTAATACCAGACACTAGATACCTAATACCAGACACCAGATAACTAATACCAGACACCAGATACCTAATACTAGACAACAGATACCTAATACCAGACACCAGATACCTAATACCAGACACCAGATTACTAATACCAGACACCAGATATCTAATACCAGACACTAGATAACTAATACCAGACACCAGATACCTAATACCAGACACTAGATATCTAATACCAGCCACCAGATAACTAATACCAGACACCAGATAACTAATACCAGACACCCGATAACTAATACCAGACACCAGATAACTAATACCAGACACCAGATACCTAATACCAGACACTATATACCTAATACCAGACACCAGATTACTAATACCAGACACCAGATACCTAATACCAGACACCAGATACCTAATACCAGACACCAGATAACTAATACCAGACACCAGATAACTAATACCAGACACCAGATAACTAATACCAGATACCAGATAACTAATACCAGACACCAGATAACTAATACCAGACACCAGATAACTAATACCAAACACCAGATTCCTAATACCAGACACCAGATAACTAATACCAGACACCAGATAACTAATACCAGACACCAGATTCCTAATACTAGACACCAGATACCTAATACCAGCCACCGGATACCTAATACCAGACACCAGATAACTAATACCAGACACCAGATAACTAATGTTAGACACCAGATACCTAATACTAGGCACCAGATAACTAATGCCAGACACCAGATAACTAATACCAGACACCAGATAACTAATACCAGACACCAGAAAACTAATACCAGATACCAGATAACTAATACCAGACACCAGATAACTAATACCAGACACCAGATAACTAATACCAGACACCAGATTACTAATACCAGACACCAGATACCTAATACCAGACACCAGATACCTCATACCAGACACCAGATACCTAATACCAGACACCAGATAACTAATACCAGACACCAGATTACTAATACCAGACACCAGATACCTAATACCAGACACCAGGTACCTCATACCAGACACCAGATAACTAATACCAGACACCAGATAACTAATACCAGACACCAGAAAACTAATACCAGATACCAGATAACTAATACCAGACACCAGATAACTAATACCAGACACCAGATAACTAATACCAAACACCAGATTCCTAATACCAGACACCAGATAACTAATACCAGACACCAGATACCTAATACCAGACACCAGTTTCCTAATACCAGACACCAGATACCTAATACCAGACACCAGATAGCTAATACCAGACACCAGATACCTAATACCAGACACCAGATAACTAATACCAGACACCAGATACCTAATACCAGCCACCAGATACCTAATACCAGACACCAAATAACTAATACCAGACACCAGATAACTAATACCAGACACCAGATAACTAATACCAGACAGCAGTTTCCTAATACCAGACACCAGATAACTAATGTCAGACACTAGATACCTAATACTAGGCACCAGATAACTAATTCCAGACACCAGATTCCTAATACCAGACACCAGATTCCTAATACCAGACACCAGATACCTAATACCAGACACCAGATATCTAATACCAGACACCAGATAACTAATACCAGACACCAGATATCTAATACCAGACACCATATACCTAATACTAGACACCAGATACCTAATACCAGACACCAGATAACTAATACCAGACACCAGATACCTAATACCAGACACCAGATACCTAATACCAGACACCAGATATCTAATACCAGACACCAGATACCTAATACCTAACGTGACCAGAGGCTTTTTACAAAAAGCGGGACACGATCGTTCAAAAAGCGGGATTTTGACGAAAATACGGCCAAAAAGCGGGATTTTTAAATAAACAACTATTTGAAAGCGGGATGTGTAATACGCACATAAAAAGTTTCGTATGTATTTAGGAAACACAGTTTTTAATTCAAAAGAATCGATTTTAAATAAACAAAAATTTTTATTAACAAACATTTTTATTTAGTAACCTAAAATAAATAAAATTAAAGATTTTTTTACTTCATTTACAAAACAAAATACGATTTTTATACAAAACAATGTACAAAACTTAAGGCGAATGATAGCAAGTGGCATTATTAGTCCATATTATCATCAACTGACTACACCAATGTGTCAAACTCTTTATAAAAAAATAAGCGAGAACTTTTTATTTTATTATTGACAGTTTGGTGAATGTCAGTTGTTATTCTCCTAATAAGCCCTCTTGGTAATAAATTCCTAAAGCAGCAGAATGTCTGCACATATAAAGCACTGTAACAAAAGGATCTTTGAGTGTGTACGTTTGTATTTTTATTTTTTTCATTTGAGGAGCTGCCAGATCCAAAAAAAATAAACAATAACTACACTAAAAAATATTTGGAATAAATTTTTATCAGTTACATATTAATAAAAATATATTAAGAGATAAGAAATTTCAAAACTCTAAAAAGCGGGATAAAGCGGGATAAAAATTCAAGGCGGGATCAACCTCAGAAAAGCGGGATAATCCCGCCTAAAGCAGGATGTCTGGTCAGGTTACTAATACCAGACACCAGATTCCTAATACCAGACACCAGATACCTAATACCAGACACCAGATAACTAATACCAGACACCAGATAACTAATAGACACCAGAAACCTAATACCAGACACTATATACCTAATACCAGACACCAGATATCTAATACCAGACACCAGATAACTAATACCAGACACAAGATACCTAATACCAGACACTAGATACTTAATACCAGACACCAGATACCTAATACCAGACACCAGATATCTAATACCAGACACCAGATACCTAATACCAGACACAAGATTCCTAATACCAGACACTAGATACCTAATACCAGACACCAGATAACTAATACCAGACACCAGATAACTAATACCAGACACCAGATACCTAATACCAGACACCAGATATCTAATACCAGATACCTAATACCAGACACCAGATACCTAATACCAGACACCAGATAACTGATACCAGACACCAGATACCTAATACCAGACACTAGATACCTAATACCAGACACCAGATTACTAATACCAGACACCAGATAACTAATAGACACCAGATACCTAATACCAGACACTATATACCTAATACCAGACACCAGATATCTAATACCAGACACCAGATACCTAATACTAGGCACCAGATAACTAATGCCAGACACCAGATAACTAATACCAGACACCAGATAACTAATACCAGACACCAGATATCTAATACCAGATACCTAATACCAGACACCAGATACCTAATACCAGACACCAGATAACTAATACCAGACACCAGATAACTAATAGACACCAGAAACCTAATACCAGACACTATATACCTAATACCAGACACCAGATATGTAATACCAGACACCAGATAACTAATACCAGACACAAGATACCTAATACCAGACACTAGATACTTAATACCAGACACCAGATACCTAATACCAGACACCAGATATCTAATACCAGACACCAGATACCTAATACCAGACACAAGATTCCTAATACCAGACACTAGATACCTAATACCAGACACCAGATAACTAATACCAGACACCAGATAACTAATACCAGACACCAGATACCTAATACCAGACACCAGATATCTAATACCAGATACCTAATACCAGACACCAGATACCTAATACCAGACACCAGATAACTGATACCAGACACCATATACCTAATACCAGACACTAGATACCTAATACCAGACACCAGATAACTAATACCAGACACCAGATAACTAATAGACACCAGATACCTAATACCAGACACTATATACCTAATACCAGACACCAGATATCTAATACCAGACACCAGATACCTAATACTAGGCACCAGATAACTAATGCCAGACACCAGATAACTAATACCAGACACCAGATAACTAATACCAGACACCAGATATCTAATACCAGATACCTAATACCAGACACCAGATACCTAATACCAGACACCAGATAACTAATACCAGACACCAGATACCTAATACCAGACACCAGATAACTAATACCAGACACCAGTTAACTAATGCCAGACACCAGATACCTAATACTAGGCACCAGATAACTAATGCCAGACACCAGATAACTAATACCAGACACCAGATAACTAATACCAGACACCAGATATCTAATACCAGATACCTAATACCAGACACCAGATACCTAATACCAGACACCAGATAACTGATACCAGACACCAGATACCTAATACCAGACACTAGATACCTAATACCAGACACCAGATTACTAATACCAGACACCAGATACCTAATACCAGACACCAGATACCTAATACCAGACACCAGATAACTAATACCAGACACCAGATAACTAATACCAGACACCAGATAACTAATACCAGACACCAGATAACTAATACCAGACACCAGATAACTAATACCAAACACCAGATAACTAATACCAGACACCAGATAACTAATACCAGACACCAGATATCTAGTACCAGCCACCAGATACCTAATACCAGACACCAAATAACTAATACCAGACACCAGATAACTAATACCAGACACCAGATAACTAATACCAGACAGCAGTTTCCTAATACCAGACACCAGATACCTAATACCAGACACTAGATACCTAATACCAGACACCAGATAACTAATACCAGACACCAGATACCTAATACTAGACAACAGATACCTAATACCAGACACCAGATACCTAATACCAGACACCAGATTACTAATACCAGACACCAGATATCTAATACCAGACACTAGATAACTAATACCAGACACCAGATACCTAATACCAGACACTAGATATCTAATACCAGCCACCAGATAACTAATACCAGACACCAGATAACTAATACCAGATACCCGATAACTAATACCAGACACCAGATAACTAATACCAGACACCAGATACCTAATACCAGACACTATATACCTAATACCAGACACCAGATTACTAATACCAGACACCAGATACCTAATACCAGACACCAGATACCTAATACCAGACACCAGATAACTAATACCAGACACCAGATAACTAATACCAGACACCAGATAACTAATACCAGATACAAGATAACTAATACCAGACACCAGATAACTAATACCAGACACCAGATAACTAATACCAAACACCATATTCCTAATACCAGACACCAGATAACTAATACCAGACACCAGATAACTAATACCAGACACCAGATTCCTAATACCAGACACCAGATACCTAATACCAGCCACCGGATACCTAATACCAGACACCAGATAACTAATACCAGACACCAGATAACTAATATCAGACACCAGATACCTAATACTAGGCACCAGATAACTAATGCCAGACACCAGATAACTAATACCAGACACCAGATAACTAATACCAGACACCAGAAAACTAATACCAGATACCAGATAACTAATACCAGACACCAGATAACTAATACCAGACACCAGATAACTAATACCAGACACCAGATTACTAATACCAGACACCAGATACCTAATACCAGACACCAGATACCTCATACCAGACACCAGATACCTAATACCAGACACCAGATAACTAATACCAGACACCAGATTACTAATACCAGACACCAGATACCTAATACCAGACACCAAATACCTCATACCAGACACCAGATAACTAATACCAGACACCAGATAACTAATACCAGACACCAGAAAACTAATACCAGATACCAGATAACTAATACCAGACACCAGATAACTAATACCAGACACCAGATAACTAATACCAAACACAAGATTCCTAATACCAGTCACCAGATAACTAATACCAGACAACAGATAACTAATACCAGACACCAGATTCCTAATACCAGACACCAGATACCTAATACCAGCCACCGGATACCTAATACCAGACACCAGATAACTAATACCAGACACCAGATAACTAATGTCAGACACCAGATACCTAATACTAGGCACCAGATAACTAATGCCAGACACCAGATTCCTAATACCAGACACCAGATACCTAATACCAGACACCAGATACCTAATACCAGACACCAGATATCTAATACCAGACACCAGATAACTAATACCAGACACCAGATATCTAATACCAGACACCAGATACCTAATACTAGACACCAGATACCTAATACCAGACACCAGATAACTAATACCAGACACCAGATACCTAATACCAGACACCAGATACCTAATACCAGACACCAGATATCTAATACCAGACACCAGATACCTAATACCTAACGTGACCAGAGGCTTTTTACAAAAAGCGGGACACGATCGTTCAAAAAGCGGGATTTTGACGAAAATACGGCCAAAAAGCGGGATTTTTAAATAAACAACTATTTGAAAGCGGGATGTGTAATACGCACATAAAAAGTTTCGTATGTATTTAGGAAACACAGTTTTTAATTCAAAAGAATCGATTTTAAATAAACAAAAATTTTTATTAACAAAAATTTTTATTTAGTAACGTAAAATAAATAAAATTAAAGATTTTTTTACTTCATTTACAAAACAAAATACGATTTTTATACAAAACAATGTACAAAACTTAAGGCGAATGATAGCAAGTGGCCTTATTAGTCCATATTATCATCAACTGACTACACCAATGTGTCAAACTCTTTATAAAAAAATAAGCAAGAACTTTTTATTTTATTATTGACAGTTTGGTGAATGTCAGTTGTTATTCTCCTAATAAGCCCTCTTGGTAATAAATTCCTAAAGCAGCAGAATGTCTGCACATATAAAGCACTGTAACAAAAGGATCTTTGAGTGTGTACGTTTGTATTTTTATTTTTTTCATTTGAGAAGCTGCCAGATCCAAAAAAAATAAACAATAACTACACTAAAAAATATTTGGAATAAATTTTTATCAGTTACATATTAATAAAAATATATTAAGAGATAAGAAATTTCAAAACTCTAAAAAGCGGGATAAAGCGGGATAAAAATTCAAGGCGGGATCAACCTCAGAAAAGCGGGATAATCCCGCCTAAAGCGGGATGTCTGGTCAGGTTACTAATACCAGACATCAGATTCCTAATACCAGACACCAGATACCTAATACCAGACACCAGATAACTAATACCAGACACCAGATAACTAATAGACACCAGAAACCTAATACCAGACACTATATACCTAATACCAGACACCAGATATCTAATACCAGACACCAGATAACTAATACCAGACACAAGATACCTAATACCAGACACTAGATACTTAATACCAGACACCAGATACCTAATACCAGACACCAGATATCTAATACCAGACACCAGATACCTAATACCAGACACAAGATTCCTAATACCAGACACTAGATACCTAATACCAGACACCAGATAACTAATACCAGACACCAGATAACTAATACCAGACACCAGATACCTAATACTAGACACCAGATACCTAATACCAGACACCAGATAACTAATACCAGACACCAGATAACTAATACCAGACACCAGATAACTAATACCAGACACCAGATAACTAATACCAGACACCAGATAACTAATACTAGACACCAGGTACCTAATACCAGACACCAGATAACTAATACCAGACACCAGATAACTAATACCAAACACCAGATTCCTAATACCAGACACCAGATAACTAATACCAGACACAAGATACCTAATACCAGCCACCAGATACCTAATACCAGACACCAAATAACTAATACCATACACCAGATAACTAATACCAGACACCAGATAACTAATACCAGACAGCAGTTTCCTAATACCAGACACCAGATACCTAATACCAGATACTAGATACCTAATACCAGACACCAGATAACTAATACCAGACACCAGATACCTAATACTAGACAACAGATACCTAATACCAGACACCAGATACCTAATACCAGACACCAGATTACTAATACCAGACACCAGATATCTAATAATAGACACTAAATAACTAATACCAGACACCAGATACCTAATACCAGACACTAGATATCTAATACCAGCCACCAGATAACTAATACCAGACACCAGATAACTAATACCAGATACCCGATAACTAATACCAGACACCAGATACCTAATACCAGACACTATATACCTAATACCAGACACCAGATTACTAATACCAGACACCAGATACCTAATACCAGACACCAGATACCTAATACCAGACACCAGATAACTAATACCAGACACCAGATAACTAATACCAGACACCAGATAACTAATACTAGACACCAGGTACCTAATACCAGACACCAGATAACTAATACCAGACACCAGATAACTAATACCAGACACCAGATACCTAATACTAGACACCAGATACCTAATACCAGACACCAGATAACTAATACCAGACACCAGATAACTAATACCAGACACCAGATAACTAATACCAGACACCAGATAACTAATACTAGACACCAGGTACCTAATACCAGACACCAGATAACTAATACCAGACACCAGATAACTAATACCAAACACCAGATTCCTAATACCAGATACCAGATAACTAATACCAGACACCAGATACCTAATACCAGCCACCAGATACCTAATACCAGACACCAGATAACTAATACCAGACACCAGATACCTAATACTAGACACCAGATACCTAATACCAGACACCAGATAACTAATACCAGACACCAGATAACTAATACCAGACACCAGATAACTAATACCAGACACCAGATAACTAATACCAGACACCAGATAACTAATACCAGACACCAGATAACTAATACCAGACACCAGACAACTAATACCAAACACCAGATTCCTAATACCAGACACCAGATAACTAATACCAGACACCAGATACCTAATACCAGCCACCAGATACCTAATACCAGACACGAAATAACTAATACCATACACCAGATAACTAATACCAGACACCAGATAACTAATACCAGACAGCAGTTTCCTAATACCAGACACCAGATACCTAATACCAGACACTAGATACCTAATACCAGACACCAGATAACTAATACCAGACACCAGATACCTAATACCAGACACCAGATACCTAATACCAGACACCAGATACCTAATACCAGACACCAGATAACTAATACCAGACACCAGATAACTAATAGACACCAGATACCTAATACCAGACACTATATACCTAATACCAGACACCAGATATCTAATACCAGACACCAGTTACCTAATACCAGACACCAGATAACTAATACCAGACACCAGATAACTAATAGACACCAGATACCTAATACCAGACACCAGATAACTAATAGACACCAGATACCTAATACCAGACACTATATACCTAATACCAGACACCAGATATCTAATACCAGACACCAGATACCTAATACTAGGCACCAGATAACTAATGCCAGACACCAGATAACTAATACCAGACACCAGATAACTAATACCAGACACCAGATATCTAATACCAGATACCTAATACCAGACACCAGATACCTAATACCAGACACCAGATAACTAATACCAGACACCAGATACCTAATACCAGACACTAGATAACTAATACCAGACACCAGATTACTAATACCAGACACCAGATATCTAATACCAGACACTAGATAACTAATACCAGACACCAGATACCTAATACCAGACACCAGATACCTAATACCAGACACCAGATAACTAATACCAGACACCAGATAACTAATACCAGACACCAGATAACTAATACCAGACACCAGATAACTAATACCAGACACCAGATAACTAATACCAGACACCACATAACTAATACCAAACACCAGATTCCTAATACCAGACACCAGATAACTAATACCAGACACCAGATAACTAATACCAGACACCAGATATCTAGTACCAGCCACCAGATACCTAATACCAGACACCAAATAACTAATACCAGACACCAAATAACTAATACCAGACACCAGATAACTAATACCAGACAGCAGTTTCCTAATACCAGACACCATATACCTAATACCAGACACTAGATACCTAATACCAGACACCAGATAACTAATACCAGACACCAGATACCTAATACTAGACAACAGATACCTAATACCAGACACCAGATACCTAATACCAGACACCAGATTACTAATACCAGACACCAGATATCTAATACCAGACACTAGATAACTAATACCAGACACCAGATACCTAATACCAGACACTAGATATCTAATACCAGCCACCAGATAACTAATACCAGACACCAGATAACTAATACCAGACACCCGATAACTAGTACCAGACACCAGATAACTAATACCAAACACCAGATTCCTAATACCAGACACCAGATAACTAATACCAGACACCAGATAACTAATACCAGACACCAGATATCTAGTACCAGCCACCAGATACCTAATACCAGACACCAAATAACTAATACCAGACACCAGATAACTAATACCAGACACCAGATAACTAATACCAGACAGCAGTTTCCTAATACCAGACACCAGATACCTAATACCAGACACTAGATACCTAATACCAGACACCAGATAACTAATACCAGACACCAGATACCTAATACTAGACAACAGATACCTAATACCAGACACCAGATACCTAATACCAGACACCAGATTACTAATACCAGACACCAGATTCCTAATACCAGACACTAGATAACTAATACCAGACACCAGATACCTAATACCAGACACTAGATATCTAATACCAGCCACCAGATAACTAATACCAGACACCAGATAACTAATACCAGACACCCGATAACTAATACCAGACACCAGATAACTAATACCAGACACCAGATACCTAATACCAGACACTATATACCTAATACCAGACACCAGATTACTAATACCAGACACCAGATACCTAATACCAGACACCAGATACCTAATACCAGACACCAGATAACTAATACCAGACACCAGATAACTAATACCAGACACCAGATAACTAATACCAGATACCAGATAACTAATACCAGACACCAGATAACTAATACCAGACACCAAATAACTAATACCAAACACCAGATTCCTAATACCAGACACCAGATAACTAATACCAGACACCAGATAACTAATACCAGACACCAGATTCCTAATACCAGACACCAGATACCTAATACCAGCCACCGGATACCTAATACCAGACACCAGATAACTAATACCAGACACCAGATAACTAATGTCACACACCAGATACCTAATACTAGGCACCAGATAACTAATGCCAGACACCAGATAACTAATACCAGACACCAGAAAACTAATACCAGATACCAGATAACTAATACCAGACACCAGATAACTAATACCAGACACCAGATAACTAATACCAGACACCAGATTACTAATACCAGACACCAGATACCTAATACCAGACACCAGATACCTCATACCAGACACCAGATACCTAATACCAGACACCAGATAACTAATACCAGACACCAGATTACTAATACCAGACACCAGATACCTAATACCAGACACCAGATACCTCATACCAGACACCAGATAACTAATACCAGACACCAGATAACTAATACCAGACACCAGAAAACTAATACCAGATACCAGATAACTAATACCAGACACCAGATAACTAATACCAGACACCAGATAACTAATACCAAACACCAGATTCCTAATACCAGACACCAGATAACTAATACCAGACACCAGATAACTAATACCAGACACCAGATTCCTAATACCAGACACCAGATACCTAATACCAGCCACCGGATACCTAATACCAGACACCAGATAACTAATACCAGACACCAGATAACTAATGTCAGACACCAGATACCTAATACTAGGCACCAGATAACTAATGCCAGACACCAGATTCCTAATACCAGACACCAGATACCTAATACCAGACACCAGATACCTAATACCAGACACCAGATATCTAATACCAGACACCAGATAACTAATACCAGACACCAGATAACTAATACCAGACACCAGATTCCTAATACCAGACACCAGATACCTAATACCAGACACCAGATACCTCATACCAGACACCAGATAACTAATACCAGATACCAGATAACTAATACCAGACACCAGATTCCTAATACCAGACACCAGATACCTAATACCAGCCACCGGATACCTAATACCAGACACCAGATAACTAATACCAGACACCAGATACCTAATACCAGACACTATATACCTAATACCAGACACCAGATTACTAATACCAGACACCAGATACCTAATACCAGACACCAGATACCTAATACCAGACACCAGATAACTAATACCAGACACCAGATAACTAATACCAGACACCAGATAACTAATACCAGATACCAGATAACTAATACCAGACACCAGATAACTAATACCAGACACCAAATAACTAATACCAAACACCAGATTCCTAATACCAGACACCAGATAACTAATACCAGACACCAGATAACTAATACCAGACACCAGATTCCTAATACCAGACACCAGATACCTAATACCAGCCACCGGATACCTAATACCAGACACCAGATAACTAATACCAGACACCAGATAACTAATGTCACACACCAGATACCTAATACTAGGCACCAGATAACTAATGCCAGACACCAGATAACTAATACCAGACACCAGAAAACTAATACCAGATACCAGATAACTAATACCAGACACCAGATAACTAATACCAGACACCAGATAACTAATACCAGACACCAGATTACTAATACCAGACACCAGATACCTAATACCAGACACCAGATACCTCATACCAGACACCAGATACCTAATACCAGACACCAGATAACTAATACCAGACACCAGATTACTAATACCAGACACCAGATACCTAATACCAGACACCAGATACCTCATACCAGACACCAGATAACTAATACCAGACACCAGATAACTAATACCAGACACCAGAAAACTAATACCAGATACCAGATAACTAATACCAGACACCAGATAACTAATACCAGACACCAGATAACTAATACCAAACACCAGATTCCTAATACCAGACACCAGATAACTAATACCAGACACCAGATAACTAATACCAGACACCAGATTCCTAATACCAGACACCAGATACCTAATACCAGCCACCGGATACCTAATACCAGACACCAGATAACTAATACCAGACACCAGATAACTAATGTCAGACACCAGATACCTAATACTAGGCACCAGATAACTAATGCCAGACACCAGATTCCTAATACCAGACACCAGATACCTAATACCAGACACCAGATACCTAATACCAGACACCAGATATCTAATACCAGACACCAGATAACTAATACCAGACACCAGATATCTAATACCAGACACCAGATACCTAATACTAGACACCAGATACCTAATACCAGACACCAGATAACTAATACCAGACACCAGATACCTAATACCAGACACCAGATACCTAATACCAGACACCAGATATCTAATACCAGACACCAGATACCTAATACCTAACGTGACCAGAGGCTTTTTACAAAAAGCGGGACACGATCGTTCAAAAAGCGGGATTTTGACGAAAATACGGCCAAAAAGCGGGATTTTTAAATAAACAACTATTTGAAAGCGGGATGTGTAATACGCACATAAAAAGTTTCGTATGTATTTAGGAAACACAGTTTTTAATTCAAAAGAATCGATTTTAAATAAACAAAAATTTTTATTAACAAAAATTTTTATTTAGTAACGTAAAATAATTAAAATTAAAGATTTTTTTACTTCATTTACAAAACAAAATACGATTTTTATACAAAACAATGTACAAAACTTAAGGCGAATGATAGCAAGTGGCCTTATTAGTCCATATTATCATCAACTGACTACACCAATGTGTCAAACTCTTTATAAAAAAATAAGCAAGAACTTTTTATTTTATTATTGACAGTTTGGTGAATGTCAGTTGTTATTCTCCTAATAAGCCCTCTTGGTAATAAATTCCTAAAGCAGCAGAATGTCTGCACATATAAAGCACTGTAACAAAAGGATCTTTGAGTGTGTACGTTTGTATTTTTATTTTTTTCATTTGAGGAGCTGCCAGATCCAAAAAAAATAAACAATAACTACACTAAAAAATATTTGGAATAAATTTTTATCAGTTACATATTAATAAAAATATATTAAGAGATAAGAAATTTCAAAACTCTAAAAAGCGGGATAAAGCGGGATAAAAATTCAAGGCGGGATCAACCTCAGAAAAGCGGGATAATCCCGCCTAAAGCGGGATGTCTGGTCAGGTTACTAATACCAGACACCAGATTCCTAATACCAGACACCAGATACCTAATACCAGACACCAGATAACTAATAGACACCAGATACCTAATACCAGACACTATATACCTAATACCAGACACCAGATATCTAATACCAGACACCAGATAACTAATACCAGACACAATATACCTAATACCAGACACTAGATACTTAATACCAGACACCAGATACCTAATACCAGACACCAGATATCTAATACCAGACACCAGATACCTAATACCAGACACAAGATTCCTAATACCAGACCCTAGATACCTAATACCAGACACCAGATAACTAATACCAGACACCAGATAACTAATACCAGACACCAGATACCTAATACTAGACACCAGATACCTAATACCAGACACCAGATAACTAATACCAGACACCAGATAACTAATACCAGACACCAGATAACTAATACCAGACACCAGATAACTAATACCAGACACCAGATAACTAATACTAGACACCAGGTACCTAATACCAGACACCAGATAACTAATACCAGACACCAGATAACTAATACCAAACACCAGATACCTAATACCAGACACCAGATAACTAATACCAGACACCAGATACCTAATACCAGCCACCAGATACCTAATACCAGACACCAAATAACTAATACCATACACCAGATAACTAATACCAGACACCAGATAACTAATACCAGACAGCAGTTTCCTAATACCAGACACCAGATACCTAATACCAGACACTAGATACCTAATATCAGACACCAGATAACTAATACCAGACACCAGATACCTAATACTAGACAACAGATACCTAATACCAGACACCAGATACCTAATACCAGACACCAGATTACTAATACCAGACACCAGATATCTAATACCAGACACTAGATAACTAATACCAGACCCCAGATACTTTAATACCAGACACTAGATATCTAATACCAGCCACCAGATAACTAATACCAGACACCAGATAACTAATACCAGACACCCGATAACTAATACCAGACACCAGATACCTAATGCCAGACACTATATACCTAATACCAGACACCAGATTACTAATACCAGACACCAGATACCTAATACCAGACACCAGATACCTAATACCAGACACCAGATAACTAATACCAGACACCAGATAACTAATACCAGACACCAGATAACTAATACTAGACACCAGGTACCTAATACCAGACACCAGATAACTAATACCAGACACCAGATAACTAATACCAGACACCAGATACCTAATACTAGACACCAGATACCTAATACCAGACACCAGATAACTAATACCAGACACCAGATAACTAATACCAGACACCAGATAACTAATACTAGACACCAGGTACCTAATACCAGACACCAGATAACTAATACCAGACACCAGATAACTAATACCAAACACCAGATTCCTAATACCAGACACCAGATAACTAATACCAGACACCAGATACCTAATACCAGCCACCAGATACCTAATACCAGACACCAGATAACTAATACCAGACACCAGATACCTAATACTAGACACCAGATACCTAATATCAGACACCAGATAACTAATACCAGACACCAGATAACTAATACCAGACACCAGATAACTAATACCAGACACCAGATAACTAATACCAGACACCAGATAACTAATACCAGACACCAGATAACTAATACCAGACACCAGATAACTAATACCAGACACCAGACAACTAATACCAAACACCAGATTCCTAATACCAGACACCATATAACTAATACCAGACACCAGATACCTAATACCAGCCACCAGATACCTAATACCAGACACCAAATAACTAATACCATACACCAGATAACTAATACCAGACACCAGATAACTAATACCAGACAGCAGTTTCCTAATACCAGACACCAGATACCTAATACCAGACACTAGATACCTAATACCAGACACCAGATAACTAATACCAGACACCAGATACCTAATACTAGACAACAGATACCTAATACCAGACACCAGATACCTAATACCAGACACCAGATTACTAATACCAGACACCAGATATCTAATACCAGACACTAGATAACTAATACCAGACACCAGATACCTAATACCAGACACTAGATATCTAATACCAGCCACCAGATAACTAATACCAGACACCAGATAACTAATACCAGACACCCGATAACTAATACCAGACACCAGATACCTAATACCAGACACTATATACCTAATACCAGACAACAGATTACTAATACCAGACACCAGATACCTAATACCAGACACCAGATACCTAATACCAGACACCAGATAACTAATACCAGACACCAGATAACTAATACCAGACACCAGATAACTAATACCAGACACCAGATAACTAATACCAGACACCAGATAACTAATACCAAACACCAGATTCCTAATACCAGACACCAGATACCTAATACCAGACACCAGATTACTAATACCAGACACCAGATATCTAATACCAGACACTAGATAACTAATACCAGACACCAGATACCTAATACCAGACATTAGATATCTAATACCAGCCACCAGATAACTAATACCAGACACCAGATAACTAATGCCAGACACCCGATAACTAATACCAGACACCAGATAACTAATACCAGACACCAGATACCTAATACCAGACACTATATACCTAATACCAGACACCAGATTACTAATACCAGACACCAGATACCTAATACCAGACACCAGATACCTAATACCAGACACCAGATAACTAATACCAGACACCAGATAACTAATACCAGACACCAGATAACTAATACCAGACACCAGATAACTAATACCAGACACCAGATAACTAATACCAGACACCAGATAACTAATACCAAACACCAGATTCCTAATACCAGACACCAGATACCTAATACCAGCCACCGGATACCTAATACCAGACACCAGATAACTAATACCAGACACCAGATAACTAATGTCAGACACCAGATACCTAATACTAGGCACCAGATAACTAATGCCAGACACCAGATAACTAATACCAGACACCAGATAACTAATACCAGACACCAGATATCTAATACCAGATACCTAATACCAGACACCAGATACCTAATACCAGACACCAGATAACTAATACCAGACACCAGATACCTAATACCAGACACTAGATACCTAATACCAGACACCAGATACCTAATACCAGACACCAGATTCCTAATACCAGACACCAGATACCTAATACCAGACACCAGATACCTAATACCAGACACCAGATATCTAATACCAGACACCAGATAACTAATACCAGACACCAGATATCTAATACCAGACACCAGATACCTAATACTAGACACCAGATATCTAATACCAGATACCTAATACCAGACACCAGATACCTAATACCAGACACCAGATAACTAATACCAGACACCAGATACCTAGTACCAGACACTAGATACCTAATACCAGACACCAGATACCTAATACCAGACACCAGATTCCTAATACCAGACACCAGATAACTAATACCAGACACCAGATACCTAATACCAGACACTAGATACCTAATACCAGACACCAGATACCTATTACCAGACACCAGATTCCTAATACCAGACACCAGATACCTAATACCAGACACCAGATACCTAATACCAGACACCAGATATCTAATACCAGACACCAGATACCTAATACCAGACACCAGATATCTAATACCAGACACCAGATACCTAATACCTAACGTGACCAGAGGCTTTTTACAAAAAGCGGGACACGATCGTTCAAAAAGCGGGATTTTGACGAAAATACGGCCAAAAAGCGGGATTTTTAAATAAACAACTATTTGAAAGCGGGATGTGTAATACGCACATAAAAAGTTTCGTATGTACTTAGGAAACACAGTTTTTAATTCAAAAGAATCGATTTTAAATAAACAAAAGTTTTTATTAACAAAAATTTTTATTTAGTAACGTAAAATAAATAAAACTAGTGTTCGCCCAGTGGTTGAAAATCAACCATTAACGCACAGAGGTGGAGAATAGAATGAAAATATTTAAAGTTTGATGAATTTAAAACACAATTTAAAAACTATATTCAAATATACATATGTATAGACTCCAGGGTAAACCACTCTCTTAAACCACTTTCTTAACTACTAAATACGAATTTAAAATTTTATTTATCGGCATAAATAAGAATAGATTTTAAGCAAACTATTTAAAAAAATTTGTTCACTTTTTGAACTAAATGTAATTAGATATTTGCTCCTAGTGCTTTCACTTCATATTCATTATTATTGCCCAAAACAAAAAAATTCGTTTATTTTTTCATTAAACGCTTTTTCTCTAAAATTTTAGACTCCATATTAAAACATTTGTTACAAATAATGTTTCTATTCCCTATTCTTTGAGAAAGACCCCATATGTATGTAGGAATTTGCTAGACTAATAATATAAACATTCCATTATATTCCAACATTCCATCATATTCCAACATTCCAGTATGTTCAGTAATTTAAAGCACAGAAAAAATAATGAAAACAATGAACAAAAACAAAACGCACACAAAATAAACCAACAATAAAAAACTTACTTTGTGCTGTAGGTGAATTTAACTTTAATCAAAGTTATTAATAATTAAAAAAATATATTATTTTTAAGCATCTAAAGAAAAATAATACAGTACCACTCGTTATTTAAATGTCCAAATTTTATTAGTTTCAGCAATAATCGTTTAAGTACATAGAAAGATGGAAATAAGAATAGAACATAGCCACTCAAAATTTCATTTGCAAGCCCATGGGCTTGCGCAGTCGACGTTTTGGTGACACACGTATACTTCGTACAAAGTATGTGTGATGTTGTGTGTTTGGCTGTTTCGTCAGCTACTTCGGACAAAGTGTGTGTGATGATGATGATTTGAACTGCAAAAAGAACAACAAACACACATAAAAAGTAGAAAGAACATACACATGCGCACAAAAGCGCTCAGTCACGTTTGGTGGGCTCTGGAATATAATGAATAAATCAAATATGTTTTTCCTTCTGAGTGTTTATGGAGTTGCCAAGCCAAGTTGTTGTAATTTTTTTTTTTTTTAGCAAATTAAGAGAGAAAGAGAAATTATGGCTTTATGATTGGCTAATATTTTTAACTGTTTTTAACTATCTTAGACACAAAAATGTAGAAGAAAAAATACATTCTGCACTGCTCCTATTGACAATCTATCTAACAAAAAAAAAAAAATCAAGCGAATACGTTGAGTTTAAGTCAGTTAAAATGGTTCTTAACTTTTTTCACTTGCCTATTTATATATAGATTAAAGATTTTTTTACTTCATTTACAAAACAAAATACGATTTTTATACAAAACAATGTACAAAACTTAAGGCGAATGATAGCAAGTGGCCGTATTAGTCCATATTATCATCAACTGACTACACCAATGTGTCAAACTCTTTATAAAAAAATAAGCAAGAACTTTTTATTTTATTATTGACAGTTTGGTGAATGTCAGTTGTTATTTTCCTAATAAGCCCTCTTGGTAATAAATTCCTAAAGCAGCAGAATGTCTGCACATATAAAGCATTGTAACAAAAGGATCTTTGAGTGTGTACGTTTGTATTTTTATTTTTTTCATTTGAGGAGCTGCCAGATCCAAAAAAAATAAACAATAACTACACTAAAAAATATTTGGAATAAATTTTTATCAGTTACATATTAATAAAAATATATTAAGAGATAAGAAATTTCAAAACTCTAAAAAGCGGGATAAAGCGGGATAAAAATTCAAGGCGGGATCAACCTCAGAAAAGCGGGATAATCCCGCCTAAAGCGGGATGTCTGGTCAGGTTACTAATACCAGACACCAGATTCCTAATACCAGACACCAGATACCTAATACCAAACACTAGATAACTAATACCAGACAACAGATAACTAATAGACACCAGATACCTAATACCAGACACCAGATACCTAATACCAGACACCAGATATCTAATACCAGACACCAGATAACTAATACCAGACACCAGATACCTAATACTAGACACCAGATACCTAATACCAGACACCAGATAACTAATACCAGACACCAGATAACTAATACCAGACACCAGATACCTAATACCAGACACCAGATAACTAATACCAGACACCAGATAACTAATACCAGACACCAGATACCTAATACCAGACACCAGATTCCTAATACCAGACACTAGATACCTAATACCAGACACCAGATACCTAATACCAGACACCAGATAACTAATACCAGACACCAGATACCTAATACCAGACACCAGATAACTAATACCTGACACCAGATATCTAATACCAGACAACAGATATCTAATACCAGACACCAGATTCCTAATACCAGACACTAGATACCTAATACCAGACACCAGATAACTAATACCAGACACCAGATAACTAATACCAGACACCAGATACCTAATACCAGACACCAGATTCCTAATACCAGACACTAGATACCTAATACCAGACACCAGATACCTAATACTAGACACCAGATACCTAATACCAGACACCAGATAACTAATACCAGACACCAGATAACTAATACCAGACACCAGATACCTAATACCAGACACCAGATAACTAATACCTGACACCAGATATCTAATACCAGACAACAGATATCTAATACCAGACACCAGATTCCTAATACCAGACACTAGATACCTAATACCAGACACCAGATAACTAATACCAGACACCAGATAACTAATACCAGACACCAGATACCTAATACCAGACACCAGATAACTAATACCAGACACCAGATACCTAATACCAGACACCAGATTCCTAATACCAGACACTAGATACCTAATACCAGACACCAGATACCTAATACCAGACACCAGATAACTAATACCAGACACCAGATACCTAATACCAGACACCAGATAACTAATACCTGACACCAGATATCTAATACCAGACAACAGATATCTAATACCAGACACCAGATAACTAATACCAGACACCAGATACCTAATACCAGACACCAGATAACTAATACCAGACACCAGATAACTAATACCAGACACCAGATACCTAATACCAGACACCAGATTCCTAATACCAGACACTAGATACCTAATACCAGACACCAGATACCTAATACTAGACACCAGATACCTAATACCAGACACCAGATAACTAATACCAGACACCAGATAACTAATACCAGACACCAGATACCTAATACCAGACACTAGATACCTAATACCAGACACCAGATAAATAATACCAGACACCAGATACCTAATACTAGACACCAGATACCTAATACCAGACACCAGATACCTAATACCAGACACCAAATTCCTAATACCAGACACGAGATACCTAATACCAGACACCAGATACCTAATACCAGACACCAGATAACTAATATCAGGCACCAGATAACTAATACCAGATACCAGATAACTAATAACAGACACCAGATACCTAATACCAGACACCAAATAACTAATACCAGACACCAGATTCCTAATACCAGACACCAGATAACTAATACCAGACACCAGATTCCTAATACCAGACACCAGATTCCTTATACCAGACACCAGATACCTAATACCAGACACCAGATACCTAATACCAGACACCAGATTCCTAATACCAGACACCAGATTCCTAATACTAGACACCAGAGACCTCATACCAGACACCAGATACCTAATACCAGACATCAGATAACTAATACCAGACAGAAGATAACTAATACCAGACACCAGATACCTAATACCAGACACTATATACCTAATACCAGACACCAGATACCTAATACCAGACACCAGAGTCCTAATACCAGACACCAGATTACTAATACCAGACACCAGATATCTAATACCAGACACTAGATACCTAATACCAGACACCAGATATCTAATACCAGACACCAAATAACTAATACCAGACACCAGATATCTAATACCAGACACCAGATACCTAATACCAGACACCAGATACCTAATACTAGACACCAGATACCTAATACCAGACACCAGATAACTAATACCAGACACCAGATAACTAATACCAGACACCAGATAACTAATACCAGACAGCAGTTTCCTAATACCAGACACCAGATACCTAATACCAGACACTAGATACCTAATACCAGACACCAGATAAATAATACCAGACACCAGATACCTAATACTAGACACCAGATACCTAATACCAGACACCAGATAACTAATACCAGACACCAGATAACTAATACCAGACACCAGATAAATAATACCAAACACCAGATTCCTAATACCAGACACCAGATAACTAATACCAGACACCAGATACCTAATACCAGACACCAGATAACTAATACCAGACACCAGATAACTAATACCAGACACCAGATACCTAATACCAGACACCAGATTCCTAATACCAGACACTAGATACCTAATACCAGACACCAGATACCTAATACCAGACACCAGATAACTAATACCAGACACCAGATACCTAATACCAGACACCAGATAACTAATACCTGACACCAGATATCTAATACCAGACAACAGATATCTAATACCAGACACCAGATTCCTAATACCAGACACTAGATACCTAATACCAGACACCAGATACCTAATACCAGACACCAGATAACTAATACCAGACACCAGATAACTAATACCAGACACCAGATACCTAATACCAGACACCAGATTCCTAATACCAGACACCAGATTCCTAATACCAGACACCAGATAACTAATACCAGACACCAGATACCTAATACCAGACACTATATACCTAATACCAGACACTAAATACCTAATACCAGACACCAGATACCTAATACCAGACACCAGATTACTAATACCAGACACCAGATACCTAATACCAGACACTATATACCTAATACCAGACACTATATACCTAATACCAGACACCAGATACCTCATACCAGACACAAGATAACTAATACCCGACACCAGATAACTAATACCAGACCCCAGATACCTAATACCAGACACCAGATTACTAATACCGGACACCAGATATCTAATACCAGACACTAGATACCTAATACCAGACACCAGATATCTAATACCAGACACCAAATAACTAATACCAGACACCAGATATCTAATACCAAACACCAGATACCTACTACCAGACACCAGATACCTAATACTAAACACCAGATACCTAATACCAGACACCAGATAACTAATACCAGACACCAGATAACTAATACCAGACACCAGATAACTAATACCAGACAGCAGTTTCCTAATACCAGACACCAGATACCTAATACCAGACACTAGATACCTAATACCAGACACCAGATAACTAATACCAGACACCAGATACCTAATACTAGACACCAGATACCTAATACCAGACACCAGATAACTAATACCAGACACCAGATAACTAATACCAGACACCAGATAACTAATACCAAACACCAGATTCCTAATACCAGACACCAGATAACTAATACCAGACATCAGATAACTACTACCAGACACCAGATAACTAATACCAGACACCAGATAACTAATACCAAACACCAGATAACTAATACCAGACACCAGATAACTAATACCAGACACCAGATATCTAATACCAGACACCAGATACCTAATACCAGACACCAGATTCCTAATACCAGACACCAGATACCTAATACCAGACACCAGATAACTAATACCAAACACCAGATAACTAATACCAGACACCAGATAACTAATACCAGACACCAGATATCTAATACCAGACACCAGATACCTAATACCAGACACCAGATTCCTAATACCAGACACCAGATACCTAATACCAGACACCAGATAACTAATACCAGACACCAGATACCTAATACCAGACACCAGATACCTAATACCAGACACCAGATACCTAATACCAGACACTAGATACCTAATACCAGACACTAGATACCTAATACCAGACACCAGATTACTAATACCAGACACCAGATACCTAATACCAGACACCAGATAACTAATACCAGACACCAGATAAATAATACCAGACACCAGATAACTAATACCAGACACCAGATAACTAATACCAGACACCAGATACCTAATACCAGACACCAGATAACTAATACCAGACACCAGATAAATAATACCAGACACCAGATAACTAATACCAGACACCAGATAACTAATACCAGACACCAGATAACTAATACCAGACACCAGATAACTAATACCAAACACCAGATTCCTAATACCAGACACCAGATAACTAATACCAGACACCAGATAACTACTACCAGACACCAGATTCCTAATACCAGACACCAGATAACTAATACCAAACACCAGATTCCTAATACCAGACACCAGATAACTAATACCAGACACCAGATAACTACTACCAGACACCAGATTCCTAATACCAGACACCAGATATCTAATACCAGACACTAGATACCTAATACCAGACACCAGATACCTAACACCAGACACCAGATACCTAATACCAGTCACCAGATAACTAATAGCAGACACTAGATACCTAATACCAGACACCAGATATCTAATACCAGACACCAGATACCTAATACCAGACACCAGATAACTAATAACAGATACCAGATACCTAATACCAGTCACCAAATAACTAATACCAGACACCAGATTCCTAATACCAGACACCAGATAACTAATACCAGACACCAGATTCCTAATACCAGACACCAGATTCCTAATACCAGACACCAGATACCTAATACCAGACACCAGATACCTAATACCAGACACCAGATTCCTAATACCAGACACAAGATTCCTAATACTAGACACCAGATACCTCATACCAGACACCAGATACCTAATACCAGACATCAGATAACTAATACCAGACAGAAGATAACTAATACCAGACACCAGATACCTAATACCAGACACTATATACCTAATACCAGACACCAGATACCTAATACCAGACACCAGATTCCTAATACCAGACACCAGATACCTTATACCAGACACTAGATACCTAATACCAGACACCAGATTACTAATACCAGACACCAGATATCTAATACCAGACACTAGATACCTAATACCAGACACCAGATATCTAATACCAGACACCAGATATCTAATACCAGACACCAGATACCTAATACCAGACACCAGATACCTAATACCAGACACCAGATACCTAATACTTGACACCAGATACCTAATACCAGACACCAGATAACTAATACCAGACACCAGATAACTAATACCAGACAGCAGTTTCCTAAAACCAGACACCAGATACCTAATACCAGACACTAGATACCTAATACCAGACACCAGATAACTAATACCAGACACCAGATTCCTAATTCCAGACTCCAGATACCTAATACCAGACACTAGATACCTAATACCAGACACCAGATTACTAATACCAGACACCAGATACCTAATACCAGACACTATATACCTAATACCAGACACCAGATACCTAATACCAGACACCAGATTCCTAATACCAGACACCAGATACCTAATACCAGACACTAGATACCTAATACCAGACACCAGATTACTAATACCAGACACCAGATATCTAATACCAGACACTAGATACCTAATACCAGACACCAGATAACTAATACCAGACACCAGATACCTAACACCAGACACCAGATACCCAATACCAGACACCAGATTCCTAATTCCAGACTCCAGATACCTAATACCAGACACTAGATACCTAATACCAGACACCAGATTACTAATACCAGACACCAGATATCTAATACATGACACTAGATAACTAATACCAGACATCAGATACCTAATACCAGACACCAGATTCCTAATACCAGACACCAGATACCTAATACCAGACACTAGATATCTAATACCAGACACCAGATACCTAAAACCAGACACCAGATAACTAATTCCAGACACCAGATAACTAATACCAGACACCAGATAACTAATACAAGACACCAGATAACTAATACCAGACACCAGATATCTAATACCAGACACCAGATACCTAATACCAGACACCAGATTCCTAATACCAGACACCAGATACCTAATACCAGACACCAGATACCTAATACCAGACACCAGATACCTAATACCAGACACCAGATTCCTAATACCAGACACCAGATACCTAATACCAGACACTAGATACCTAATACCAGACACCAGATTACTAATACCAGACACCAGATATCTAATACATGACACTAGATAACTAATACCAGACATCAGATACCTAATACCAGACACCAGATTCCTAATACCAGACACCAGATACCTAATACCAGACACTAGATATCTAATACCAGACACCAGATAACTAATACCAGACACCAGATAACTAATACCAGACACCAGATAACTAATACCAGACACCAGATAACTAATACCAGACACCAGATAACTAATACCAGACACCAGATACCTAATACCAGACACTAGATAACTAATACCAGACACCAGATTACTAATACCAGACACCAGATACCTAATACCAGACACCAGATACCTAATACCAGACACCAGATAACTAATACCAGACAGAAGATAACTAATACCAGACACCAGATACCTAATACCAGACACTATATACCTAATACCAGACACCAGATACCTAATACCAGACACCAGATTCCTAATACCAGACACCAGATACCTAATACTAGACACTAGATACCTAATACCAGACACCAGATTACTAATACCAGACACCAGATATCTAATACCAGACACTAGATAGCTAATACCAGACACCAGATATCTAATACCAGACACCAGATAACTAATACCAGATACCAGATATCTAATACCAGACACCAGATACCTAATACCAGACACCAGATACCTAATACTAGACACCAGACACCTAATACCAGACACCAGATAACTAATACCAGACACCAGATAACTAATACTAGACACCAGATAACTAATACCAGACAGCAGTTTCCAAATACCAGACACCAGATACCTAATACCAGACACTAGATACCTAATACCAGACACCAGATAACTAATACCAGACACCAGATACCTAATACTAGACACCAGATACCTAATACCAGACACCAGATACCTAATACCAGACACCAGATATCTAATACCAGACACCAGATATCTAATACCAGACACCAGATTCCTAATACCAGACACTAGATACCTAATACCAGACACCAGATACCTAATACCAGACAGCAGATAACTAATACCAGACACCAGATAACTAATACCAGACACCAGATAACTAATACCAGACACCAGATAACTAATACCAGACACCAGATATCTAATACCAGACACCAGATACCTAATACCAGACACCAGATTCCTAATACCAGACACCAGATACCTAATACCAGACACCAGATAACTAATACCAGACACCAGATACCTAATACCAGACACCAGATACCTAATACCAGACACCAGATTCCTAATACCAGACACCAGATACCTAATACCAGACACTAGATACCTAATACCAGACACCAGATTACTAATACCAGACACCAGATATCTAATACCAGACACTAGATAACTAATACCAGACACCAGATACCTAATACCAGACACCAGGTTCCTAATACCAGGCACCAGATACCTAATACCAGACACTAGATATCTAATACCAGACACTAGATAACTAATACCAGACACCAGATAACTAATACCAGACACCAGATAACTAATACCAGACACCAGATAACTAATACCAGACACCAGATACCTAATACTAGACACCAGATACCTAATACCAGACACCAGATACCTAATACCAGACACCAGATATCTAATACCAGACACCAGATTCCTAATACCAGACACTAGATACCTAATACCACACACCAGATACCTAATACCAGACACCAGATAACTAATTCAAGACACCAGATAACTAATACCAGACACCAGATAACTAATACCAGACACCAGATAACTAATACCAGACACCAGATATCTAATACCAGACACCAGATACCTAATACCAGACACCAGATTCCTAATACCAGACACCAGATACCTAATACCAGACACCAGATACCTAATACCAGACACCAGATACCTAATACCAGACACCAGATTCCTAATACCAGACACCAGATACCTAATACCAGACACTAGATACCTAATACCAGACACCAGATTACTAATACCAGACACCAGATATCTAATACCAGACACTAGATAACTAATACCAGACACCAGATACCTAATACCAGACACCAGATTCCTAATACCAGACACCAGATACCTAATACCAGACACTAGATATCTAATACCAGACACCAGATAACTAATACCAGACACCAGATAACTAATACCAGACACCAGATAACTAATACCAGACACCAGATAACTAATACCAGACACCAGATAACTAATATAAGACACCAGATACCTAATACCAGACACTAGATACCTAATACCAGACACCAGATTACTAATACCAGACACCAGATACCTAATACCAGACACCAGATACCTAATACCAGACACCAGATAACTAATACCAGACACCAGATAACTAATACCAGACACCAGATAACTAATACTAGACACCAGATAACTAATACCAGACACCAGATAACTAATACTAGACACCAGATAACTAATACCAAACACCAGATTCCTAATACCAGACACCAGATAACTAATACCAGACACCAGATTACTAATACCAGACACCAGATACCTAATACCAGACACCAGATACCTAATACCAGACACCAGATAACTAATACCAGACACCAGATAACTAATACCAGACACCAGATAACTAATACTAGACACCAGATAACTAATACCAGACACCAGATAACTAATACCAGACACCAGATAACTAATACCAAACACCAGATTCCTAATACCAGACACCAGATAACTAATACCAGACAACAGATAACTAATACCAGACACCAGATTCCTAATATCAGACACCAGATACCTAATACCAGCCACCAGATACCTAATACCAGACACGAGATAACTAATACCAGACACCAGATAACTAATACCAGACACCAGATACCTAATACTAGACACCAGATAACTAATGCCAGACAACAGATAACTAATACCAGACACCATATAACTAATACCAGACACCAGATATCTAATACCAGACACCAGATATCTAATACCAGACACCAGATACCTAATACCAGACACCAGATAACTAATACCAGACACCAGATACCTAATACCAGACACTAGATACCTAATACCAGACACCAGATACCTAATACCAGACACCAGATTCCTAATACCAGACACCAGATATCTAATACCAGACACTAGATACCTAATACCAGACGCCAGATATCTAATACCAGACACCAGATAACTAATACCAGACACCAGGTATCTAATACCAGACACCAGATACCTAATACCAGACACCAGATACCTAATACTAGACATCAGATACCTAATACCAGACACCAGATAACTAATTCCAGACACCAGATATCTAATACCAGACACCAGATACCTAATACCAGACACCAGATACCTAATACTAGCCACCAGATACCTAATACCAGACACCAGATAACTAATACCAGACACCAGATTCCTAATACCAGACACCAGATACCTAATACCAGACACTAGATACCTAATACCAGACACCAGATTACTAATACCAGACACCAGATATCTAATACCAGACACCAGATACCTAATACCAGCCACCAGATACCTAATACCAGACACCAGATAACTAATACCAGACACCAGATAACTAATACCAGACACCAGATACCTAATACTAGACACCAGATAACTAATGCCAGACAACAGATAACTAATACCAGACACCAGATAACTAATACCAGACACCAGATATCTAATACCAGACACCAGATATCTAATACCAGACACCAGATACCTAATACCAGACACCAGATAACTAATACCAGACACCAGATACCTAATACCAGACACTAGATACCTAATACCAGACACCAGATACCTAATACTAGGCACCAGATAACTAATGCCAGACACCAGATTCCTAATACCAGACACCAGATACCTAATACCAGACACCAGATACCTAATACCAGACACCAGATATCTAATACCAGACACCAGATACCTAATACCTAACGTGACCAGAGGCTTTTTACAAAAAGCGGGACACGATCGTTCAAAAAGCGGGATTTTGACGAAAATACGGCCAAAAAGCAGGATTTTTAAATAAACAACTATTTGAAAGCGGGATGTGTAATACGCACATAAAAAGTTTCGTATGTAATTAGGAAACACAGTTTTTAATTCAAAAGAATCGATTTTAAATAAACAAAAATTTTTATTAACAAAAATTTTTATTTAGTAACGTAAAATAAATAAAATTAAAGATTTTTTTACTTCATTTACAAAACAAAATACGATTTTTATACAAAACAATGTACAAAACTTAAGGCGAATGATAGCAAGTGGCCTTATTAGTCCATATTATCATCAACTGACTACACCAATGTGTCAAACTCTTTATAAAAAAATAAGCAAGAACTTTTTATTTTATTATTGACAGTTTGGTGAATGTCAGTTGTTATTCTCCTAATAAGCCCTCTTGGTAATAAATTCCTAAAGCAGCAGAATGTCTGCACATATAAAGCACTGTAACAAAAGGATCTTTGAGTGTGTACGTTTGTATTTTTATTTTTTTCATTTGAGGAGCTGCCAGATCCAAAAAAAATAAACAATAACTACACTAAAAAATATTTGGAATAAATTTTTATCAGTTACATATTAATAAAAATATATTAAGAGATAAGAAATTTCAAAACTCTAAAAAGCGGGATAAAGCGGGATAAAAATTCAAGGCGGGATCAACCTCAGAAAAGCGGGATAATCCCGCCTAAAGCGGGATGTCTGGTCAGGTTACTAATACCAGACACCAGATTCCTAATACCAGACACCAGATACCTAATACCAGACACCAGATAACTAATACCAGACACCAGATAACTAATACCAGACACCAGATAACTAATACTAGACACCAGATAACTAATACCAGACACCAGATAACTAATACCAGACACCAGATAACTAATATAAGACACCAGATACCTAATAGCAGACACTAGATACCTAATACCAGACACCAGATTACTAATACCAGACACCAGATACCTAATACCAGACACCAGATACCTAATACCAGACACCAGATAACTAATACCAGACACCAGATAACTAATACCAGACACCAGATAACTAATACCAGACACCAGATAACTAATACCAGACACCAGATAACTAATACCAAACACCAGATTCCTAATACCAGACACCAGATAACTAATACCAGACAACAGATAACTAATACCAGACACCAGATTCCTAATACCAGACACCAGATACCTAATACCAGCCACCAGATACCTAATACCAGACACCAGATAACTAATACCAGACACCAGATAACTAATACCAGACACCAGATACCTAATACTAGACACCAGATAACTAATGCCAGACAACAGATAACTAATACCAGACACCAGATAACTAATACCAGACACCAGATATCTAATACCAGACACCAGATATCTAATACCAGACACCAGATACCTAATACCAGACACCAGATAACTAATACCAGACACCAGATACCTAATACCAGACACTAGATACCTAATACCAGACACCAGATACCTAATACCAGACACCAGATTCCTAATACCAGACACCAGATACCTAATACCAGACACTAGATACCTAATACCAGTCACCAGATATCTAATACCAGACACCAGATATCTAATACCAGACACCAGATACCTAATACCAGACACCAGATACCTAATACCAGACACCAGATACCTAATACTTGACACCAGATACCTAATACCAGACACCAGATAACTAATACCAGACACCAGATAACTAATACCAGACAGCAGATAACTAATAGACACCAGATACCTAGTACCAGACACTATATACCTAATACCAGACACCAGATATCTAATACCAGACACCAGATAACTAATACCAGACACAAGATACCTAATACCAGACACCAGATACCTAATACTAGACACCAGATACCTAATACCAGACACCAGATAACTAATACCAGACACCAGATAACTAATACTAGACACCAGATAACTAATACCAGACAGCAGTTTCCTAATACCAGACACCAGATACCTAATACCAGACACTAGATACCTAATACCAGACACCAGATTCCTAATACCAGACACCAGGTACCTAATACCAGACACTAGATCCCTAATACCAGACACCAGATTACTAATACCAGACACCAGATACCTAATACCAGACACCAGATACCTAATACCAGACACCAGATATCTAATACCAGACACCATATAACTAATACCAGACACCAGATATCTAATACCAGACACCAGATACCTAATACCAGACACCAGATACCTAATACTAGACACCAGATACTTAATACCAGACACCAGATAACTAATACCAGACACCAGATAACTAATACCAGACACCAGATATCTAATACCAGACACCAGATACCTAATACCAGACACCAGATTACTAATACCAGACACCAGATAACTACTACCAGACACCAGATTCCTAATACCAGACACCAGATATCTAATACCAGACACCAGATATCTAATACCAGACACTAGATACCTAATACCAGACAGCAGATTCCTAATACCAGGCACCAGATACCTAATACCAGACACTAGATATCTAATACCAGACACTAGATAACTAATACCAGACACCAGATAACTAATACCAGACACCAGATAACTAATACCAGACACCAGATAACTAATACCAGACACCAGATACCTAATACTAGACACCAGATACCTAATACCAGACACCAGATACCTAATACCAGACACCAGATATCTAATACCAGACACCAGATTCCTAATACCAGACACTAGATACCTAATACCACACACCAGATACCTAATACCAGACACCAGATAACTAATTCAAAACACCAGATAACTAATACCAGACACCAGATAACTAATACCAGACACCAGACAACTAATACCAAACACCAGATTCCTAATACCAGACACCAGGTAACTAATACCAGACAACAGATAACTAATACCAGACACCAGATTCCTAATACCAGACACCAGATACCTAATACCAGCCACCAGATAACTAATACCAGACACCAGATAACTAATACCAGACACCAGATAACTAATACCAGACACCAGATACCTAATACTAGACACCAGATAACTAATGCCAGACAACAGTTAACTAATACCAGACACCAGATAACTAATACCAGACACCAGATATCTAATACCAGACACCAGATATCTAATACCAGACACCAGATACCTAATACCAGACACCAGATAACTAATACCAGACACCAGATACCTAATACCAGACACTAGATACCTAATACCAGACACCAGATACCTAATACCAGACACCAGATTCCTAATACCAGACACCAGATACCTAATACCAGACACTAGATACCTAATACCAGTCACCAGATTACTAATACCAGACACCAGATATCTAATACCAGACACTAGATACCTAATACCAGACGCCAGATATCTAATACCAGACACCAGATAACTAATACCAGACACCAGATATCTAATACCAGACACCAGATACCTAATACCAGATACCAGATACCTAATACTAGACATCAGATACCTAATACCAGACACCAGATAACTAATTCCAGACACCAGATATCTAATACCAGACACCAGATACCTAATACCAGACACCAGATACCTAATACTAGCCACCAGATACCTAATACCAGACACCAGATAACTAATACCAGACACCAGATTCCTAATACCAGACACCAGATACCTAATACCAGACACTAGATACCTAATACCAGACACCAGATTACTAATACCAGACACCAGATATCTAATACCAGACACTAGATACCTAATACCAGACAACAGATATCTAATACCAGACACCAGATAACTAATACCAGACACCAGATATCTAATACCAGACACCAGGTACCTAATACCAGACACCAGATACCTAATACCAGACACCAGATACCTAATACTAGACACCAGATACCTAATACCAGACACCAGATAACTAATACGAGACACCAGATAACTAATACCAGACACCAGATATCTAATACCAGACACCAGATACCTAATACCAGACACCAGATACGTAATACTAGACACCAGATACCTAATACCAGACACTATATACCTAATACCAGACACCAGATACCTAATACCAGACACCAGATTCCTAATACCAGACACCAGATACCTAATACCAGACACTAGATACCTAATACCAGACACCAGATTACTAATACCAGACACCAGATATCTAATACCAGACACTAGATACCAAATAGCAGACACCAGATAACTAATACCAGACACCAGATACCTAATACTAGATACCAGATACCTAATACCAGACACCAGATACCTAATACCAGACACCAGATATCTAATACCAGACACCAGATATCTAATACCAGACACCAGATAACTAATACCAGACACCAGATTCCTAATACCAGACACCAGATAACTAATACCAGACACCAGATACCTAATACCAGACACCAGATACCTAATACCAGACACCAGATAACTAATACCAGACACCAGATAACTAATACCAGACACCAGATTCCTAATACCAGACACCAGATACCTAATACCAGCCACCGGATACCTAATACCAGACACCAGATAACTAATACCAGACACCAGATAACTAATGTCAGACACCAGATACCTAATACTAGGCACCAGATAACTAATGCCAGACACCAGATTCCTAATACCAGACACCAGATACCTAATACCAGACACCAGATACCTAATACCAGACACCAGATATCTAATACCAGACACTAGATAACTAATACCAGACACCAGATATCTAATACCAGACACCAGATACCTAATACTAGACACCAGATACCTAATACCAGACACCAGATAACTAATACCAGACACCAGATACCTAATACCAGACACCAGATACCTAATACCAGACACCAGATAACTAATACCAGACACCAGATAACTAATACCAGACACCAGATTCCTAATACCAGACACCAGATACCTAATACCAGCCACCGGATACCTAATACCAGACACCATATAACTAATACCAGACACCAGATAACTAATGTCAGACACCAGATACCTAATACTAGGCACCAGATAACTAATGCCAGACACCAGATTCCTAATACCAGACACCAGATACCTAATACCAGACACCAGATACCTAATACCAGACACCAGATATCTAATACCAGACACCAGATACCTAATACCTAACGTGACCAGAGGCTTTTTACAAAAAGCGGGACACGATCGTTCAAAAAGCGGGATTTTGACGAAAATACGGCCAAAAAGCGGGATTTTTAAATAAACAACTATTTGAAAGCGGGATGTGTAATACGCACATAAAAAGTTTCGTATGTATTTAGGAAACACAGTTTTTAATTCAAAAGAATCGATTTTAAATAAACAAAAATTTTTATTAACAAAAATTTTTATTTAGTAACGTAAAATAAATAAAATTAAAGATTTTTTTACTTCATTTACAAAACAAAATACGATTTTTATACAAAACAATGTACAAAACTTAAGGCGAATGATAGCAAGTGGCCTTATTAGTCCATATTATCATCAACTGACTACACCAATGTGTCAAACTCTTTATAAAAAAATAAGCAAGAACTTTTTATTTTATTATTGACAGTTTGGTGAATGTCAGTTGTTATTCTCCTAATAAGCCCTCTTGGTAATAAATTCCTAAAGCAGCAGAATGTCTGCACATATAAAGCACTGTAACAAAAGGATCTTTGAGTGTGTACGTTTGTATTTTTATTTTTTTCATTTGAGGAGCTGCCAGATCCAAAAAAAATAAACAATAACTACACTAAAAAATATTTGGAATAAATTTTTATCAGTTACATATTAATAAAAATATATTAAGAGATAAGAAATTTCAAAACTCTAAAAATTGGGATAAAGCGGGATAAAAATTCAAGGCGGGATCAACCTCAGAAAAGCGGGATAATCCCGCCTAAAGCGGGATGTCTGGTCAGGTTACTAATACCAGACACCAGATTCCTAATACCAGACACCAGATACCTAATACCAGACACCAGATAACTAATACCAGACACCAGATAACTAATAGACACCAGATACCTAGTACCAGACACTCTATACCTAATACCAGACACCAGATATCTAATACCAGACACCAGATAACTAATACCAGACACAAGATACCTAATACCAGACACTAGATACTTAATACCAGACACCAGATACCTAATACCAGACACCAGCTATCTAATACCAGACACCAGATACCTAATACCAGACACAAGATTCCTAATACCAGACACTAGATACCTAATACCAGACACCAGATAACTAATACCAGACACCAGATAACTAATACCAGACACCAGATACCTAATACTAGACACCAGATACCTAATACCAGACACCAGATAACTAATACCAGACACCAGATAACTAATACCAGACACCAGACAACTAATACCAGACACCAGATAACTAATACCAGACACCAGATAACTAATACTAGACACCAGGTACCTAATACCAGACACCAGATAACTAATACCAGACACCAGATAACTAATACCAGACACCAGATAACTAATACCAGACACCAGATAACTAATACCAGACACCAGACAACTAATACCAAACACCAGATTCCTAATACCAGACACCAGATAACTAATACCAGACACCAGATACCTAATACCAGCCACCAGATACCTAATACCAGACACCAAATAACTAATACCATACACCAGATAACTAATACCAGACACCAGATAACTAATACCAGACAGCAGTTTCCTAAAAGCAGACACCAGATACCTAATACCAGACACTAGATTCCTAATACCAGACACCAGATAACTAATACCAGACACCAGATACCTAATACTAGACAACAGATACCTAATACCAGACACCAGATACCTAATACCAGACACCAGATTACTAATACCAGACACCAGATATCTAATACCAGACACTAGATAACTAATACCAGACACCAGATACCTAATACCAGACACTAGATATCTAATACCAGCCACCAGATAACTAATACCAGACACCAGATAACTAATACCAGACACCCGATAACTAATACCAGACACCAGATACCTAATACCAGACACTATACCTAATACCAGACACCAGATTACTAATACCAGACACCAGATACCTAATACCAGACACCAGATACCTAATACCAGACACCAGATAACTAATACCAGACACCAGATAACTAATACCAGACACCAGATAACTAATACCAGACACCAGATAACTAATACCAAACACCAGATAACTAATACCAGACACCAGATACCTAATACCAGACACCAGATTACTAATACCAGACACCAGATATCTAATACCAGACACTAGATAACTAATACCAGACACCAGATACCTAATACCAGACATTAGATATCTAATACCAGCCACCAGATAACTAATACCAGACACCAGATAACTAATACCAGACACCCGATAACTAATACCAGACACCAGATACCTAATACCAGACACTATATACCTAATACCAGACACCAGATTACTAATACCAGACACCAGATACCTAATACCAGACACCAGATACCTAATACCAGACACCAGATAACTAATACCAGACACCAGATAACTAATACCAGACACCAGATAACTAATACCAGACACCAGATAACTAATACCAGACACCAGATAACTAATACCAGACACCAGATACCTAATACCAGCCACCGGATACCTAATACCAGACACCAGATAACTAATACCAGACACCAGATAACTAATGTCAGACACCAGATACCTAATACTAGGCACCAGATAACTAATGCCAGACACCAGATAACTAATACCAGACACCAGATAACTAATACCAGACACCAGATATCTAATACCAGATACCTAATACCAGACACCAGATACCTAATACCAGACACCAGATAACTAATACCAGACACCAGATAGCTAATACCAGACACTAGATACCTAATACCAGACACCAGATACCTAATACCAGACACCAGATTCCTAATACCAGACACCAGATACCTAATACCAGACACCAGATACCTAATACCAGACACCAGATATCTAATACCAGACACCAGATAACTAATACCAGACACCAGATATCTAATACCAGACACCAGATACCTAATACTAGACACCAGATACCTAATACCAGACACCAGATATCTAATACCAGATACCTAATACCAGACATTAGATACCTAATACCAGACACCAGATAACTAATACCAGACACCAGATACCTAGTACCAGACACTAGATAATATTTGGAATAAATTTTTATCAGTTACATATTAATAAAAATATATTAAGAGATAAGAAATTTCAAAACTCTAAAAAGCGGGATAAAGCGGGATAAAAATTCAAGGCGGGATCAACCTCAGAAAAGCGGGATGTCTGCTCAGGTTACTAATACCAGACACCAGATTCCTAATACCAGACACCAGATACCTAATACCAGACACCAGATAACTAATACCAGACAACAGATAACTAATAGACACCAGATACCTAATACCAGACACCAGATACCTAATACCAGACACCAGATATCTAATACCAGACACCAGATACCTAATACCAGACACAAGATTCCTAATACCAGACACTAGATACCTAATACCAGACACCAGATAACTAATACCAGACACCAGATAACTAATACCAGACACCAGATACCTAATACTAGACACCAGATACCTAATACCAGACACCAGATAACTAATACCAGACACCAGATAACTAATACCAGACACCAGATACCTAATACCAGACACTAGATACCTAATACCAGACACCAGATAAATAATACCAGACACCAGATACCTAATACTAGACACCAGATACCTAATACCAGACACCAGATACCTAATACCAGACACCAAATTCCTAATACCAGACACCAGATACCTAATACCAGACACCAGATACCTAATACCAGACACCAGATAACTAATATCAGGCACCAGATAACTAATACCAGATACCAGATAACTAATAACAGACACCAGATACCTAATACCAGACACCAAATAACTAATACCAGACACCAGATTCCTAATACCAGACACCAGATAACTAATACCAGACACCAGATTCCTAATACCAGACACCAGATTCCTTATACCAGACACCAGATACCTAATACCAGACACCAGATACCTAATACCAGACACCAGATTCCTAATACCAGACACCAGATTCCTAATACTAGACACCAGATACCTCATACCAGACACCAGATACCTAATACCAGACATCAGATAACTAATACCAGACAGAAGATAACTAATACCAGACACCAGATACCTAATACCAGACACTATATACCTAATACCAGACACCAGATACCTAATACCAGACACCAGGTTCCTAATACCAGACACCAGATTACTAATACCAGACACCAGATATCTAATACCAGACACTAGATACCTAATACCAGACACCAGATATCTAATACCAGACACCAAATAACTAATACCAGACACCAGATATCTAATACCAGACACCAGATACCTAATACCAGACACCAGATACCTAATACTAGACACCAGATACCTAATACCAGACACCAGATAACTAATACCAGACACCAGATAACTAATACCAGACACCAGATAACTAATACCAGACAGCAGTTTCCTAATACCAGACACCAGACACCAGATACCTAATACCAGACACTAGATACCTAATACCAGACACCAGATAAATAATACCAGACACCAGATACCTAATACTAGACACCAGATACCTAATACCAGACACCAGATACCTAATACCAGACACCAGATATCTAATACCAGACACCAGATTCCTAATACCAGACACTAGATACCTAATACCAGACACCAGATACCTAATACCAGACACCAGATAACTAATACCAGACACCAGATAACTAATACCAGACACCAGATACCTAATACCAGACACCAGATTCCTAATACCAGACACCAGATTCCTAATACCAGACACCAGATAACTAATACCAGACACCAGATACCTAATACCAGACACCAGATATCTAATACCAGACACTATATACCTAATACCAGACACCAGGTACCTAATACCAGACACCAGATTACTAATACCAGACACCAGATACCTAATACCAGACACTATATACCTAATACCAGACACTATATACCTAATACCAGACACCAGATACCTCATACCAGACACAAGATAACTAATACCCGACACCAGATAACTAATACCAGACACCAGATACTTAATACCAGACACCAGATTACTAATACCGGACACCAGATATCTAATACCAGACACTAGATACCTAATACCAGACACCAGATATCTAATACCAGACACCAAATAACTAATACCAGACACCAGATATCTAATACCAGACACCAGATACCTACTACCAGACACCAGATACCTAATACTAAACACCAGATACCTAATACCAGACACCAGATAACTAATACCAGACACCAGATAACTAATACCAGACACCAGATAACTAATACCAGACAGCAGTTTCCTAATACCAGACACCAGATACCTAATACCAGACACTAGATACCTAATACCAGACACCAGATAACTAATACCAGACACCAGATACCTAATACTAGACACCAGATACCTAATACCAGACACCAGATAACTAATACCAGACACCAGATAACTAATACCAGACACCAGATATCTAATACCAGACACCAGATACCTAATACCAGACACCAGATTCCTAATACCAGACACCAGATACCTAATACCAGACACCAGATAACTAATACCAGACACCAAATACCTAATACCAGACACCAGATACCTAATACCAGACACTAGATAACTAATACCAGACACCAGATACCTAATACCAGACACCAGATTCCTAATACCAGACACCAGATACCTAATACGAGACACTAGATATCTAATACCAGACACCAGATAACTAATACCAGACACCAGATAACTAAAACCAGACACGAGATAACTAATACCAGACACCAGATTCCTAATACCAGACACCAGATACCTAATACCAGACACCAGATAACTAATACCAGACACCAGATTACTAATACCAGACACCAGATATCTAATACCAGACACTAGATAACTAATACCAGACACCAGATACCTAATACCAGACACCAGATTCCTAATACCAGACACCAGATACCTAATACCAGACACCAGATAACTAATACCAGACACCAGATTACTAATACCAGACACCAGATATCTAATACCAGACACTGGATAACTAATACCAGACACCAGATACCTAATACCAGACACCAGATAACTAATACCAGACACCAGATAACTAATACCAGACACCAGATAACTAATACCAGACACCAGATAACTAATACCAGACACCAGATAACTAATACCAGACACCAGATTACTAATACCAGACACCAGATATCTAATACCAGACACTAGATAACTAATACCAGACACCAGATACCTAATACCAGACACCAGATAACTAATACCAGACACCAGATAACTAATACCAGACACCAGATAACTAATACCAGACACCAGATAACTAATACCAGACACCAGATTACTAATACCAGACACCAGATATCTAATACCAGACACTAGATAACTAATACCAGACACCAGATACCTAATACCAGACACCAGATAACTAATACCAGACACCAGATAACTAATACCAGACACCAGATAACTAATACCAGACACCAGATAACTAATACCAGACACCAGATAACTAATACCAGACACCAGATAACTAATACCAAACACCAGATTCCTAATACCAGACACCAGATAACTAATACCAGACACCAGATAACTACTACCAGACACCAGATTCCTAATACCAGACACCAGATAACTAATACCAGACACCAGATACCTAATACCAGACACCAGATAACTAATACCAGACACCAGATAACTAATACCAGACACCAGATTACTAATACCAGACACCAGATATCTAATACCAGACACTAGATAACTAATACCAGACACCAGATACCTAATACCAGACACCAGATTCCTAATACCAGACACCAGATACCTAATACCAGACACTAGATATCTAATACCAGACACCAGATAACTAATACCAGACACCAGATAACTAATACCAGACACGAGATAACTAATACCAGACACCAGATAACTAATACCAGACACCAGATACCTAATACCAGACACTAGATACCTAATACCAGACACCAGATTACTAATACCAGACACCAGATACCTAATACCAGACACCAGATAACTAATACCAGACACCAGATAACTAATACCAGACACCAGATAACTAATACCAGACACCAGATAACTAATACCAGACACCAGATAACTAATACCAGACACCAGATAACTAATACCAAACACCAGATTCCTAATACCAGACACCAGATAACTAATACCAGACACCAGATAACTACTACCAGACACCAGATTCCTAATACCAGACACCAGATATCTAATACCAGACACTAGATACCTAATACCAGACACCAGATACCTAACACCAGACACCAGATACCTAATACCAGTCACCAGATAACTAATATCAGACACTAGATACCTAATACCAGATACCAGATATCTAATACCAGACACCAGATAACTAATAACAGATACCAGATACCTAATACCAGTCACCAAATAACTAATACCAGACACCAGATTCCTAATACCAGACAGAAGATAACTAATACCAGACACCAGATACCTAATACCAGAGACTATATACCTAATACCAGACACCAGATACCTAATACCAGACACCAGATTCCTAATACCAGACAGAAGATAACTAATACCAGACACCAGATACCTAATACCAGACACCAGATTCCTAACACCAGACAGAAGATAACTAATACCAGACACCAGATACCTAATACCAGAGACTATATACCTAATACCAGACACCAGATACCTAATACCAGACACCAGATTCCTAATACCAGACACCAGATACCTTATACCAGACACTAGATATCTAATACCAGACACCAGATACCTAATACCAGACACTAGATACCTAATACCAGACACCAGATTACTAATACCAGACACCAGATATCTAATACCAGACACTAGATACCTAATACCAGACACCAGATATCTAATACCAGACACCAGATATCTAATACCAGACACCAGATACCTAATACCAGACACCAGATACCTAATACCAGACACCAGATACCTAATACTTGACACCAGATACCTAATACCAGACACCAGATAACTAATACCAGACACCAGATAACTAATACCAGACATCAGTTTCCTAAAACCAGACACCAGATACCTAATACCAGACACCAGATAACTAATACCAGACATCAGTTTCCTAAAACCAGACACCAGATACCTAATACCAGACACTAGATACCTAATACCAGACACCAGATAACTAATACCAGACACCAGATTCCTAATTCCAGACTCCAGATACCTAATACCAGACACTAGATACCTAATACCAGACACCAGATTACTAATACCAGACACCAGATACCTAATACCAGACACTATAACCTAATACCAGACACCAGATACCTAATACCAGACACCAGATTCCTAATACCAGACACCAGATACCTAATACCAGACACTAGATACCTAATACCAGACACCAGATTACTAATACCAGACACCAGATATCTAATACCAGACACTAGATACCTAATACCAGACACCAGATAACTAATACCAGACACCAGATACCTAACACCAGACACCAGATACCTAATACCAGACACCAGATTCCTAATTCCAGACTCCAGATACCTAATACCAGACACTAGATACCTAATACCAGACATCAGATTACTAATACCAGACACCAGATATCTAATACATGACACTAGATAACTAATACCAGACATCAGATACCTAATACCAGACACCAGATTCCTAATACCAGACACCAGATACCTAATACCAGACACTAGATATCTAATACCAGACACCAGATACCTAAAACCAGACACCAGATAACTAATTCCAGACACCAGATAACTAATACCAGACACCAGATAACTAATACCAGACACCAGATAACTAATACCAGACACCAAATATCTAATACCAGACACCAGATACCTAATACCAGATACCAGATTCCTAATACCAGACACCAGATACCTAATACCAGACACCAGATACCTAATACCAGACACCAGATACCTAATACCAGACACCAGATTCCTAATACCAGACACCAGATACCTAATACCAGACACTAGATACCTAATACCAGACACCAGATTACTAATACCAGACACCAGATATCTAATACATGACACTAGATAACTAATACCAGACATCAGATACCTAATACCAAACACCAGATTCCTAATACCAGACACCAGATACCTAATACCAGACACTAGATATCTAATACCAGACACCAGATAACTAATACCAGACACCAGATAACTAATACCAGACACCAGATAACTAATACCAGACACCAGATAACTAATACCAGACACCAGATACCTAATACTAGACACAAGATACCTAATACCAGACACCAGATATATAATACCAGACACCAGATTCCTAATACCAGACACTAGATACCTAATACCAGATACCAGATACCTAAAACCTGACACCAGATAACTAATTCCAGACACCAGATAACTAATACCAGACACCAGATAACTAATACCAGACACCAGATAACTAATACCAGACACCAGATACCTAATACCAGACACTAGATAACTAATACCAGACACCAGATTACTAATACCAGACACCAGATACCTAATACCAGACAGCAGATACCTAATACCAGACACCAGATAACTAATACCAGACAGAAGATAACTAATACCAGACACCAGATACCTAATACCAGACACTATATACCTAATACCAGACACCAGATACCTAATACCAGACACCAGATTCCTAATACCAGACACCAGATACCTAATACCAGACACTAGATACCTAATACCAGACACCAGATTCCTAATACCAGACACCAGATATCTAATACCAGACACCAGATAACTAATACCAGACACCAGATATCTAATACCAGACACCAGATACCTAATACCAGACACCAGATACCTAATACTAGACACCAGATACCTAATACCAGACACCAGATAACTAATACCAGACACCAGATAACTAATACTAGACACCAGATAACTAATACCAGACAGCAGTTTCCTAATACCAGACACCAGATACCTAATACCAGAAACTAGATACCTAATACCAGACACCAGATAACTAATACCAGACACCAGATACCTATTACTAGACACCAGATACCTAATACCAGACACCAGATACCTCATACCAGACACCAGATATCTAATACCAGACACCAGATATCTAATACCAGACACCAGATTCCTAATACCAGACACTAGATACCTAATACCAGACACCAGATACCTAATACCAGACAGCAGATAACTAATACCAGACACCAGATAACTAATACCAGACACCAGATAACTAATACCAGACACCAGATAACTAATACCAGACACCAGATATCTAATACCAGACACCAGATACCTAATACCAGACACCAGATTCCTAATACCAGACACCAGATACCTAATACCAGACACCAGATAACTAATACCAGACACCAGATACCTAATACCAGACACCAGATACCTAATACCAGACACCAGATTCCTAATACCAGACACCAGATACCTAATACCAGACACTAGATACCTAATACCAGACACCAGATTACTAATACCAGACACCAGATATCTAATACCAGACACTAGATAACTAATACCAGACACCAGATACCTAATACCAGACACCAGATTCCTAATACCAGGCACCAGATACCTAATACCAGACACTAGATATCTAATACCAGACACTAGATAACTAATACCAGACACCAGATAACTAATACCAGACACCAGATAACTAATACCAGACACCAGATAACTAATACCAGACACCAGATACCTAATAGTAGACACCAGATACCTAATACCAGACACCAGATACCTAATACCAGACACCAGATATCTAATACCAGACACCAGATTCCTAATACGAGACACTAGATACCTAATACCACACACCAGATACCTAATACCAGACACCAGATATCTAATACCAGACACCAGATATCTAATACCAGACACCAGATACCTAATACCAGACACCAGATAACTGATACCAGACACCAGATACCTAATACCAGACACTAGATACCTAATACCAGACACCAGATACCTAATACCAGACACCAGATTCCTAATACCAGACACCAGATACCTAATATCAGACACTAGATATCTAATACCAGTCACCAGATTACTAATACCAGACACCAGATATCTAATACCAGACACTAGATACCTAATACCAGACGCCAGATATCTAATACCAGACACCAGATAACTAATACCAGACACCAGATATCTAATACCAGACTCCAGATACCTAATACCAGACACCAGATACCTAATACTAGACATCAGATACCTAATACCAGACACCAGATAACTAATACCAGACACCAGATAACTAATTCCAGACACCAGATATCTAATACCAGACACCAGATACCTAATACCAGACACCAGATAACTAATACCAGACACCAGATTCCTAATACCAGACACCAGATACCTAATACCAGACACTAGAAACCTAATACCAGACACCAGATTACTAATACCAGACACCAGATATCTAATACCAGACACTAGATACCTAATACCAGACAACAGATATCTAATACCAGACACCAGATAACTAATACCAGACACCAGATATCTAATACGAGACACCAGATACCTAATACCAGACACCAGATACCTAATACTAGACACCAGATACCTAATACCAGACACCAGATAACTAATACCAGACACCAGATAACTAATACCAGACAGCAGTTTCCTAATACCAGACACCAGATACCTAATACCAGACACCAGATAACTAATACCAGACACCAGATAACTAATACCAGACACCAGATATCTAATACCAGACACCAGATACCTAATACCAGACACCAGATACCTAATACCAGACACCAGATACCTAATACCAGACACCAGATACCTAATACCAGACACCAGATAACTAATACCAGACACCAGATTCCTAATACCAGACACCAGATACCTAATACCAGACACTAGATACCTAATACCAGACACCAGATTACTAATACCAGACACCAGATATCTAATACCAGACACTAGATACCTAATACCAGACAACAGATATCTAATACCAGACACCAGATAACTAATACCAGACACCAGATAACTAATACCAGACAGCAGTTTCCTAATACCAGACACCAGATACCTAATACTAGACACCAGATACCTAATACCAGACACCAGATAACTAATACCAGACACCAGATAACTAATACCAGACACCAGATATCTAATACCAGATACCAGATACCTAATACCAGACACCAGATTACTAACACCAGACACCAGATATCTAATACCAGACACCAGATACCTAATACCAGACACCAGATACCTAATACCAGACATCAGATATCTAATACCAGACACCAGATAACTAATACCAGACACCAGATATCTAATACCAGACACCAGATACCTAATACCAGACACCAGATACCTAATACTAGACACCAGATACCTAATACCAGACACCAGATAACTAATACGAGACACCAGATAACTAATACCAGACACCAGATATCTAATACCAGACACCAGATACCTAATACCAGACACCAGATACCTAATACTAGACACCAGATACCTAATACCAGACACTATATACCTAATACCAGACACCAGATACCTAATACCAGACACCAGATTCCTAATACCAGACACCAGATACCTAATACCAGACACTAGATACCTAATACCAGACACCAGATTACTAATACCAGACACCAGATAATCTAATACCAGACACTAGATACCAAATAGCAGACACCAGATAACTAATACCAGACACCAGATACCTAATACTAGACACCAGATACCTAATACCAGACACCAGATACCTAATACCAGACACCACATATCTAATACCAGACACCAGATATCTAATACCAGACACCAGATTCCTAATACCAGACACTAGATACCTAATACCAGACACCAGATACCTAATACCAGACACCAGATAACTAATACCAGACACCAGATAACTAATACCAGACTCCAGATATCTAATACCAGACACCAGATCTCTAATACCAGACACCAGATTCCTAATACCAGACACCAGATACCTAATACCAGACACCAGATAACTAATACCAGACACCAAATACCTAATACCAGACACCATATACCTAATACCAGACACCAGATTCCTAATACCAGACACCAGATACCTAATACCAGACACTAGATACCTAATACCAGACACCAGATTACTAATACCAGACACCAGATATCTAATACCAGACACTAGATAACTAATACCAGACACCAGATACATAATACCAGACACCAGATTCCTAATACCAGACACCAGATACCTAATACCAGACACTAGATATCTAATACCAGACCCCAGATAACTAATATAAGACACCAGATAAGTAATACCAGACACCAGATAACTAATACCAGACACCAGATAACTAATACCAGACAAAAGATACCTAATACCAGACACTAGATACCTAATACCAGACACCAGATTACTAATACCAGACACCAGATACCTAATACCAGACACCAGATAACTAATACCAGACACCAGATAACTAATACCAGACACCAGATAACTAATACCAGACACCAGATAACTAATACCAGACACCAGATAACTAAAACCAGACACCAGATAACTAATACCAAACACCAGATTCCTAATACCAGACACCAGATTACTAATACCAGACACCAGATTACTAATACCAGACACCAGATAACTACTACCGGACACCAGATTCCTAATACCAGACAACAGATACCTAATACCAGCCACCAGATACCTAATACCAGACACCAGATAACTAATACCAGACACCAGATAACTAATACCAGACACCAGATAACTAATACCAGACAGCAGTTTCCTAATACCAGACACCAGATACCTAATACCAGACACTAGATACCTAATACCAGACACCAGATAACTAATACCAGACACCAGATACCTAATACTAGACACCAGATACCTAATACCAGACAGCATGATACCTAATACCAGACACCAGATATCTAATACCAGACACCAGATATCTAATACCAGACACCAGATTCCTAATACCAGACACTAGATACCTAATACCAGACACCAGATACCTAATACCAGACACCAAATAACTAATACCAGACACCAGATAACTAATACCAGACACCAGATAACTAATACCAGATACCAGATAACTAATACCAGACACCAGATAACTAATACCAGACACCAGATATCTAATACCAGACACCATATACCTAATACCAGGCACCAGGTTCCTAATACCAGACACCAGATACCTAATACCAGACACCAGATAACTAATACCAGACACCAGATACCTAATACCAGACAACAGATTCCTAACACCAGACACCAGATAACTAATACCAGACACCAGATAACTAATACCAGACACCAGATAACTAATACCAGACACCAGATAACTAATACCAGACACCAGATAACTAATACCAAACATCAGATTCCTAATACCAGACACCAGATAACTAATACCAGACACCAGATAACTAATACCAGACACCAGATTCCTAATACCAGACACCAAATACCTAATACCAGCCACCAGATACCTAATACAAGACACCAGATAACTAATACCAGACACCAGATAACTAATTCCAGACACCAGATACCTAATATTAGACACCAGATAACTAATGCCAGACACCAGATAACTAATACCAGACACCAGATAACTAATACCAGACACAAGATAACTAATACCAGACACCAGATAACTAATACTAGACACCAGATAACTAATACCAGACACCAGATAACTAATACCAGACACCAGATACCTAATACCAGACACTAGATACCTAATACCAGACACCAGATTACTAATACCAGACACTAGATACCTAATACCAGACACCAGATTACTAATACCAGACACCAGATAACTAATACCAGACACCAGATACCTAATACCAGACACTAGATACCTAATACCAGACACCAGATTACTAATACCAGACACCAGATACCTAATACCAGACACCAGATAACTAATACCAGACACCAGATAACTAATACCAGACACCAGATAACTAATACCAGACACCAGATAACTAATACCAGACACCAGATAACTAATACCAGACACCAGATAACTAATACCAAACACCAGATTCCTAATACCAGACACCAGAATACTAATACCAGACACCAGATTACTAATACCAGACACCAGATATCTAATACCAGACACCAGATTACTAATACCAGACACCAGATATCTAATACCAGACACTAGATAACTAATACCAGACACCAGATACCTAATACCAGACACCAGATAACTAATACCAGACACCAGATAACTAATACCAGACACTAGATAACTAATACCAGACACCAGATACCTAATACCAGACACCAGATTCCTAATACCAGACACCAGATACCTAATACCAGACACTAGATATCTAATACCAGACACAAGATAACTAATACCAGACACCAGATAACTAATACCAGACACCAGATAACTAATACCAGACACAAGATAACTAATACCAGACACCAGATAACTAATACTAGACACCAGATAACTAATACCAGACACCAGATAACTAATACCAGACACCAGATACCTAATACCAGACACTAGATACCTAATACCAGACACCAGATTACTAATACCAGACACCAGATACCTAATACCAGACACCAGATAACTAATACCAGACACCAGATAACTAATACCAGACACCAGATACCTAATACCAGACACTAGATACCTAATACCAGACACCAGATTACTAATACCAGACACCAGATACCTAATACCAGACACCAGATAACTAATACCAGACACCAGATTACTAATACCAGACACCAGATAACTACTACCAGACACCAGATTCCTAATACCAGACACCAGATAACTAATACCAGACACCAGATACCTAATACCAGACACCAGATAACTAATACCAGACACCAGATAACTAATACCAGACACCAGATACCTAATACTAGACACCAGATACCTAATACCAGACACCAGATACCTAATACCAGACACCAGATATCTAATACCAGACACCAGATTCCTAATACCAGACACTAGATACCTAATACCAGACACCAGATACCTAATACCAGACACCAGATAACTAATTACAGACACCAGATAACTAATACCAGACACCAGATAACTAATACCAGACACCAGATACCTAATACCAGACACTAGATACCTAATACCAGACACCAGATTACTAATACCAGACACCAGATATCTAATACCAGACACTAGATAACTAATACCAGACACCAGATACCTAATACCAGACACCAGATAACTAATACCAGACACCAGATAACTAATACCAGACACCAGATACCTAATACCAGCCACCAGATACCTAATACCAGACACTATATACCTAATACCAAACACCAGATTCCTAATACCAGACACCAGATATCTAATACCAGACACCAGATAACTAATACCAGACACCAGATACCTAATACCAGCCACCAGATACCTAATACCAGACACTATATACCTAATACCAGTCACCAGATTACTAATACCAGACACCAGATATCTAATACCAGACACTAGATACCTAATACCAGACGCCAGATATCTAATACCAGACACCAGATACCTAATACCAGACACCAGATACCTAATACCAGACATCAAATAACTAATACCAGACACCAGATAACTAATACCAGACACCAGATACCTAATACCAGACACCAGATACCTAATACCAGACACCAGATTACTAATACCAGACACCAGATAACTAATACCAGACACCAGATATCTAATACCAGACACCAGATACCTAATACCAGACACCAGATACCTAATACCAGACACCAAATATCTAATACCAGACACCAGATAACTAATACCAGACACCAGATATCTAATACCAGACACCAGATACCTAATACCAGACACCAGATACCTAATACCAGACACCAGATTCCTAATACCAGACACCAGATACCTAATACCAGACACTATATACCTAATACCAGTCACCATATAACTAATACCAGACACCAGATATCTAATACCAGACACCAGATACCTAATACCAGAACCCAGATACCTAATACTAGACACCAGATACCTAATACCAGACACCAGATAACTAATACCAGACACCAGATAACTAATACCAGACACCAGATATCTAATACCAGATACCAGATACCTAATACCAGACACCAGATTACTAATACCAGACACCAGATATCTAATACCAGACACCAGATACCTAATACCAGACACCAGATACCTAATACCAGACACCAGATTTCTAATACCAGACACCAGATAACTAATACCAGACACCAGATATCTAATACCAGACACCAGATACCTAATACCAGACACCAGATACCTAATACTAGACACCAGATACCTAATACCAGACACCAGATAACTAATACGAGTCACCAGATAACTAATACCAGACACCAGATATCTAATACCAGACAACAGATACCTAATACCAGACACCAGATACCTAATACTAGACACCAGATACCTAATACCAGACACTATATACCTAATACCAGACACCAGATACCTAATACCAGACACCAGATTCCTAATACCAGACACCAGATACCTAATACCAGACACTAGATACCTAATACCAGACACCAAATTACTAATACCAGACACCAGATATCTAATACCAGACACTAGATACCAAATACCAGACACCAGATATCTAATACCAGATACCAGATACCTAATACCAGACACCAGATTACTAATACCAGACACCAGATATCTAATACCAGACACCAGATACCTAATACCAGACACCAGATACCTAATACCAGACACCAGATTTCTAATACCAGACACCAGATAACTAATACCAGACACCAGATATCTAATACCAGACACTAGATACCAAATACCAGACACCAGATTACTAATACCAGACACCAGATACCTAATACCAGACACCAGATAACTAATACCAGACACCAGATAACTAATACCAGACACCAGATAACAAATACTAGACACCAGATACCTAATACCAGACACCAGATACCTAATACCAGACACCAGATATCTAATAACAGACACCAGATTCCTAATACCAGACACCAGATACCTAATACCAGACACTAGATACCTAATACCAGACACCAGATTACTAATACCAGACACCAGATACCTAATACCAGACACCAGATAACTAATACCAGACACCAGATAACTAATATCAGACACCAGATAACTAATACCAGACACCAGATAACTAATACCAGACACCAGATAACTAAAACCAGACACCAGATAACTAATACCAAACACCAGATTCCTAATACCAGACACCAGATTACTAATACCAGACACCAGATAACTACTACCAGACACCAGATTCCTAATACCAGACAACAGATACCTAATACCAGCCACCAGATACCTAATACCAGACACCAGATAACTAATACCAGACACCAGATAACTAATACCAGACACCAGATAACTAATACCAGACAGCAGTTTCCTAATACCAGACACCAGATACCTAATACCAGACACTAGATACCTAATACCAGACACCAGATAACTAATACCAGACACCAGATACCTAATACTAGACACCAGATACCTAATACCAGACAGCATGATACCTAATACCAGACACCAGATATCTAATACCAGACACCAGATATCTAATACCAGACACCAGATTCCTAATACCAGACACTAGATACCTAATACCAGACACCAGATACCTAATACCAGACACCAAATAACTAATACCAGACACCAGATAACTAATACCAGACACCAGATAACTAATACCAGATACCAGATAACTAATACCAGATACCAGATAACTAATACCAGACACCAGATATCTAATACCAGACACCATATAACTAATACCAGACACCAGATAACTAATACCAGACACCAGATAACTAATACCAGACACCAGATAACTAATACCAAACATCAGATTCCTAATACCAGACACCAGATAACTAATACCAGACACCAGATTCCTAATACCAGACACCAGATACCTAATACCAGCCACCAGATACCTAATACCAGACACCAGATAACTAATACCAGACACCAGATAACTAATTCCAGACACCAGATACATAATATTAGACACCAGATAACTAATGCCAGACACCAGATAACTAATACCAGACACCAGATAACTAATACTAGACACCAGATACCTAATACCAGACACTATATACCTAATACCAGACACCAGATTACTAATACCAGACACCAGATACCTAATACCAGACACCAGATAACTAATACCAGACAGCAGATAACTAATACCAGACACCAGATATCTAATACCAGACACCAGATAACTAATACCAGACACCAGATAACTAATACCAAACACCAGATTCCTAATACCAGACACCAGAATACTAATACCAGACACCAGATTACTAATACCAGACACCAGATATCTAATACCAGACACCAGATTACTAATACCAGACACCAGATATCTAATACCAGACACTAGATAACTAATACCAGACACCAGATACCTAATACCAGACACCAGATAACTAATACCAGACACCAGATAACTAATACCAGACACCAGATAACTAATACCAGACACTAGATAACTAATACCAGACACCAGATACCTAATACCAGACACCAGATTCCTAATACCAGACACCAGATACCTAATACCAGACACTAGATATCTAATACCAGACACAAGATAACTAATACCAGACACCAGATAACTAATACCAGACACCAGATAACTAATACCAGACACCAGATAACTAATACCAGACACCAGATACCTAATACCAGACACTAGATACCTAATACCAGACACCAGATTACTAATACCAGACACCAGATACCTAATACCAGACACCAGATAACTAATACCAGACACCAGATAACTAATACCAGACACCAGATAACTAATACCAAACACCAGATTCCTAATACCAGACACCAGATTACTAATACCAGACACCAGATAACTACTACCAAACACCAGATTCCTAATACCAGACTCCAGATTACTAATACCAGACACCAGATAACTACTACCAGACACCAGATTCCTAATACCAGACAACAGATACCTAATACCAGCCACCAGATACCTAATTCCAGACACCAGATAACTAATACCAGACACCAGATAACTAATACCAGACACCAGATACCTAATACTAGACACCAGATACCTAATACCAGACACCAGATACCTAATACCAGACACCAGATATCTAATACCAGACACCAGATTCCTAATACCAGACACTAGATACCTAATACCAGACACCAGATACCTAATACCAGACACCAGTTAACTAATTCCAGACACCAGATAACTAATACCAGACACCAGATAACTAATACCAGACACCAGATACCTAATACCAGACACTAGATACCTAATACCAGACACCAGATTACTAATACCAGACACCAGATATCTAATACCAGACACTAGATAACTAATACCAGACACCAGATACCTAATACCAGACACCAGATAACTAATACCAGACACCAGATAACTAATACCAGACACCAGATAACTAATACCAGACACCAGATAACTAATACCAGACACCAGATAACTAATACCAAACACCAGATTCCTAATACCAGACATCAGATATCTAATACCAGACACCAGATAACTAATACCAGACACCAGATACCTAATACCAGCCACCAGATACCTAATACCAGACACTATATACATAATACCAGTCACCAGATTACTAATACCAGACACCAGATATCTAATACCAGACACTAGATACCTAATACCAGACGCCAGATATCTAATACCAGACACCAGATACCTAATACCAGACACCAGATACCTAATACCAGACACCAGATAACTAATACCATACACCAGATAACTAATACCAGACACCAGATACCTAATACCAGACACCAGATACCTAATACCAGACACCAGATTACTAATACCAGACACCAGATAACTAATACCAGACACCAGATATCTAATACCAGACACCAAAAACCTAATACCAGACTCCAGATACCTAATACCAGACACCAAATATCTAATACCATACACCAGATAACTAATACCAGACACCAGATATCTAATACCAGACACCAGATACCTAATACCAGACACCAGATACCTAATACCAGACACCAGATTCCTAATACCAGACACCAGATACCTAATACCAGACACTATATACCTAATACCAGTCACCAGATTACTAATACCAGACACCAGATATCTAATACCAGACACCAGATACCTAATACCAGACACCAGATACCTAATACCAGACGCCAGATATCTAATACCAGACACCAGATTACTAACACCAGACCCCAGATATCTAATACCAGACACCAGATACCTAATACCAGACACCAGATACCTAATACCAGACACCAGATATCTAATACCAGACACCATATAACTAATACCAGACACCAGATATCTAATACCAGACACCAGATACCTAATACCAGACACCAGATACCTAATACTAGACACCAGATACTTAATACCAGACACCAGATAACTAATACCAGACTCCAGATAACTAATACCAGACACCAGATATCTAATACCAGATACCAGATACCTAATACCAGACACCAGATTACTAATACCAGACACCAGATATCTAATACCAGACACCAGATACCTAATACCAGACACCAGATACCTAATACCAGACACCAGATTTCTAATACCAGACACCAGATAACTAATACCAGACACCAGATATCTAATACCAGACACCAGATACCTAATACCAGACACCAGATACCTAATACTAGACACCAGATACCTAATACCAGACACCAGATAACTAATACGAGTCACCAGATAACTAATACCAGACACCAGATATCTAATACCAGACACCAGATACCTAATACCAGACACCAGATACCTAATACTAGACACCAGATAACTAATACCAGACACCAGATACCTAATACCAGCCACCAGATACCTAATACCAGACACTATATACCTAATACCAGTCACCAGATTACTAATACCAGACACCAGATATCTAATACCAGACACTAGATACCTAATACCAGACGCCAGATATCTAATACCAGACACCAGATACCTAATACCAGACACCAGATACCTAATACCAGACACCAGATAACTAATGCCAGACACCAGATAACTAATACCAGACACCAGATACCTAATACCAGACACCAGATAACTAATACCAGACACCAGATAACTAATACCAAACACCAGATTCCTAATACCAGACACCAGATATCTAATACCAGACACCAGATAACTAATACCAGACACCAGATACCTAATACCAGCCACCAGATACCTAATACCAGACACTATATACCTAATACCAGTCACCAGATTACTAATACCAGACACCAGATATCTAATACCAGACACTAGATACCTAATACCAGACGCCAGATATCTAATACCAGACACCAGATACCTAATACCAGACACCAGATACCTAATACCAGACACCAGATAACTAATGCCAGACACCAGATAACTAATACCAGACACCAGATACCTAATACCAGACACCAGATACCTAATACCAGACACCAGATTACTAATACCAGACACCAGATAACTAATACCAGACACCAGATATCTAATACCAGACACCAGATACCTAATACCAGACACCAGATACCTAATACCAGACACCAGATATCTAATACCAGACACCAGATAACTATTACCAGACACCAGATATCTAATACCAGACACCAGATACCTAATACCAGACACCAGATACCTAATACCAGACACCAGATTCCTAATACCAGACACCAGATACCTAATACCAGACACTATATACCTAATACCAGTCACCAGATTACTAATACCAGACACCAGATATCTAATACCAGACACTAGATACCTAATACCAGATACCAGATGTCTAATACCAGACACCAGATATCTAATACCAGACACCAGATAACTAATACCAGACACCATATATCTAATACCAGACACCAGATACCTAATACCAGACACCAGATACCTAATACTAGACACCAGATACCTAATACCAGACACCAGATAACTAATACCAGACAGCAGTTTCCTAATACCAGACACCAGATACCTAATACTAGACACCAGATACCTAATACCAGACACCAGATAACTAATACGAGACACCAGATAACTAATACCAGACACCAGATATCTAATACCAGACACCAGATACCTAATACCAGACACCAGATACCTAATACTAGACACCAGATACCTAATACCAGACACTATATACCTAATACCAGACACCAGATACCTAATACCAGACACCAGATTCCTAATACCAGACACCAGATACCTAATACCAGACACTAGATACCTAATACCAGACACCAGATTACTAATACCAGACACCAGATATCTAATACCAGACACAAGATACCAAATACCAGACACCAGATAACTAATACCAGACACCAGATACCTAATACTAGACACCAGATACCTAATACCAGACACCAGATACCTAATACCAGACACCAGATATCTAATACCAGACACCAGATATCTAATACCAGACACCAGATTCCTAATACCAGACACTAGATACCTAATACCAGACACCAGATACCTAATACCAGACACCAGATAACTAATACCAGACACCAGATAACTAATACCAGACACCAGATAACTAATACCAGACTCCAGATATCTAATACCAGACACCAGATAACTAATACCAAACACCAGATTCCTAATACCAGACACCAGATTACTAATACCAGACACCAGATAACTACTACCAGACACCAGATTCCTAATACCAGACAACAGATACCTAATACCAGCCACCAGATACCTAATACCAGACACCAGATAACTAATACCAGACACCAGATAACTAATACCAGACACCAGATAACTAATACCAGACAGCAGTTTCCTAATACCAGACACCAGATACCTAATACCAGACACTAGATACCTAATACCAGACACCAGATAACTAATACCAGACACCAGATACCTAATACTAGACACCAGATACCTAATACCAGACAGCATGATACCTAATACCAGACACCAGATATCTAATACCAGACACCAGATATCTAATACCAGACACCAGATTCCTAATACCAGACACTAGATACCTAATACCAGACACCAGATACCTAATACCAGACACCAAATAACTAATACCAGATACCAGATAACTAATACCAGACACCAGATAACTAATACCAGATACCAGATAACTAATACCAGACACCAGATAACTAATACCAGACACCAGATATCTAATACCAGACACCAGATACCTAATACCAGGCACCAGCTTCCTAATACCAGACACCAGATACCTAATACCAGACACCAGATAAATAATACCAGACACCAGATACCTAATACCAGACACCAGATTCCTAATACCAGACACCAGATAACTAATACCAGACACCAGATAACTAATACCAGACACCAGCTAACTAATACCAGACACCAGATAACTAATACCAAACATCAGATTCCTAATACCAGACACCAGATAACTAATACCAGACACCAGATAGCTAATACCAGACACCAGATTCCTAATACCAGACACCAGATACCTAATACCAGCCACCAGATACCTAATACCAGACACCAGATAACTAATACCAGACACCAGATAACTAATTCCAGACACCAGATACCTAATATTAGACACCAGATAACTAATGCCAGACACCAGATAACTAATACCAGACACCAGATAACTAATACCAGACACTAGATATCTAATACCAGACACCAGATACCTAATACCAGACACCAGATACCTAATACCAGACACCAGATAACTAATACCAGACACCAGATACCTAATACCAGACACTAGATACCTAATACCAGACACCAGATACCTCATACCAGACACCAGATTCCTAATACCAGACACCATTTACCTAATACCAGACACCAGATAACTAATACCAGACACCAGATGCCTAATACTAGACACCAGATACCTAATACCAGACACTATATACCTAATACCAGACACCAGATACCTAATACCAGACACTATATACCTAATACCAGACACCAGATACCTAATACCAGACACCAGATTCCTAATACCAGACACCAGATACCTAATACCAGACACTAGATACCTAATACCAGACACCAGATTACTAAGACCAGACACCAGATATCTAATACCAGACACTAGATACCTAATACCAGACACCAGATATCTAATACCAGACACCAGATAACTAATACCAGACACCAGATATCTAATACCAGACACCAGATACCTAATACCAGACACCAGATACCTAATACCAGACACCAGATAACTAATACCAGACACCAGATAACTAATACCAGACACCAGATAACTAATACCAGACAGCAGTTTCCTAATACCAGACACCAGATACCTAATATAAGACACTAGATACCTAATACCAGACACCAGATAACTAATACCAGACACCAGATACCTAATACCAGACACCAGGTACCTAATACCAGACACCAGATACCTAATACCAGACACCAGATATCTAATACCAGACACCAGATACCTAATACCAGACACCAGATTCCTAATACCAGACACTAGATACCTAATACCAGACACCATATACCTAATACCAGACACCAGATAACTAATACCAGACACCAGATAACTAATACCAGACACCAGATAACTAATGACAGACACCAGACACCTAATACCAGACACCAGTTACCTAATACCAGACACCAGATTCCTAATACCAGACACCAGATACCTAATACCAGACACCAGATAACTAATACCAGACACCAGATACCTAATACCAGACACCAGATACCTAATACCAGACACCAGATACCTAATACCAGACACCAGATTCCTAATACCAGACACCAGGTACCTAATACCAGACACTAGATCCCTAATACCAGACACCAGATTACTAATACCAGACACCAGATATCTAATACCAGACACTAGATAACTAATATGGGAGTAGTATTAGGTATCTGGTGTCTGGTATTAGTTATCTGGTGTCTGGTATTAGGTATCTGGTGTCTGGTATTAGGTATCTAGTGCCTGGTATTAGGTATCTAGTGTCTGGTATTAGGTATCTGGTGTGTGATATTAGGTATCTAGTGTCTGGTATTAGTTATCTGGTGTCTGGTATTAGTTATCTGGTGTCTGGTATTAGATATCTGGTGTCTGGTATTAGGAATCTGGTGTCTGGAATTAGTTATCTGGTGTCTGGTATTAGGTATCTGGTGTCTGGTATTAGGTATCTAGTGTCTGGTATTAGGAATCTGGTGTCTGGTATTAGATATCTGGTGTCTGGTATTAGATATCTGGTGTCTGGTATAAGGTATCTGGTGTCTGGTATTAGGTATCTGGTGTCTAGTATTAGGTATCTGGTGTCTGGTATTAGTTATCTGGTGTCTGGTATTAGGTATCTAGTGTCTGGTATTAGGTATCTGGTGTCTGGTATTAGGAAACTGCTGTCTGGTATTAGTTATCTGGTGTCTAGTATTAGTTATCTGGTGTCTGGTATTAGTTATCTGGTGTCTGGTATTAGGTATCTGGTGGCTGGTATTAGGTATCTGGTGTCTGGTATTAGGAATCTGGTGTCTGGTATTAGGAATCTGGTGTTTGGTATTAGTTATCTGGTGTCTGGTATTAGTTATCTGGTGTCTGGTATTAGTTATCTGGTGTCTGGTATTAGTTATCTTGTGTCTGGTATTAGTTATCTGGTGTCTGGTATTAGTTATCTGGTGTCTGGTATTAGGTATCTGGTGTCTGGTATTAGGTATCTGGTGTCTGGTATTAGTAATCTGGTGTCTGGTATTAGGTATCTAGTGTCTGGTATTAGGTATCGGGTGTCTGGTATTAGTTATCTGGTGTCTGGTATTAGTTATCTGGTGTCTGGTATTAGTTATCTGGTGTCTGGTATTAGTTATCTGGTGTCTGGTATTAGATATCTAGTGTCTGGTATTAGGTGTCTGATATCTGGTATTAGGAATCTGGTGTCTGGTATTAGGTATCTGGTGTCTGGTATTAGTTATCTAGTGTCTGGTATTAGATATCTGGTGTCTGGTATTAGGTATCTGGTGTCTGGTATTAGGAACCTGGTGCCTGGTATTAGGTATCTGGTGTCTGGTATTAGATATCTGGTGTCTGGTATTAGTTATCTGGTGTCTGGTATTAGGAAACTGCTGTCTGGTATTAGTTATCTGGTGTCTGGTATTAGTTATCTGGTGTCTCGTATTAGTTATCTGGTGTCTGGTATTAGGTATCTGGTGGCTGGTATTAGGTATCTGGTGTCTGGTATTAGGAATCTGGTGTCTGGTAGTAGTTATCTGGTGTCTGGTATTAGTTATCTGGTGTCTGGTATTAGGAATCTGGTGTTTGGTATTAGGTATCTGGTGTCTGGTATTAGTTATCTGGTGTCTGGTATTAGTTATCTGGTGTCTGGTATTAGTTATCTGGTGTCTGGTATTAGTTATCTGGTGTCTGGTATTAGTTATCTGGTGTCTCGTATTAGTTATCCGGTGTCTGGTATTAGATATCTAGTGTCTGGTATTAGGTGTCTGATGTCTGGTATTAGGAATCTGGTGTCTGGTATTAGGTATCTAGTGTCTGGTATTAGGTATCTGGTGTCTGGTATTAGGTATCTGGTGGCTGGTATTAGGTATCTGGTGTCTGGTATTAGGAATCTGGTGTCTGGTATTAGTAATCTGGTGTCTGGTATTAGGTATCTAGTGTCTGGTATTAGGTATCTGGTGTCTGGTATTAGGAATCTGGTGTCTGGTATTAGGTATCTGGTGTCTGGTATTAGGTATCTGGTGTCTGGTATTAGTTATCTGGTGTCTGGTATTAGGTATCTGGTGTCTGGTATTAGGAACCTGGTGCCTGGTATTAGGTATCTGGTGTCTGGTATTAGATATCTGGTGTCTGGTATTAGTTATCTGGTGTCTGGTATTAGGAAACTGCTGTCTGGTATTAGTTATCTGGTGTCTGGTATTAGTTATCTGGTGTCTCGTATTAGTTATCTGGTGTCTGGTATTAGGTATCTGGTGGCTGGTATTAGGTATCTGGTGTCTGGTATTAGGAATCTGGTGTCTGGTAGTAGTTATCTGGTGTCTGGTATTAGTAATCTGGTGTCTGGTATTAGGAATCTTGTGTTTGGTATTAGTTATCTGGTGTCTGGTATTAGTTATCTGGTGTCTGGTATTAGTTATCTGGTGTCTGGTATTAGTTATCTGGTGTCTGGTATTAGTTATCTGGTGTCTGGTATTAGTAATCTGGTGTCTGGTATTAGGTATCTAGTGTCTGGTATTAGGTATCTGGTGTCTGGTACTAGTTATCTGGTGTCTGGTATTAGTTATCTGGTGTCTGGTATTAGTTATCTGGTGTCTGGTATTAGATATCTAGTGTCTGGTATTAGGTATCTGGTGTCTAGTATTACATTTCTAGTGTCTGGTATTAGGTATCTGGTGTCTAGTATTAGGAATCTGGTGTCTGGTATTAGGTATCTGGTGTCCCATAAGTAGTAGGGAACTGCCACTCCTGGCGCCGATTAAAATTGTGAAATTTGGGTAATTAAAATTTGAAATTTGAGAATTTCAGTACAAAATTTTAAAATTTGGGTAATTAAAATTTTAAAATTTTAAAATTCTTGGAAATTTGTGAAATTTGATACCCTACGAGGGTGGATCAATAAGTCCGTCCAACTTTTTGTTTACATAAGGAATTTTTTGTTTACATAAGGGGTTTTGTTTGTTTAATACATACGAGGGTGGCTCAATAAGTCCGGGTTTTTATGACCGTGGGAATTTATATGTATGTTTGGATTAAGGGGTTTCATAAGATTAAGATTTCATAAGTATATATGCCGACGGGAAAATCATGAAATGATTTTTCTTAATACCAACGGGAAAATCATGCAATGATTTTTCCTAATACTAATGGGTGTGAAATAGTGAAAATTTATTTTTCTTAGTGCCTACGGCAATACATGATTTTCCAAATGCCTACGGCAATATATGAATATTTTTCCTAATGCCTACGGCAATATATGTTTATTTTTCCTAATGCCTACGGCAATATATGTTTATTTTTCCTAATGCCTACGGCAAAACATGATTATTATTTTCTAATACCAAAGGGAAAATTGCCAGTGTTGCCAGACTGTAGAAATTTGTTATCGTAATACTATATCAGTAATATCAGAGAAAATATTTATTTATGTGTTCACATGTATGTGAACACCCATACTTGTGTTCACATGTATGTGAACACCCATACTTGTGTGTGGGGGGGTCCAGCTTGATAGTCGCGGGTAATTTAATATTTTGTGTATTTGTTTAAGAAATATGTATGTATGTATGTATGTGTATGTATGTATGTATGTATGTATGTATGTATGTATGTATGTGTGTATATGTATGGATGTATGTATGTATGTATATGTATGTGTGCATGTATGTATGTGTGTATGAATGTGTGATCGTGGGTACTTGTGCGTGGAATATTTTGTAGAATACATATATATTTTGCAAGGTAATCATTTTCTTTGTCTACGATTATTTTAAAGCAGCAAACTAAGTACAGTCAGCAGCAGAGAAACAAAATGTAAAATTTATGAATGCTGCAAGGATACTGCTTCCAATTTTAGTATAAATACACCAACTTTTCTAACCAACACATCAGTACGTTATTGTATTTACAAGAAGTGTCATCAGCAATTGTGTTAAAGTGAAATAATAAAAAAATAATTAAAAATGAGTTCATCAGGTTATCAGTGTAATACATGCAATAAGGTATACAAATACCAAAAGTCCTTTTTGGAGCATGTTAAAAACCATAGTGTGCAGGATCAAGTGGTCGTAAGCCGGGGCATAAATCAGGAGCTACCGCAGACATCTCTTCAAAATCACCAAAATCCATCATCATCATTTATTCATCAACAATATCCTTCTCTTCAGTATCCTCAATATCAGTTACCATTAAATTTTCAACAATACGGTATGCCATGGAATAATCAGTTTTTGGGATACAATTATAATCCCAATGTGATGCAATGGCAGCCTCTTAATTATCATCAACAAGAGTACCAGCATCAACAACAAGATCATCATCATCAAGCTCAACAACAACAACAACAACAAGCTCAACAACAGGGTGTGGGTATCCTTGGAGGTAATTTATTCGACGATGCTATGGACATAAGCTTACCGGAAAGTGATGGAGAAGTAGAAGAAAGAAGAGAAGAAACTCTGCCAACTCCAATGAATACTTCGAATGCTAGGACAGAAGAAGTCGAAGCGAATGTGCGATATTATAAAATATCGAAAGCATTCAAAAATCATATTGCCACATATGCAATTTTAAACAAAAAAGATCAACTTCTGTTGGAAGAATTTGTTGAAGAAAATAAAAATGTTTTTATGGAGAGACTTCAAGTGAATTTAAGTAAGCATTCAATAATTAAATTTCATGTGAGTATTGTGGCGGAGTATATCAAAATTGTTGGAGAAGAACTGGAGTTGTGCATAATATCACATGTAGCCAAAATGAGTTTGCTGACGAAGGCAGATAGCATTGAAGAGTTATTCCGTAAGCAGGTTGCCGAGATTTCAACCAAAATGTCCGAATTTGAAGAGCGAGATTCTGGTTGGACTTTGTCACGCATAGTCCGAGCAGAAATCAACATCAACAAATCTTCGCTCGTCAAAGGATCGAACTGGATATCCACACCTCAAAAATTAGCAAGAAGAAAAGCTTGCATCAATATACAAAATGATGACGACTACTGTTTCAAGTGGTGTATGATTGCTGCCATGGATATTACCCAATACAATCAAGAACGTTGCAGTTCTTATAATATTCAAGACATTGCTGCAGAGACGATTGTTACGCGAAATGGTGTAGCGTTAAATTTCAAAAATTTACGCTTCCCATTAGGATTAAACAAAATCAAAGAGTTCGAGGTGAACAATCCATCAATAAGTATTAACGTATTTGGCTATGATGAGGGGGCCAATCAGATTATTGGTCCTTACTATATCACCAAAGACGAGAAAATTAGTCATGTAAACTTGTTGCTTTTGGAAAATGGTGAAGTTCATCACTACATTTTGATAAAGAACATATCAAAGTAAGTTAAAAAATTATAGTACACTTTAATTTAATAATACATATACTTCTTTTATATATTTTATAATATATACGTTTTACTTATAAACTTTTATTTTACTTTTTATTATTTACAGACTTTTGACAAATCAGATAACCACCAATAGGCATAAGCTTCACTTCTGCAATAGCTGTCTCCAATATACTCATACGGACACCATCATGAATACTCATAAGGAGGAATGTGGGAAGATAGTCACAACTATGCCATCAGGTGAGGATGCCATTCTTAGTTTTAAGGGACATCAACGAAAAATGGATGTCCCTTTTGTTATTTACGCGGACTTTGAATGCGTATTAGAGGATATAAGTAATAGTGTAAGTAGTAAAACAAATTTAATAAAAAAGCACACACCTTGTGCCTTTAGTTATTTTATTAAGTGTCTCCATAGTAATAATTTAGATAAGCTTAGAATATATACGGGGGAAGATGCCTCCAAAAAATTTGTAGAATATTTAATTAAGGATTGTGAAGATATATATAATAACTATTTAGTTAACAATAGACAAATGGATACTTTATCCCCTTCAGATACTTATAATTTTTATAGTGCGGTGAATTGCCATATTTGCCAAAAATTTTTAGGCAAAGATCGTGTTAGAGATCACTGCCACATTAGTGGCAAATTTAGAGGCGCAGCCCACAATAAATGTAATTTAAATTACCAAATTCCCAAATTTATACCAGTTTACTTCCACAATTATTCAAATTATGACTCACATCTTTTCATTAAAGAATTAGGTGAAATTTCATTGCAACTGAAAGTACTCCCTCTCAATAAGGAACTTTATATATCCCTCTCCCAATTCACAGAAATGAGTGATGGCCATAAGCTTGAAATAAGATTTCTTGATACTATACGCTTTATGGCTGAGAGTTTGGAATCATTAGCCTGCAATTTGTCGGATAATGATTTCAGCACTATAAGGTCCTTATTTCAGTCAGAAAAAGAATTTCAGCTTATTAAGAAAAAAGGTATTTTCCCATATGAGTACCTAAATTCATTCCAAAAATTAGATGAATGCCAGCTGCCTTCACGCAGTGATTTTTTTAATAAGTTGAATAATAAAGAGTGTTCTTTAGAGGAATACTCACATGCTGTAGAGGTATGGAATACTTTTGGTTGTGAAACAATGAAAGATTACATGGAACTTTACTTAAAAACAGACGTCCTCTTACTGACAGATATTTTCGAGAACTTTAGAAAAGTTTGTAAGGGTATTTATGAGCTCGATCCTTGTCAGTATTATACAGCACCTGGCCTTTCCTGGGATGCAATGCTCAAATATACAAAAATTGAATTAGAATTATTGACAGACATAGACATGTACAATTTTATGAAAAAAGGTATACGTGGGGGGATAGTACAGTGTAGTCAAAGATATTCGAAAGCAAATAATAAATATTTGCAAGATTTCGACAAAGAAAAGCCCTCAGAATTTCTCGTCTATTTAGACGCTAACAATTTGTATGGATGGGCGATGTCGGAATATCTTCCTCATGGTGGGTTCAGATGGTTATCACAAGACGAGTTGAATCTGGATCCAAACAGCATAGCTGATAATGGAACAGACGGTTATATTTATGAGGTTACGTTGGATTATCCCTCTCATTTACACGACTTGCATAATGATCTTCCTTTTTGCGCTGAAAATAAGAAACCTATGCAAGCGAAGTATAGCAAGTTGATAACCGATTTCTCTACAAAGCAATCATATGTGATACACTTTAGAGTTCTCAAACAGTGCTTAGAATATGGCTTAGTTTTAAAGAAAACTCATCGTATTCTAGCATTTAAACAATCTCCATGGTTAAAAGGCTATATTGACCTAAATACCAGACATAGAGCCACTGCTAAAAATGCTTTTGAAAAAAATTTTTTCAAGCTACTTAATAATGCAGTGTATGGTAAAACCATGGAAAATGTGGATAAGAGGAGAGATGTTAAAATTGTTAATAATTGGGAGAGGACGAATTGCAATCATTTAGGTGCCCAAGATTGGATATCAAAACCAAATTTTCATAGTTTATCTATATTTTCTGAAGATCTTGTAGCAATCGAAATGACTAGAGTCAAAACCTGCTACAATAAACCAATTTACTTAGGATTTTGTGTACTCGAGCTGTCCAAATGGAAAATGTATAATTTCCATTACGGGTACATGCAACCTAAGTTTAAGACAAACCTCTCATTAAACTATATGGATACTGACTCTTTTATATATTCAATAAAGACTGACGACTTTTACGCTGACATAAAAAATGACATACATGAACAATTTGACACATCGGACTACCCTACAGACAATATTTATAATTTCCCAATAGTAAATAAAAAAGTAATTGGTATGATGAAGGATGAAAATTGCGGTAAGATAATGACAGAGTTTGTTGGGCTGCGCTCAAAAATGTATTCATTTAGCGTAGAAAACCAAGATGATATTAAAAAATCGAAGGGGGTAAAGAGAGCCATATTAGATAAATATAGTTTAGCTACATATAAGAATTGCCTATTTAATAAGATTAATGTGTATGATAGTATGTTAACATTTAAATCTAAACTACATCAATTATATACTAGTGAACTAAATAAGGTAGTATTAAGCTATGGAGATGATAAGAGAAAAATTAGATCAAATAATATAAACACTTATGCATGGTATCATTTTCGTATTAAGGAAACTAACCCTGAATACGAACTTGACATGTTGCTAGATGAGATTGCTAAAATGCAAGAAAATCTTAGTTAATTAGTTAATTTTTAAATTGTATATAAAATCCTATTTATTAAGAAAAATTGTTGTATATAAAATCCTATTTATTAAGAAAAAATATTGTATTTATATCAGAAAAATTGATGTATATAAAATCTTATTTATTAAGAAAAATTCTTTTATTGTTGTTAAAATGAATGTAAAAAAAGTCTAAGAAATATTATTGTATTTAAATCCTATTTATTAAGAAAAGTTATTGTAAATAAACTATTGAAAAAAGAATGGAAAATGTGAGTGGTTTTTTTATTTCTTTATTGGCTTTACTTCGTTGGATCAAAAAAATTTGTGTTTTTGCTTATTTGCAAATTCTTGTTTTCATGTCGCTTAAACATGCACAGTCTTGTTTTCAGGTTACTTAAACATGCACAGTCTTGTTTTCTTTGAGAGGTTCTGCACAAGAGAAATTGAATTTCACAATATTATGAAATTCAATTAGATATTTTCATAAAGAGAAATAATTTATATAATCGGATAAATCCTCATATTTTTCACTACATACAAGTTTATGTTATTTTATATTCGAGCAGATGATTCCTAGTTTTCCTTTAGAAAAAAATAATACAAATCAAGGAATATTTTTATAATTCAATTTTATTTTATTTTATTATTTATACAATTTTATTTCATTTTTATTTAATTTATTTATAATGATGGAAACATTTCGTAATAGCCAATTATTAGATGTTCTAGTATATTTTTTCTTAAAAAATATATGGTACATCTGCAAGTATCAGGTCCCTCCTCACACTCAGGATGATACCAAGGACAGCTTGAGAAGTGTCCTTCAGTGTTGTCTTCATCTTCCATGACACCATATTCTTCGTTCTCATCCAGCATATTTTGGAAACATCTTATCATCTCCCAATGATCAAAAAGCCTGAAGCTTTCAAAATCTCTTATAAATTGATTAAGAGTACGTCTAATTTGACTCATTTTATTTGCTGATGAATGAATGATGATGAATGTTGGAAGGTTCCTTTAAGACTAATTTGTTCTGTAAATTTTTAAAATATCTATATGTTCTTTAAAATATCTATACTATCATCTCTATGTCGTATTTCTTTTTAGCAGTCTATCTCTCTCTAACCCTTTTCTCTCTATTCCATATTTCTTTTTTACTACTCTATCTCTCTCTAACCGTTTTCTCTCTATAACTGTCTCTTTCTGTCTATCACTATCCCCCACTTATTTACTATTTCACCACACTTATTTTCGATTAGCCTTTTTGAAGTCATCATCGCTACTTTTAAGATCATTTCCAGTTAAACATTCAGAGTGACAAGAAGTATCTAAATAAAAAATAAAAAATGGACTCCACAACAAATCTAATTGCAAAATTTAATGCTCTAAATAACAAAACTTTAATCCACGTAAAGGAGCTTGATTCTTCAACGAAATATACTATTAGAAATGTGGTACGTGTAACAACTAAATATGGACCAACCCTAAAAGTTGAAATGAATAAACACATAATGTTCCTGCCGAAACGATATAATATTTTAACTGATGACGATATCAAAGATCTTTCGAGCGGATCATATTGCCTAAGTAGAGAAGGTGAAGAAAACCTAATTGTCGAGAGTGAGCTGAGTGAATTTCTAATTCAAAATTCCCAATTTCCTGTTTGGCAATAATATATTAATTATGTATTTTAAATTATGAATAAAAAGACATTAAAGAGTTTTGTAAAATATAAATTTTTGTGTTTTATTTAATATTTTCAGTTATTTCATAAAGAAATTTAAGACATAAATGTCCACAGGTAAATGTATTGAAATTCTGATGCTGATTATAGTTGTATTTTATATTTGCACCAAGATATTTAACTACTTCCCAAGGAGGTTGTAAGTTTCCAAAGCTATCGAAATATTCTTTTTCATTGTTGTTTTTATAGTATGCTACCCAATGTGTACCAGGTCCTGTTGATACATCTAAGTTGATTATTCCACATTCAATTTTCTTTGTTCGTTTTGGTAGAGTATTCAACATGAAAACTCCTCTAAAATATGGAATTTTTATAGAGAAACGGTTTAGGTCCACATCAGATAGTGGTCTGTTGGGCAGCATCTTTAAGAGTTTTTTGATTTCTCTTTGTGAACTAAACCATAACCTTTTTTATATGGTTTTAAGTAAAGTCCTTTTCCCACTGCTATAGATTCCATCGCTTTATTATGTCTAGTTGCTTCATCAAGTTGATTTTTTGCATTCTTTGTTGCATTTACAGCTTTAGCTATGGCAGCACCCCCAGTTGTTAGACTACCAATTGCACCCAGAGCAGTTAAAATCGGTATTAGAGGTAAAAAACCACCGATTTTTGGAACACGTATTACACGTGGAACTACAATTTGAGACTTTCTTCCTTTTAATGATTTGTTAATAGTTTTTCGTGCAATTTTAATAGCTGAGTTAATATCTAATGGTTTTTCAGACTTTAGTATTTTCGTTGCAGCTATAATTGATGTTCTAAACAGTTTTTTATCATTTGGCTTGTTCTTTTTAACATTTTTCTTTTTCTCCACACCCATACCAAATTTAGTTTTGGTTTTCATTGCGTTAGTAACCATATATGCAAATGATTTTTCTGCAAGACTACTGTCTTTTGCTAAAACTCGATTCCAAGCTGAATTTTCAAGTATTTTATCAGCTTTATGTCTAGTACTTAAATCCTTATTTTTTGAATACGCAATATCGTGATTTTTACAAGCAGAGTCCAATAAGTTAATACCTTTGTCACCTCGATTTAAACGTTTTTGTAGTTTTGTTCCAGGTCCACAGTACTGATACCCCGGAAGATGAAGTTCAACAGGTAGAGAGTTTATTATTTTATCTACTATACCTCCTCCAACGAAGGTGTTTTTATGACTAAACGTTTTCTGATATCGTATAACCATATTATCTAATTTTTTCTATAATAAGAGGTAACATTTATAAAATGTATTTAGTTACAAAAATGCAGTTAGTGAAACAACATAAAAATATTTTAGTTCGTAATATTGACGATTCAGTCAACATCACTTCAAAAATAAAGCATAGCCCCCTCTTACCAAATTCTATTCGTGCTCTAATAGTTGGACCATCCAATTGTGGAAAGACTAATGTTATGATTGGCTTACTAGAAAGTCCTAATGGACTCAAGTTTGAAAACATCTATTTATACTCAAAATCTCTATATCAACCCAAATATGAATACCTGAAGAAACTAATTTCACCAATTAAAGGAATGGGATATTATACATTTACAGATAATGAATCAGTTATTCCACCTGACGAAGCTAAAACTAATTCAATTATGATATTTGATGATGTTGCATGTGAAAAGCAGAATAATATACGTACATATTTTTGTATGGGGCGACATAGGGATGTCGATTCATTCTACTTGTGTCAAACTTATACTAGAATTCCCAAGCATTTAATAAGAGACAATGCCAATGTTATTATAATGTTTAAACAAGATGAGACAAATATGAAGCATGTTTATAGAGATCATGTTGGTGGCGATATGAGTTATGAAAAGTTTCATGAGATTTGTCGAGAGTGTTGGAAGGATAAATATGGATTTTTGGTGATTAGCAAAGATAATGAATTAAATGATGGACGCTACAGAAAGCAATTTGACTATTTCATAACTATATAAACTACTCTTCATAAACATTTACTTTAGTTATTAATCTAACTTTAAGCTTGATACATCTATTTGCTATAACCTCATCTGATACCTGATAAGCTGATCTGAAAACCAGACCAGCTACCTAATAAGCTGATTTGATACCTGATAACCTGATCTGAAAACCAGACCAGGTCCTGAAAAGCTGATCTGAAAACCAGACCAGGTCCTGAAAAGCTGATCTGAAAACCAGACCAGGTCCTGAAAAGCTGATCTGAAAACCAGACCAGGTCCTGAAAAGCTGATCTGAAAACCAGACCAGGTCCTAAAAAGCTGATCTGAAAACCAGACCAGGTCCTGAAAAGCTGATCTGAAAACCAGACCAAGTCCTGAAAAGCTGATCTGAAAACCAGACCAGGTCCTAAAAAGCTGATCTGAAAACCAGACCAGGTCCTAAAAAGCTGATCTGAAAACCAGACCAGGTCCTGAAAAGCTGATCTGAAAACCAGACCAGGTCCTAAAAAGCTGATCTGAAAACCAGACCAGGTCCTGAAAAGCTGATCTGAAAACCAGACCAGGTCCTGAAAAGCTGATCTGAAAACCAGACCAGGTCCTAAAAAGCTGATCTGAAAACCAGACCAGGTGCTAATAAGCTGATCTAATAGCTGATACCTCATCTAATAGCTGATACCTTTTATTTATTAAACATGGATGAGAAAATTTTAAAACAGTTGGTGTTGACAAGAAATGTCTTGAAGAAAAAGCTTCGTAGTATAAAAACTGGTGAAATAGATACACGTGAACAACTAAGAGATACATTTAAACCTATAACAGAACCACTGAAAGAATTCATAAATAGTTCTAAAAAAATTAAAAGAATTCCCATTAAAGAAGAAAATAAAATGAAGACAGAATTTGAAAATAATACAAGTTTAAAGTCTGAAAAACCATCATTCAAGATAGAGACAAGTACACCAAAGAAACTAGCAGAAGGAACAATATCTGATAATACCATATTATTTAACGAAACTAATACTAAAAATGATTATGATGATGATGAAGATGATTTTTACTCACAAACTTCCAATACAGAAGATACTTATACTGATTTATCAGTCTTGGAAGGAAGAAATGAATTAGATACAAACTATGGTCCACATAAAGATTTCAATAATGAATGGAAATTTGGTGATAGTAAACTTACACTTAGTGAACATAAAATACAAGTTGGTGGTCAAATATGGGCTCTAACACCTGGACTATTTTCTCTAATGTTTCATAAAATACCAAAAAATTATGATAAATTTGAACTCGAAATATATAAAAAGATTTTAATTACTACTAATGCATATAGAAGAGACTACAAACCTGATGGTCAAATTAAGGGTACTAGAGGATATAAATATAAACATATTATTAAGAAATTTATTGACGAGAAAAACCAGGATAATTTACCCGAATCAACAGGATCTAAGCCCAAAGGTAGCTATTTAGGTGATGGAATGATGGAATTTAACATCCATAAGCCCAACTATATATACTGGGATGATCCAAATGAGCTAGTAGATCGACTTCGACTACTGCTCGCATCACAAGCTGCAGGTCATAATAATCACAATAACGAGATTATATCAATTATTGAAGAACTACGTGAAGCTAATATAATACATTAACTTTAATAAAGTATATAAAGCATGTCTGTTGATAAATTTGGACATTATTTAAACGATACTAGCAACATAGTTTCTTTGAAAAATGCACCTAAACTGCTGGGGTTCTTTGTGGATACGAACAACAACATTGATGTCCAAAACAAAAGGATCAAAAATGTTGCAAAAGCTGTGGAGGAAAACGATGTTATCAATAAATTGTTTCTGCAAACTCAAATCGAAAAACTAGAAGAGAAATTATTAGCATTCTTTAAGAGAGACAGTACTTTAATTCAAGAAAATATTCAAATACAAATTGAGGATCTACATCGCGAAACAAAATTAGATATAGAAGAAAATTATAAAATTGAAAAAGATATTCTAAAAATTAAAACATCCTTTGAAGAGCAAATTGAACAGCTTAATGAGAAAATTTATAGATTAGAAAATTACATGTTTGTATCAATAGCTGAAAGTGCTTCAACTAGATCACAACACTCTCCAAAAAATCTCTAAAAACAACTTAATGTCTTCAAAAAGAAATTTAGTAAACGAACTCCATAAGCAAGCACGAAAACATTTTGTGCGTCGCAGAGTTGTAATGAAAGGAATAGATGATCTTTGGCAAGCTGATTTAGTTGAAATGGGGAACTATTCTAAAGAAAATAGAAATTATCGATTTTTGCTGACTATAATTGACACATTCTCAAAATTTGCATGGGCAGTACCACTAAAAACAAAAACTGCACTTGAAACAACCAACGCAATGGAAAATATTTTTGAATTGGGGCGAATACCAAAAAACATACAAACAGATGATGGTAAAGAATTTTTCAACAAAAACTTTGAAAAATTAATGCATAAATACAGCATTAATCACTACTCAACATATAGCATTATGAAAGCATCAATAGTAGAACGATTTAATAGAACACTGAAAGGAATGATGTGGAAAGAATTTAGCTATAATGGTTCTTATAAGTGGATTGATATATACAAAGATTTACTTAATACCTACAATAGAAAAGTTCATCGTACCATTAAAATGCCTCCAATTAAAGTCAACTCAACAAATGAGGAAAAGCTGCTAAATACAGTATACAGTCATATGAAAATGTATAAAATGTCAAAATTTAATGTAGGAGATCATGTACGCATAAGCAAATATAAGCATACATTTGAAAAAGGTTATACTCCAAATTGGACTACAGAAATTTTCACAATTACAAGAGTTCAAAATACAAATCCTGCAACATACATATTAGAAGACTATCTTGGTAATCCTATTAAAGGTGGATTCTATACTGACGAACTTTCAAAAACCAGATTTCCAAATACATATCTAGTTGAAAAGGTTCTTAAATAAAGGGAAGGAGGTATATGTTAAATGGCTGGGATTTTCTAATCAACACAATTCTTGGATAAGTAAAGATGAAATATTATAGATGGAAGAAAAACTAAATCAACAACAACATCATAGCAAAACAATAATAGCATTAATATTAAGAAACTAATGTTAATTTTAAAATAAGAAAATGAAATAAATATGTAAATTATGCTTATAAACCATACTGTCTACTAAACTTTATTTAATTGTAATCAGTCTGTTATAATGTCAATAACACTTACTCTGAGCTCTAACTCATCAGAATTATCTGCTAGTTACTTTCCTCCTATTGAATTACATGGTGCATATGAGTGTGCTCTAACTGATTTTCATTCATACAACAGTATTCCAAATGTAGACACCTACAACAATATGTTTCATATAGGAGAACATACAATAGAAATACCAATTGGATCTTACGAACTAAATGATATAGTTGATTTTATAGAAGAGCAATACAAACTACTCTGTCCAGCAAATAAGATTTTTATTGAAGCCAATAACAATACAATGCAAGTTAAAGTTAATAGTTCCAAGGATACTGTATATTTTAATAAAGACAATACAATTGGAAAACTTTTAGGATTCAATAGCAAAATCCTAACACCAAACCAATATTATTATTCAGATCTTCCAGTTAATATTTTTAAAGTAAATCTCTTGCGAGTTGAAAGTAGTATCGCTATTAACACATATATGAATAGCTCCAAATCGCATACACTTCATGAATTTCCGATTAATGTGCCTCCAGGCTATAAAATAGATGAGGTTCCAAGAAATCTTATCTATTTACCTGTGAACACCAGAGAGATAAGTTCACTAGCGCTGCGCGTAGTTGATCAACACGGTGATTTAATTAATTTCCGAGGAGAGGAAATTACAATACGAATACATTTAAGGCCAACTAAATAATGCTAATATACAACACAAATACCTTAAAAAATATAGCAACAAGAACAACATCAACATTAAAGCGATCAGTACAACAGAAAGCATTAACAACATCAAATAAAAATTTTCTAAAGTCCTTGAATTTTAAATTGAAGACAAAATGAGTTCAATAATAGATGTCTTAGATAAGCCCTTGTCTGATGAGAATATAATCAAAAAGGACTATCATACATATGTACCATACTTACAATCTTACAACAATAATGATGAAATTAGAATTTCAATACAAAATCAAGATTTGTACGTGCTACCCAGTGAAAGCTACATTTATGTAGAAGGTTTTGTTGCTGATGATAATAACTCTAAATCTTCTTCATCATCGGACAACTTTATATTAAAAAACAACTTTGTGGCATATCTATTTGATGAAATTCGCTATGAGCTCAATGGAATTGAAATTGATCATACAAGATATTTAGGAGCCACAAGCACCATAAAAAATTTGGTGTCTATGTCACCAACAGAAAGCAATGTGATGCAAAATGCTGGATGGAACAAAATTGACGATGTCACTCTTGTAAATGGCTTTTTCAATTTCTATGTACCTCTAAAAATGCTTCTAGGATTCGCTGAAGACTACAACAAAGTTATACTAAATGGAAAACATGAATTGATACTCTTGCGCAATAAGAACGATGAAGATCTTGTACGCTCGAGTATTTCTACTAAAAAAGCTAAACTTACAATTTCACTAATCTCATGGAGAATCCCACATGTACAATTATCCGACTTTAGCAAATTGAATATGATTAAAATTATTAACAATGGTGCTTCTATACCTATGGCATTTCGCAGTTGGGATTGTCATGTTAATCCACAATTAAATATGGGAACTAGCCATATTTGGAATGTTAAACTAGCTGCAAATAGAGAACGCCCTCGTTTTGTATTGATTGCTTTTCAACAAGAAAATAAGTTTGTTCATTGTGATTTGACTAATTTAAAAGTACATTTAAATTCAGTCTCATATCCATATGATGACCTTAACATAAAGTTCAAAAATGAACGATATGCAATTCTATATGACATGTATCTAAGATTTCAACAAAGCTACTATATGAAAGAATCTCAACCGCTTCTAACTGCACCAGAGTTTAAGACAAAAGCTCCTATTATTGTAGTAGATGTCAGTCATCAGAATGAATCACTCAATAATGGACCGATTGATATAAAAATAGAGTTTGAAACAGCAACTAATATTGGAGCAAAAACATCAGCTTACTGCATTCTTATTCACGATCGTATAATAGAATATGTGCCCATAAAAGGACAAGTTCGAAAAGTCTTATAAATTGAGTAATATGGAAAACAACATAATTTTTATAGACGTACAAGGTTTCAAAAGTAATTCAAATGGTTTCATCGCAAAAGAAGTAGCAATTGTTTTCAACAATTATGAATATAACAATTTCATTATAAAACCCCCATTTGATATCAAATGCTTATCAATAGAAAAGCAAAGAGAAGCAAAGTGGCTAACAAAAAACTATCATCACCTAAGCTGGACTGCTGGATCAGTTTCATTTCAAAGCGTTTGCAATTTTATAAAAGCCAACGCAAGATGTTCTATAATTTATGTAAAAGGTGAAGAAAAAAGACGATGGTTGGAAAAAATTTTATGCCGAAAAATTTCTAACATTGAGGATATAGGCTGCATCAACTTTAAACAAATGGAAATCAAGTATCCAGAATATTTTTATTGTAATTATCATAAATTTGGTGCTTGCGCACTAAAAAATGCTATTTTACTAACAAAAGAAATGTCTTGCATTAATTAAACTTTTTCACTTTTTAAAATATTAATGTATGTATCATTATAAAATTTTATAAAATTTTAAACAATAAATGTATCAAAAATAAAATGAAATACAAGTGTTTTCTTATTTCAAATACAAACTACATAAAGGAAAGAGAAGGAAGTGAGGGGAAGGAGAAATTAACTTTTTTGCTTACTTGCAAATGTTTGGTTTTTGTTTCTCTGCTGTTGAGTGTACTTAGTTTGCTGCTTTAATATAATCGTAGACAAAGAAAATGATTACCTTGCAAAATATATATGTATTCTACAAAATATTCCACGCACAAGTACCCACGATCACACATTCATACATGCACACATACATACATACATACATACATACATACATACATACATACATACACATACATACATACATACATATTTCTTAAACAAATACACAAAATATTAAATTACCCGCGACTATCAAGCTGGACCCCCCACACACAAGTATGGGTGTTCACATACATGTGAACACAAGTATGGGTGTTCACATACATGTGAACACATAAATAAATATTTTCTCTGATATTACTGATATAGTATTACGATAACAAATTTCTACAGTCTGGCAACACTGGAAATTTTCCCTTTGGTATTAGAAAATAATAATCATGTTTTGCCGTAGGCATTAGGAAAAATAAACATATATTGCCGTAGGCATTAGGAAAAATATTCATATATTGCCGTAGGCATTAGGAAAAATATTCATATATTGCCGTAGGCATTTGGAAAATCATGTATTGCCGTAGGCACTAAGAAAAATAAATTTTCACTATTTCACACCCATTAGTATTAGGAAAAATCATTGCATGATTTTCCCGTTGGTATTAAGAAAAATCATTTCATGATTTTCCCGTCGGCATATATACTTATGAAATCTTAATCTTATGAAACCCCTTAATCCAAACATACATATAAATTCCCACGGTCATAAAAACCCGGACTTATTGAGCCACCCTCGTATGTATTAAACAAACAAAACCCCTTATGTAAACAAAAAATTCCTTATGTAAACAAAAAGTTGGACGGACTTATTGATCCACCCTCGTAGGGTATCAAATTTCACAAATTTCCAAGAATTTTAAAATTTTAAAATTTTAATTACCCAAATTTTAAAATTTTGTACTGAAATTCTCAAATTTCAAATTTTAATTACCCAAATTTCACAATTTTAATCGGCGCCAGGAGTGGCAGTTCCCTACTACTTATGGGACACCAGATACCTAATACCAGACACCAGATTCCTAATACTAGACACCAGATACCTAATACCAGACACTAGAAATGTAATACTAGACACCAGATACCTAATACCAGACACTAGATATCTAATACCAGACACCAGATAACTAATACCAGACACCAGATAACTAATACCAGACACCAGATAACTAGTACCAGACACCAGATACCTAATACCAGACACTAGATACCTAATACCAGACACCAGATTACTAATACCAGACACCAGATAACTAATACCAGACACCAGATAACTAATACCAGACACCAGATAACTAATACCAGACACCAGATAACTAATACCAGACACCAGATAACTAATACCAAACACAAGATTCCTAATACCAGACACCAGATTACTAATACCAGACACCAGATAACTACTACCAGACACCAGATTCCTAATACCAGACACCAGATACCTAATACCAGCCACCAGATACCTAATACCAGACACCAGATAACTAATACGAGACACCAGATAACTAATACCAGACACCAGATAACTAATACCAGACAGCAGTTTCCTAATACCAGACACCAGATAACTAATACCAGACACCAGATATCTAATACCAGACACCAGATACCTAATACCAGGCACCAGGTTCCTAATACCAGACACCAGATACCTAATACCAGACACCAGATAACTAATACCAGACACCAGATACCTAATACCAGACACCAGATACCTAATACCAGACACCAGATTCCTAATACCAGACACCAGATACCTAATACCAGACACTAGATACCTAATACCAGACACCAGATTACTAATACCAGACACCAGATTCCTAATACCAGACACCAGATACCTAATACCAGCCACCAGATACCTAATACCAGACACCAGATACCTAATACCAGACACTAGATACCTAATACCAGACACCAGATTCCTAATACCAGACATCAGACACCTAATACCAGACACTAGATATCTAATACCAGACACCGGATAACTAATACGAGACACCAGATAACTAATACCAGACACCAGATAACTAATACCAGACACCAGATAACTAATACCAGACACCAGATAACTAATACCAGACACCAGATAACTAATACCAGACACCAGATACCTAATACCAAACACCAGATTCCTAATACCAGACACCAGATAACTAATACCAGACACCAGATAACTACTACCAGACACCAGATTCCTAATACCAGACACCAGATACCTAATACCAGCCACCAGATACCTAATACCAGACACCAGATAACTAATACGAGACACCAGATAACTAATACCAGACACCAGATAACTAATACCAGACAGCAGTTTCCTAATACCAGACACCAGATAACTAATACCAGACACCAGATATCTAATACCAGACACCAGATACCTAATACCAGGCACCAGGTTCCTAATACCAGACACCAGATACCTAATACCAGACACCAGATATCTAATACCAGACACTAGATAACTAATACCAGACACCAGATACCTAATACCAGACACCAGATTCCTAATACCAGATATCAGACACCTAATACCAGACACTAGATATCTAATACCAGACACCAGATAACTAATACCAGACACCAGATAACTAATACCAGACACCAGATAACTAATACCAGACACCAGATAACTAATACCAGACACCCGATACCTAATACCAGACACTAGATACCTAATACCAGACACCAGATTACTAATACCAGACACCAGATACCTAATACCAGACACCAGATACCTAATACCAGACACCAGATAACTAATACCAGACACCAGATAACTAATACCAGACACAAGATAACTAATACCAGACACCAGATAACTAATACCAGACACCAGATAACTAATACCAGACACCAGATAACTAATACCAAACACCAGATTCCTAATACCAGACACCAGATTCCTAATACCAGACACCAGATACCTAATACCAGCCACCAGATACCTAATACCAGACACCAGATAACTAATACCAGACACCAGATAACTAATACTAGACACCAGATAACTAATACCAGACAGCAGTTTCCTAATACCAGACACCAGATACCTAATACCAGACACTAGATACCTAATACCAGACACCAGATAACTAATACCAGACACCAGATACCTAATACTAGACACCAGATACCTAATACCAGACACCAGATACCTTATACCAGACACCAGATATCTAATACCAGACACCAGATATCTAATACCAGACACCAGATTCCTAATACCAGACACTAGATACCTAATACCAGACACCAGATACCTAATACCAGACACCAGATAACTAATACCAGATACCAGATAACTAATACCAGACACCAGATAACTAATACCAGACACCAGATAACTAATACCAGACACCAGATATCTAATACCAGACACCAGATACTTAATACCAGGCACCAGGTTCCTAATACCAGACACCAGATACCTAATACCAGACACCAGATAACTAATACCAGACACCAGATACCTAATTTCAGACACCAGATACCTAATACCAGACACCAGATTCCTAATACCAGACACCAGATACCTAATACCAGACACTAGATACCTAATACCAGACACCAGATTACTAATACCAGACACCAGATATCTAATACCAGACACTAGATAACTAATACCAGACACCAGATACCTAATACCAGACACCAGATAACTAATACCAGACACCAGATACCTAATACCAGACACTAGATATCTAATACCAGACACCAGATAACTAATACCAGACACCATATAACTAATACCAGACACCAGATAACTAATACCAGACACCAGATACCTCATACCAGACACTAGATACCTAATACCAGACACCAGATTACTAATACCATCACCAGATACCTAATACCAGACACCAGATAACTAATACCAGACACCAAATAACTAATACCAGACACCAGATAACTAATACCAGACACCAGATAACTAATACCAGACACCAGATAACTAATACCAGACACCAGATAACTAATACGAAACACCAGATTCCTAATACCAGACACCAGATAACTAATACCAGACACCAGATTCCTAATACCAGACACCAGATTCCTAATACCAGACACCAGATACCTAATACCAGCCACCAAATACCTAATACCAGACACCAGACAACTAATACCAGACACCAGATAACTAATTCCAGACACCAGATACCTAATACTAGACACCAGATAACTAATGCCAGACACCAGATAACTAATACCAGACACCAGATAACTAATACCAGACACCAGATATCTAATACCAGACACCAGATACCTAATACCAGACACCAGATACCTAATACCAGACACCAGTTAACTAATACCAGACACCAGATACCTAATACCAGACACTAGATACCTAATACCAGACACCAGATACCTAATACCAGACACCAGATTCCTAATACCAGACACCAGATACCTAATACCAGACACTAGACACCTAATACCAGTCACCAGATTACTAATACCAGACACCAGATATCTAATACCAGACACTAGATACCTAATACCAGACACCAGATATCTAATACCAGACACCAGATAACTAATACCAGACACCAGATATCTAATACCAGACACCAGATACCTAATACCAGACACCAGATACCTAATACTAGACACCAGATACCTAATACCAGACACCAGATAACTAATACCAGACACCAGATAACTAATACCAGACACCAGATACCTAATACCAGACACCAAATATCTAATACCAGACACCAGATTTCTAATACCAGACACCTAATACCAGACACTAGATACCTAATACCAGACACCAGAAAACTAATAACAGACACCAGATACCTAATACCAGACACTGGATACTTAATACCAGACACCTAATACCAGACACCAGATACCTAATACCAGACACCAGATTCCTAATACCAGACACCAGATACCTAATACCAGACACCAGATACCTTATACCAGACACCTAATACCAGACACCAGATACCTAATACCAGACACCAGATACCTGATAACAGACACCAGATTCCTAATACCAAACACTAGATACCTAATACTAAACACCAGATACCTAATACCAGACACCAGATACCTAATACCAGACACCAGATTACTAATACCAGACACCTAATACCAGACACCAGATACCTAATACCAGACACTAGATACCTAATACCAGACACCAGATACCTAATACCAGACACCAGATACCTCATAACAGACACTAGATACCTAATACCAGACACTAGATACCTAATACCAGACACCAGGTACCTAATACCAGACACCAGATACCTAATACCAGACACCAGATATCTAATACCAGACACTAGATACCTAATACCAGACACCAAATAACTAATACTAGACACCAGATTCCTAATACCAGACACCAGATAACTAATACCAGACACCAGATAACTAATACCAGACTCCAGATACCTAATACCAGACACCAGATTCCTAATACCAGACACCAGATACCTAATACCAGACACCAGATACCTTATACCAGACACCTAATATCAGACACCAGATACCTAATACCAGACACCAGATACCTGATAACAGACACCAGATTCCTGATACCAGACACTAGATACCTAATACCAGACACCAGATACCTAATACCAGACACCAGATACCTAATACCAGACACCAGATAACTAATACCAGACACCTAATACCAGACACCAGATACCTAATACCAGACACTAGATACCTAATACCAGACACCAGATACCTAATACCAGACACCAGATACCTCATAACAGACACTAGATACCTAATACCAGACACTAGATACCTAATACCAGACACTAGATACCTAATACCAGACACCAGATTCCTAATACCAGACACTAGATACCTAATACCAGACACCAGATACCTAATACCAGACACCAGATAACTAATACCAGACACCAGATAACTAATACCAGACACCAGATAACTAATACCAGACACCAGATAACTAATACCAGACACCAGATATCTAATACCAGACACCAGATACCTAATACCAGGCACCAGGTTCCTAATACCAGACACCATATACCTAATACCAGACACCAGATAACTAATACCAGACACCAGATACCTAATACCAGACACCAGATACCTAATACCGGACACCAGATTCCTAATACTAGACACCAGATACCTAATACCAGACACTAGATACCTAATACCAGACACCAGCTTACTAATACCAGACACCAGATATCTAATACCAGACACTAGTTAACTAATACCAGACACCAGATACCTAATACCAGACACCAGTTTCCTAATACCAGACACCAGATACCTAATACGAGACACTAGATATCTAATACCAGACACCAGATAACTAATACCAGACACCAGATAACTAATACCAGACACCAGATAACTAATACCAGACACCAGATACCTAATACCAGACACTAGATACCTAATACCAGACACCAGATTACTAATACCAGACACCAGATACCTAATACCAGACAACAGATACCTAATACCAGACACCAGATAACTAATACCAGACACCAGATAACTAATACCAGACACCAGGTGACTAATACCAGACACCAGATAACTAATACCAGACACCAGATAACTAATACCAGACACCAGATAACTAATACCAAACACCAGATTCCTAATACCAGACTCCAGATACCTAATACCAGCCACCAGATACCTAATACCAGACACCAGATAACTAATACCAGACACCAGATAACTAATACCAGACACCAGATAACTAATACCAGACAGCAGTTTCATAATACCAGACACCAGATACCTAATACCAGACACTAAATACCTAATACCACACACCAGATAACTAATACCAGACACCAGATACCTAATACTAGACACCAGATACCTAATACCAGACACCAGATACCTTATACCAGACACCAGATATCTAATACCAGACACCAGATATCTAATACCAGACACCAGATTCCTAATACCAGACACTAGATACCTAATACCAGACACCAGATACCTAATACCAGACACCAGATAACTAATACCAGACACCAGATAACTAATACCAGACACCAGATAACTAATACCAGACACCAGATAACTAATACCAGACACCAGATATCTAATACCAGACACCAGATACCTAATACCAGGCACCAGATACCTAATACTAGACACCAGATACCTAATACCAGACACCAGATACCTTATACCAGACACCAGATATCTAATACCAGACACCAGATATCTAATACCAGACACCAGATTCCTAATACCAGACACTAGATACCTAATACCAGACACCAGATACCTAATACCAGACACCAGATAACTAATACCAGACAACAGATAACTAATACCAGACACCAGATAACTAATACCAGACAGCAGTTTCATAATACCAAACACCAGATACCTAATACCAGACACTAGATACCTAATACCAGACACCAGATAACTAATACCAGACACCAGATACCTAATACTAGACACCAGATACCTAATACCAGACACTAGATACCTAATACCAGACACCAGATACCTAATACCAGACACCAGATAACTAATACCAGACACCAAATAACTAATACCAGACACCAGATAACTAATACCAGACACCAGATAACTAATACCAGACACCAGATAACTAATACCAGACACCAGATAACTAATACGAAACACCAGATTCCTAATACCAGACACCAGATAACTAATACCAGACACCAGATTCCTAATACCAGACACCAGATTCCTAATACCAGACACCAGATACCTAATACCAGCCACCAAATACCTAATACCAGACACCAGATAACTAATACCAGACACCAGATAACTAATTCCAGACACCAGATACCTAATACTAGACACCAAATAACTAATGCCAGACACCAGATAACTAATACCAGACACCAGATAACTAATACCAGACACCAGATATCTAATACCAGACACCAGATACCTAATACCAGACACCAGATACCTAATACCAGACACCAGATAACTAATACCAGACACCAGATACCTAATACCAGACACTAGATACCTAATACCAGACACCAGATACCTAATACCAGACACCAGATTCCTAATACCAGACACCAGATACCTAATACCAGACACTAGATACCTAATACCAGTCACCAGATTACTAATACCAGACACCAGATATCTAATACCAGACACTAGATACCTAATACCAGACACCAGATATCTAATACCAGACACCAGATAACTAATACCAGACACCAGATATCTAATACCAGACACCAGATACCTAATACCAGACACCAGATACCTAATACTAGACACCAGATACCTTATACCAGACACCAGATAACTAATACCAGACACCAGATAACTAATACCAGACACCAGATACCTAATACCAGACACCAGATATCTAATACTAGACACCAGATACCTAATACCAGACACCAGATACCTAATACCAGACACCAGATTCCTAATACCAGACACCAGATACCTAATACCAGACACCAGATAACTAATACCAGACACCAGATAACTAATACCAAACACCAGATAACTAATACCAGACACCAGATACCTAATACCAGACACCAGATTTCTAATACCAGACACCTAATACCAGACACTAGATACCTAATACCAGACACCAGAAAACTAATAACAGACACCAGATACCTAATACCAGACACTGGATACTTAATACCAGACACCTAATACCAGACACCAGATACCTAATACCAGACACCAGATTCCTAATACCAGACACCAGATACCTAATACCAGACACCAGATACCTTATACCAGACACCTAATACCAGACACCAGATACCTAATACCAGACACCAGATACCTGATAACAGACACCAGATTCCTAATACCAGACACTAGATACCTAATACCAGACACCAGATACCTAATACCAGACACCAGATACCTAATACCAGACACCAGATAACTAATACCAGACACCTAATACCAGACACCAGATACCTAATACCAGACACTAGATACCTAATACCAGACACAAGATACCTAATACCAGACACCAGATACCTCATAACAGACACTAGATACCTAATACCAGACGCTAGATACCTAATACCAGACACCAGATACCTAATACCAGACACCAGATACCTAATACCAGACACCAGATATCTAATACCAGACACTAGATACCTAATACCAGACACCAAATAACTAATACTAGACACCAGATTCCTAATACCAGACACCAGATAACTAATACCAGACACCAGATAACTAATACCAGACTCCAGATACCTAATACCAGACACCAGATTCCTAATACCAGACACCAGATACCTAATACCAGACACCAGATACCTTATACCAGACACCTAATACCAGACACCAGATACCTAATACCAGACACCAGATACCTGATAACAGACACCAGATTCCTGATACCAGACACTAGATACCTAATACCAGACACCAGATACTAATACCAGACACCAGATACCTAATACCAGACACCAGATAACTAATACCAGACACCTAATACCAGACACCTAATACCAGACACCAGATACCTAATACCAGACACTAGATACCTAATACCAGACACCAGATACCTAATACCAGACACCAGATACCTCATAACAGCCACTAGATACCTAATACCAGACACTAGATACCTAATACCAGACACTAGATACCTAATACCAGACACCAGATTCCTAATACCAGACACTAGATACCTAATACCAGTCACCAGATACCTAATACCAGACATCAGATAACTAATACCAGACACCAGATAACTAATACCAGACACCAGATAACTAATACCAGACACCAGATAACTAATACCAGACACCAGATATCTAATACCAGACACCAGATACCTAGTACCAGGCAACAGGTTCCTAATACCAGACACCATATACCTAATACCAGACACCAGATAACTAATACCAGACACCAGATACCTAATACCAGACACCAGATACCTAATACCAGACACCAGATTCCTAATACTAGACACCTGATACCTAATACCAGACACTAGATACCTAATACCAGACACCAGCTTACTAATACCAGACACCAGATATCTAATACCAGACACTAGATAACTAATACCAGACACCAGATACCTAATACCAGACACCAGATTCCTAATACCAGACACCAGATACCTAATACCAGACACTAGATATCTAATACCAGACACCAGATAACTAATACCAGACACCAGATTACTAATACCAGACACCAGATAACTAATACCAGACACCAGATAACTAATACCAGACACCAGATACCTAATACCAGACACTAGATACCTAATACCAGACACCAGATTACTAATACCAGACACCAGATACCTAATACCAGACAACAGATACCTAATACCAGACACCAGATAACTAATACCAGACACCAGATAACTAATACCAGACACCAGGTAACTAATACCAGACACCAGATAACTAATACCAGACACCAGATAACTAATACCAGACACCAGATAACTAATACCAAACACCAGATTCCTAATACCAGACTCCAGATACCTAATACCAGCCACCAGATACCTAATACCAGACACCAGATAACTAATACCAGACACCAGATAACTAATACCAGACACCAGATAACTAATACCAGACAGCAGTTTCATAATACCAGACACCAGATACCTAATACCAGACACTAGATACCTAATACCAGACACCAGATAACTAATACCAGACACCAGATACCTAATAATAGACACCAGATACCTAATACCAGACACCAGATACCTTATACCAGACACCAGATATCTAATACCAGACACCAGATTCCTAATACCAGACACTAGATACCTAATACCAGACACCAGATACCTAATACCAGACACCAGATAACTAATACCAGACACCAGATAACTAATACCAGACACCAGATAATTAATACCAGACACCAGATAACTAATACCAGACACCAGATATCTAATACCAGACACCAGATACCTAATACCAGGCACCAGATACCTAATACTAGACACCAGATACCTAATACCAGACACCAGATACCTTATACCAGACACCAGATATCTAATACTAGACACCAGATACCTAATACCAGACACCAGATACCTTATACCAGACACCAGATATCTAATACCAGACACCAGATATCTAATACCAGACACCAGATATCTAATACCAGACACCAGATTCCTAATACCAGACACTAGATACCTAATACCAGACACCAGATAACTAATACCAGACACCAGATAACTAATACCAGACACCAGATAATTAATACCAGACAGCAGTTTCATATTACCAGACACCAGATAACTAATACCAGACACCAGGTACCTAATACCAGACACTAGAAACCTAATACCAGACACCAGATTACTAATACCAGACACCAGATACCTAATACCAGACACCAGATAACTAATACCAGACACCAGATAACTAATACCAGACACCAGATACCTAATACTAGACACCAGATACCTAATACCAGACACCAGATACCTTATACCAGACACCAGATATCTAATACCAGACACCAGATACCTAATACCAGCCACCAGATACCTAATACCAGACACCAGATAACTAATACCAGACACCAGATAACTAATACCAGACACCAGATAACTAATACCAGACAGCAGTTTCATAATACCAGACACAAGATACCTAATACCAGACACTAGATACCTAATACCAGACACCAGATAACTAATACCAGACACCAGATACCTAATACTAGACACCAGATACCTAACACCAGACACCAGATACCTTATACCAGACACCAGATATCTAATACCAGACACCAGATATCTAATACCAGACACCAGATTCCTAATACCAGACACTAGATACCTAATACCAGACACCAGATACCTAATACCAGACACCAGATAACTAATACCAGACACCAGATATCTAATACCAGACACCAAATACCTAATACCAGACACCAGATACCTAATACCAGACACCAGATAACTAATACCAGACACCAGATACCTAATACCAGACACTAGATACCTAATACCAGACACCAGATACCTAATACCAGACACCAGATTCCTAATACCAGACACCAGATACCTAATACCAGACACTAGATACCTAATACCAGTCACCAGATTACTAATACCAGACAACAGATATCTAATACCAGACACTAGATACCTAATACCAGACACGAGATATCTAATACCAGACACCAGATAACTAATACCAGAAACCAGATATCTAATACCAGACACCAGATACCTAATACCAGACACCAGATACCTAATACTAGACACCAGATACCTAATACCAGACACCAGATAACTAATACCAGACACCAGATAACTAATACCAGACACCAGATAACTAATACCAGACACCAGATACCTAATACCAGACACTAGATACCTAATACCAGACACCAGATTACTAATACCAGACACCAGATACCTAATACCAGACACCAGATACCTAATACCAGACACCAGATAACTAATACCAGACACCAGATAACTAATACCAGACACCAGATAACTAATACCAGACACCAGATACCTAATACTAGACACCAGATGCCTAATACCAGACACCAGATACCTTATACCAGACACCAGATATCTAATACCAGACACCAGATACCTAATACCAGCCACCAGATACCTAATACCAGACACCAGATAACTAATACCAGACACCAGATAACTAATACCAGACACCAGATAACTAATACCAGACAGCAGTTTCATAATACCAGACACCAGATACCTAATACCAGACACTAGATACCTAATACCAGACACCAGATAACTAATACCAGACACCAGATACCTAATACTAGACACCAGATACCTAATACCAGACACCAGATACCTTATACCAGACACCAGATATCTAATACCAGACACCAGATATCTAATACCAGACACCAGATTCCTAATACCACACACTAGATACCTAATACCAGACACCAGATACCTAATACCAGACACCAGATAACTAATACCAGACACCAGATATCTAATACCAGACACCAGGTACCTAATACCAGACACCAGATACCTAATACCAGACACCAGATAACTAATACCAGACACCAGATACCTAATACCAGACACTAGATACCTAATACCAGACACCAGATACCTAATACCAGACACCAGATATCTAATACCAGACACCAGATACCTAATACCAGACACCAGATACCTAATACCAGACACCAGATAACTAATACCAGACACCAGATACCTAATACCAGACACTAGATACCTAATACCAGACACCAGATACCTAATACCAGACACCAGCTTCCTAATACCAGACACCAGATACCTAATACCAGACACTAGATACCTAATACCAGTCACCAGATTACTAATACCAGACACCAGATATCTAATACCAGACACCAGATACCTAATACCAGACACCAGATACCTAATACCAGACACCAGATAACTAATACCAGACACCAGATACCTAATACCAGACACTAGATACCTAATACCAGACACCAGATACCTAATACCAGACACCAGATTCCTAATACCAGACACCAGATACCTAATACCAGACACTAGATACCTAATACCAGTCACCAGATTACTAATACCAGACACCAGATATCTAATACCAGACACCAGATACCTAATACCAGACACCAGATACCTAATACCAGACACCAGATAACTAATACCAGACACCAGATACCTAATACCAGACACCAGATACCTAATACCAGACACTAGATACCTAATACCAGACACCAGATACCTAATACCAGACACCAGATTCCTAATACCAGACACTAGATACCTAATACCAGACACCAGATACCTTATACCAGACACCAGATAACTAATACCAGACACCAGATAACTAATACCAGACACTAGATACCTAATACCAGACACCAGGTAACTAATACCAGACACCAGATTCCTAATACCAGACACCAGATACCTAATACCAGCCACCAAATACCTAATACCAGACACCAGATAACTAATACCAGACACCAGATAACTAATTCCAGACACCAGATACCTAATACTAGACATCAGATAACTAATGCCAGACACCAGATAACTAATACCAGACACCAGATAACTAATACCAGACACCAGATATCTAATACCAGACACCAGATACCTAATACCAGACACCAGATACCTAATACCAGACACCAGATAACTAATACCAGACACCAGATTCCTAATACCAGACACTAGATACCTAATACCAGACACCAGATACCTAATACCAGACACCAGATTCCTAATACCAGACACCAGATACCTAATACCAGACACTAGATACCTAATACCAGTCACCAGATTACTAATACCAGACACCAGATATCTAATACCAGACACTAGATACCTAATACCAGACACCAGATATCTAATACCAGACACCAGATAACTAATACCAGACACCAGATATCTAATACCAGACACCAGATACCTAATACCAGACACCAGATACCTAATACTAGACACCAGATACCTAATACCAGACACCAGATAACTAATACCAGACACCAGATAACTAATACCAGACACCAGATACCTAATACCAGACACCAGATATCTAATACCAGACACCAGATACCTAATACCAGACACCAGATACCTAATACCAGACACCAGATTCCTAATACCAGACACCAGATACCTAATACCAGACACCAGATAACTAATACCAGACACCAGATAACTAATACCAGACACCAGATAACTAATACCAGACACCAGATACCTAATACCAGACACCAGATTTCTAATACCAGACACCTAATACCAGACACTAGATACCTAATACCAGACACCAGAAAACTAATAACAGACACCAGATACCTAATACCAGACACTGGATACTTAATACCAGACACCTAATACCAGACACCAGATACCTAATACCAGACACCAGATTCCTAATACCAGACACCAGATACCTAATACCAGACACCAGATACCTTATACCAGACACCTAATACCAGACACCAGATACCTAATACCAGACTGCAGAAAACTAATAACAGACACCAGATACCTAATACCAGACACTGGATACTTAATACCAGACACCTAATACCAGACACCAGATACCTAATACCAGACACCAGATTCCTAATACCAGACACCAGATACCTAATAACAGACACCAGATTCCTAATACCAGACACTAGATACCTAATACCAGACACCAGATACCTAATACCAGACACCAGATACCTAATACCAGACACCAGATACCTCATAACAGACACTAGATACCTAATACCAGACACTAGATACCTAATACCAGACACCAGATACCTAATACCAGACACCAGATACCTAATACCAGACACCAGATATCTAATACCAGACACTAGATACCTAATACCAGACACCAGATATCTAATACCAGACACCAGATAACTAATACCAGACACCAGATATCTAATACCAGACACCAGATACCTAATACCAGACACCAGATACCTAATACTAGACACCAGATAACTAATACCAGACACCAGATACCTAATACCAGACACCAGATATCTAATACCAGACACCAGATACCTAATACCAGACACCAGATTCCTAATACCAGACACCAGATACCTAATACCAGACACCAGATAACTAATACCAGACACCAGATAACTAATACCAGACACCAGATAACTAATACCAGACACCAGATAACTAATACCAGACACCAGATAACTAATACCAGACACCAGATACCTAATACCAGACACTGGATACTTAATACCAGACACCTAATACCAGACACTAGATACCTAATACCAGACACCAGAAAACTAATAACAGACACCAGATACCTAATACCAGACACTGGATACTTAATACCAGACACCTAATACCAGACACCAGATACCTAATACCAGACACCAGATTCCTAATACCAGACACCAGATACCTAATAACAGACACCAGATTCCTAATACCAGACACTAGATACCTAATACCAGACACCAGATACCTAATACCAGACACCAGATACCTAATACCAGACACCAGATACCTCATAACAGACACTAGATACCTAATACCAGACACTAGATACCTAATACCAGACACCAGATACCTAATACCAGACACCAGATACCTAATACCAGACACCAGATATCTAATACCAGACACTAGATACCTAATACCAGACACCAAATAACTAATACTAGACACCAGATTCCTAATACCAGACACCAAATAACTAATACCAGACACCAGATAACTAATACCAGACACCAGATTCCTAATACCAGACACCAGATTCCTAATACCAGACACCAGATACCTAATACCAGACACCAGATACCTTATACCAGACACCTAATACCAGACACCAGATACCTAATACCAGACACCAGTTACCTGATAACAGACACCAGATTCCTGATACCAGACACTAGATACCTAATACCAGACACCAGATACCTAATACCAGACACCAGATACCTAATACCAGACACCAGATAACTAATACCAGACACCTAATACCAGACACCAGATACCTAATACCAGACACTAGATACCTAATACCAGACACCAGATACCTAATACCAGACACCAGATACCTCATAACAGACACTAGATACCTAATACCAGATACTAGATACCTAATACCAGACACTAGATACCTAATACCAGACACCAGATTCCTAATACCAGACACTAGATACCTAATACCAGACACCAGATACCTAATACCAGACACCAGATAACTAATACCAGACACCAGATAACTAATACCAGACACCAGATAACTAATACCAGACACCAGATAACTAATACCAGACACCAGATATCTAATACCAGACACCAGATACCTAATACCAGGCACCAGGTTCCTAATACCAGACACCATATACCTAATACCAGACACCAGATAACTAATACCAGACACCAGATACCTAATACCAGACACCAGATACCTAATACCAGACACCAGATTCCTAATACTAGACACCAGATACCTAATACCAGACACTAGATACCTAATACCAGACACCAGCTTACTAATACCAGACACCAGATATCTAATACCAGACACTAGATAACTAATACCAGACACCAGATACCTGATACTAGACACCAGATTCCTAATACCAGACACCAGATACCTAATACCAGACACTAGATATCTAATACCAGACACCAGATAACTAATACCAGACACCAGATAACTAATACCAGACACCAGATAACTAATACCAGACACCAGATAACTAATACCAGACACCAGATACCTAATACCAGACACTAGATACCTAATACCAGACACCAGATTACTAATACCAGACACCAGATACCTAATACCAGACAACAGATACCTAATACCAGACACCAGATAACTAATACCAGACACCAGATAACTAATACCAGACACCAGGTAACTAATACCAGACACCAGATAACTAATACCAGACACCAGATAACTAATACCAGACACCAGATAACTAATACCAACACCAGATTCCTAATACCAGACTCCAGATACGTAATACCAGCCACCAGATACCTAATACCAGACACCAGATAACTAATACCAGACACCAGATAACTAATACCATACACCAGATAACTAATACCAGACAGCAGTTTCATAATACCAGACACCAGATACCTAATACCAGACACTAGATACCTAATACCAGACACCAGATAACTAATACCAGACACCAGATACCTAATACTAGACACCAGATACCTAATACCAGACACCAGATGCCTTATACCAGACACCAGATATCTAATACCAGACACCAGATATCTAATACCAGACACCAGATTCCTAATACCAGACACTAGATACCTAATACCAGACACCAGATACCTAATACCAGACACCAGATAACTAATACCAGACACCAGATAACTAATACCAGACACCAGATAACTAATACCAGACACCAGATAACTAATACCAGACACCAGATATCTAATACCAGACACCAGATACCTAATACCAGGCACCAGATACCTAATACTAGACACCAGATACCTAATACCAGACACCAGATACCTTATACCAGACACCAGATATCTAATACCAGACACCAGATATCTAATACCAGACACCAGATTCCTAATACCAGACACTAGATACCTAATACCAGACACCAGATAACTAATACCAGACACCAGATAACTAATACCAGACACCAGATAACTAATACCAGACAGCAGTTTCATAATACCAGACACCAGATACCTAATACCAGACACTAGATACCTAATACCAGACACCAGATAACTAATACCAGACACCAGATACCTAATACTAGACACCAGATACCTAATACCAGACACCAGATACCTTATACCAGACACCAGATATCTAATACCAGACACCAGATATCTAATACCAGACACCAGATATCTAATACCAGACACCAGATTCCTAATACCAGACACTAGATACCTAATACCAGACACCAGATAACTAATACCAGACACCAGATAACTAATACCAGACACCAGATAACTAATACCAGACAGCAGTTTCATAATACCAGACACCAGATAACTAATACCAGACACCAGATACCTAATACCAGACACCAGATACCTAATACCAGACACCAGATACCTAATACCAGACACCAGATAACTAATACCAGACACCAGATAACTAATACCAGACACCAGATACCTAATACTAGACACCAGATACCTAATACCAGACACCAGATACCTTATACCAGACACCAGATATCTAATACCAGACACCAGATACCTAATACCAGCCACCAGATACCTAATACCAGACACCAGATAACTAATACCAGACACCAGATAACTAATACCAGACACCAGATAACTAATACCAGACAGCAGTTTCATAATACCAGACACCAGATACCTAATACCAGACACTAGATACCTAATACCAGACACCAGATAACTAATACCAGACACCAGATACCTAATACTAGACACCAGATACCTAATACCAGACACCAGATACCTTATACCAGACACCAGATATCTAATACCAGACACCAGATATCTAATACCAGACACCAGATTCCTAATACCAGACACTAGATACCTAATACCAGACACCAGATACCTAATACCAGACACCAGATAACTAATACCAGACACCAGATAACTAATACCAGACACCAGATAACTAATACCAGACACCAGATAACTAATACCAGACACTAGATACCTAATACCAGACACCAGATAACTAATACCAGACACCAGATACCTAATACTAGACACCAGATACCTAATACCAGACACCAGATACCTTATACCAGACACCAGATAACTAATACCAGACACCAGATCCCTAATACCAGACACCAGATACCTAATACCAAACACCAGATTCCTAATACCAGACACCAGATACCTAATACCAGACACTAGATACCTAATACCAGACACCAGATTACTAATACCAGACACCAGATATCTAATACCAGACACTAGATAACTAATACCAGACACCAGATACCTAATACCAGACACCAGATTCCTAATACCAGACACCAGATACCTAATACCAGACACTAGATATCTAATACCAGACACCAGATAACTAATACCAGACACCAGATAACTAATACCAGACACCAAATACCTAATACCAGACACTAGATACCTAATACCAGACACCAGATTACTAATACCAGACACCAGATACCTAATACCAGACACCAGATAACTAATACCAGACACCAGATAACTAATACCAGACACCAGATAACTAATACCAGACACCAGATAACTAATACCAGACACCAGATAACTAATACCAGATACCAGATAACTAATACCAAACACCAGATTCCTAATACCAGACACCAGATAACTAATACCAGACACCAGATTCCTAATACCAGACACCAGATTCCTAATACCAGACACCAGATACCTAATACCAGCCACCAGATACCTAATACCAGACACCAGATAACTAATACCAGACACCAGATAACTAATTCCAGACACCAGATACCTAATAATAGACACCAGATAACTAATGCCAGACACCAGATAACTAATACCAGACACCAGATAACTAATACCAGACACCAGATATCTAATACCAGACACCAGATACCTAATACCAGACACCAGATACCTAATACCAGACACCAGATAACTAATACCAGACACCAGATACCTAATACCAGACACTAGATACCTAATACCAGACACCAGATACCTAATACCAGACACCAGATTCCTAATACCAGACACCAGATACCTAATACCAGACACTAGATACCTAATACCAGTCACCAGATTACTAATACCAGTCACGAGATATCTAATACCAGACACTAGATACCTAATACCAGACACCAGATATCTAATACCAGACACCAGATAACTAATACCAGACACCAGATATCTAATACCAGACACCAGATACCTAATACCAGACACCAGATACCTAATACTAGACACCAGATACCTAATACCAGACACCAGATAACTAATACCAGACACCAGATAACTAATACCAGACACCAGATACCTAATACCAGACACCAGATAACTAATACCAGACACCAGATACCTAATATCAGACACCAGATACCTAATACCAGACACCAGATTCCTAATACCAGACACCAGATACCTAATACCAGACACCAGATAACTAATACCAGACACCAGATAACTAATACCAGACACCAGATAACTAATACCAGACACCAGATACCTAATACCAGACACCAGATATCTAATACCAGACACCTAATACCAGACACTAGATACCTAATACCAGACACCAGATAACTAATAACAGACACCAGATACCTAATACCAGACACTAGATACTTAATACCAGACACCTAATACCAGACACCAGATACCTAATACCAGACACCAGATTCCTAATACCAGACACCAGATACCTAATACCAGACACCAGATACCTTATACCAGACACCTAATACCAGACACCAGATACCTAATACCAGACACCAGATACCTGATAACAGACACCAGATTCCTAATACCAGACACTAGATACCTAATACCAGACACCAGATACCTTATACCAGACACCAGATACCTAATACCAGACACCAGATAACTAATACCAGACACCTAATACCAGACACCAGATACCTAATACCAGACACTAGATACCTAATACCAGACACCAGATACCTAATACCAGACACCAGATACCTCATAACAGACACTAGATACCTAATACCAGACACTAGATACCTAATACCAGACACCAGATACGTAATACCAGACACCAGATACCTAATACCAGACACCAGATATCTAATACCAGACACTAGATACCTAATACCAGACACCAGATAACTAATACTAGACACCAGATATCTAATACCAGACACCAGATACCTAATACCAGACACCAGATAACTAATACCAGACACCAGATACCTAATACTAGACACCAGATACCTAATACCAGACACCAGATACCTAATACCAGACACCAGATATCTAATACCAGACACCAGATACCTAATACTAGACACCAGATAACTAATACCAGACACCAGATACCTAATACTAGACACCAGATAACTAATACCAGACACCAGATATCTAATACCAGACACAAGATACCTAATACCAGACACCAGATACCTGATAACAGACACTAGATACCTAATACCAGACACTAGATAACTAAAACCAGACACCAGATACCTAATACCAAACACCATGTAACTAATACCAGACACCTAATACCAGACACCAGATCCCTAATACCAGACACAAGATACCTAATACCAGACACCAGATAACTAATACCAGACACCAGATACCTAATACCAGACACCAGATAACTAATACCAGACACCAGATAACTAATACCAGACACCAGATAACTAATACCAGACACCAGATAACTAATACCAGACACCAGATAACTAATACCAGACACCAGATAACTAATACCAAACACCAGATTCCTAATACCAGACACCAGGTTCCTAATACCAGCCACCAGATACCTAATACCAGACACCAGATAACTAATACCATACACTAGATACCTAATACCAGACACCAGATACCTGATACCAGACACCAGATTCCTAATACCAGACACCAGATACCTAATACCAGACACTAGATACCTAATACCAGACACCAGATACCTAATACCAGACACCAGATTCCTAATACCAGACACCAGATACCTAATACCAGACACTAGATACCTAATACCAGCCACCAGATACCTAATACCAGACACCAGATACCTCATAACAGACACTAGATACCTAATACCAGACACTAGATACCTAATACCAGACACAAGATACCTAATACCAGACACCAGATACCTAATATCAGACACCAGATACCTAATACCAGACACCAGATACCTCATAACAGACACTAGATACCTAATACCAGACACTAGATACCTAATACCAGACACCAGATACCTAATACCAGACACCAGATATCTAATACCAGACACCAGATACCTAATACCAGACACCAGATACCTAATACTAGACACCAGATACCTAATACCAGACACCAGATAACTAATACCAGACACCAGATAACTAATACCAGACACCAGATAACTAATACCAGACACCAGATACCTAATATCAGACACCAGATACCTAATACCAGACACCAGATTCCTAATACCAGACACCAGATACCTAATACCAGACACCAGATAACTAATACCAGACACCAGAAAAACTAATACCAGACACCAGATAACTAATACCAGACACCAGATACCTAATACCAGACACCAGATATCTAATACCAGACACCTAATACCAGACACTAGATACCTAATACCAGACACCAGATAACTAATAACAGACACCAGATACCTAATACCAGACACTAGATACTTAATACCAGACACCTAATACCAGACACCAGATACCTAATACCAGACACCAGATTCCTAATACCAGACACCAGATACCTAATACCAGACACCAGATACCTTATACCAGACACCTAATACCAGACACCAGATACCTAATACCAGACACCAGATACCTGATAACAGACACCAGATTCCTAATACCAGACACTAGATACCTAATACCAGACACCAGATACCTTATACCAGACACCAGATACCTAATACCAGACACCAGATATCTAATACCAGACACTAGATACTTAATACCAGACACCTAATACCAGACACCAGATGCCTAATACCAGACACCAGATACCTAATACCAGACACCAGATATCTAATACCAGACACTAGATACCTAATACCAGACACCAGATAACTAATACTAGACACCAGACACCTAATACCAGACACCAGATACCTAATACCAGACACTAGATACCTAATACTAGACACCAGATTACTAATACCAGACACCAGATATCTAATGCCAGACACAAGATAACTAATACCAGACACCAGATAACTAATACCAGACACCAGATACCTAATACCAGACACCAGATTCCTAATACCAGACACCAGATACCTAATACCAGACACTAGATACCTAATACCAGACACCAGATTACTAATACCAGACACCAGATAACTAATACCAGACACCAGATACCTAATACCAGACACCAGATACCTAATACTAGACACCAGATACCTAATACCAGACACCAGATAACTAATACCAGACACCAGCTAACTAATACCAGACACCAGATACCTAATACCAGACACCAGATAACTAATACCAGACACCAGATACCTAATACCAGACACCAGATACCTTATACCAGACACCTAATACCAGACACCAGATACCTAATACCAGACACCAGATTCCTAATACCAGACACCAGATACCTAATACCAGACACCAGATACCTTATACCAGACACCTAATACCAGACACCAGATACCTAATACCAGACACCAGATACCTAATACCAGACACCAGATAACTAATACCAGACACCAGATAACTAATACCAGACACCAGATACCTAATACCAGACACCAGATAACTAATACCAGACACCAGATACCTAATACCAGACACCAGATACCTTATACCAGACACCTAATACCAGACACCAGATACCTAATACCAGACACCAGATTCCTAATACCAGACACCAGATACCTTATACCAGACACCTAATACCAGACACCAGATACCTAATACCAGACACCAGATACCTGGTAACAGACACCAGATTCCTAATACCAGACACTAGATACCTAATACCAGACACTAGATACCTAATACCAGACACCAGATAACTAATAACAGACACCAGATACCTAATACCAGACACTAGATACTTAATACCAGACACCTAATACCAGACACCAGATACCTAATACCAGACACCAGATACCTAATACCAGACACCAGATATCTAATACCAGACACTAGATACCTAATACCAGACACCAGATAACTAATACTAGACACCAGACACCTAATACCAGACACCAGATACCTAATACCAGACACTAGATACCTAATACCAGACACCAGATACCTAATACCAGACACCAGATACCTCATAACAGACACTAGATACCTAATACCAGACACAAGATACCTAATACCAGACACCAGATACCTAATACCAGACACCAGATAACTAATACCAGACACCAGATACCTAATACTAGACACCAGATACCTAATACCAGACACCAGATACCTAATACCAGACACCAGATATATAATACCAGACAAAAGATACCTAATACTAGACACCAGATAACTAATACCAGACACCAGATACCTAGCACTAGACACCAGATAACTAATACCAGACACCAGATATCTAATACCAGACACAAGATACCTAATACCAGACACCAGATACCTGATAACAGACACTAGATACCTAATACCAGACACTAGATAACTAATACCAGACACCAGATACCTAATACCAAACACCAGATAACTAATACCAGACACCTAATACCAGACACCAGATCCCTAATACCAGACACAAGATACCTAATACCAGACACCAGATAACTAATACCAGACACCAGATACCTAATACCAGACACCAGATAACTAATACCAGACACCAGATAACTAATACCAGACACCAGATAACTAATACCAGACACCAGATAACTAATACCAGACACCAGATAACTAATACCAGACACCAGATAACTAATACCAAACACCAGATTCCTAATACCAGACACCAGGTTCCTAATACCAGACACCAGATACCTAATACCAGCCACCAGATACCTAATACCAGACACCAGATAACTAATACCAGACAACTAATACCAGACACCAGATAACTAATACCAGATAGCAGTTTCCTAATACCAGACACCAGATAACTAATACCAGACAACTAATACCAGACACCAGATCCCTAATACCAGACACAAGATACCTAATACCAGACACCAGATAACTAATACCAGACACCAGATACCTAATACCAGACACCAGATAACTAATACCAGACACCAGATAACTAATACCAGACACCAGATAACTAATACCAGACACAAGATACCTAATACCAGACACCAGATAACTAATACCAGACACCAGATACCTAATACCAGACACCAGATAACTAATACCAGACACCAGATAACTAATACCAGACACCAGATAACTAATACCAGACACCAGATAACTAATACCAGACACCAGATACCTAATACCAAACACCAGATAACTAATACCAGACACCTAATACCAGACACCAGATCCCTAATACCAGACACAAGATACCTAATACCAGACACCAGATAACTAATACCAGACACCAGATACCTAATACCAGACACCAGATACCTAATACCAGACACTAGATAACTAATACCAGACACCAGATACCTAATACTAGATACCAGATACCTTATACCAGACACCAGATGTCTAATACCAGACACCAGATATCTAATACCAGACACCAGATTCCTAATACCAGACACGAGATACCTAATACCAGACACCAGATACCTAATACCAGACACCAGATAACTAATACCAGATACCAGATAACTAATACCAGACACCAGATAACTAATACCAGACACCAGATAACTAATACCAGATACCAGATATCTAATACCAGACACCAGATACCTAATACCAGGCACCAGGTTCCTAATACCAGACACCAGATACCTAATACAAGACACCAGATAACTAATACCAGACACCAGATACCTAATACCAGACACCAGATTCCTAATACCAGACACCAGATACCTAATACCAGACACTAGATACCTAATACCAGACACCAGATTACTAATACCAGACACCAGATATCTAATACCAGACACTAGATAACTAATACCAGACACCAGATACCTAATACCAGACACCAAATTCCTAATACCAGACACCAGATACCTAATACCAGACACTAGATATCTAATACCAGACACCAGATACCTAATACCAGACACCAGATTCCTAATACCAGACACCAGATACCTAATACCAGACACTAGATACCTAATACCAGACACCAGATTACTAATACCAGACACCAGATATCTAATAACAGACACTAGATAACTAATACCAGACACCAGATAACTAATACCAGACACCAGATACCTAATACCAGACACCAGATTCCTAATACCAGACACCAGATACCTAATACCAGACACTAGATACCTAATACCAGACACCAGATTACTAATACCAGACACCAGATAACTAATACCAGACACCAGATAACTAATACCAGATACCAGATACCTAATACCAGACACTAGATACCTAATACCAGACACCAGATAACTAATACCAGACACCAGATATCTAATACCAGACACCAGATACCTAATACCAGACACCAGATACCTAATACTAGACACCAGATACCTGATACCAGACACCAGATAACTAATACCAGACACCAGATAACTAATACCAGACACCAGATACCTAATACTAGACACCAGATATCTAATACCAGACACCAGATACCTAATACCAGACACCAGATACCTAATACCAGACACCATATTCCTAATACCAGACACCAGATACCTAATACCAGACACCAGATAACTAATACCAGACACCAGATAACTAATACCAGACACCAGATAACTAATACCAGACATCAGATACCTAATACCAGACACCAGATATCTAATACCAGACACCTAGTACCAGACACTAGATACCTAATACCAGACACCAGATAACTAATAACAGACACCAGATACCTAATACCAGACACTAGATACTTAATACCAGACACCTAATACCAGACACCAGATACCTAATACCAGACACCAGATTCCTAATACCTGACACCAGATACCTAATACCAGACACCAGATAACTAATACCAGACACAAGATATCTAATACCAGACACCTAGTACCAGACACTAGATACCTAATACCAGACACCAGATAACTAATAACAGACACCAGATACCTAATACCAGACACTAGACTCCTTATACCAGACACCTAATACCAGACACCAGATACCTAATATCAGACACCAGATACCTGTTAACAGACACCAGATTCCTAATACCAGACACTAGATACCTAATACCAGACACCAGATACCTAATACCAGACACAAGATACCTAATACCAGACACCAGATAACTAATACCAGACACCTAATACCAGACACCAGATACCTAATACCAGACACTAGATACCTAATACCAGACACCAGATACCTAATACCAGACACCAGATATCTCATAACAGACACTAGATACCTAATACCAGACACTAGATACCTAATACCAGACACCAGATACCTAATACCAGACACCAGATACCTAATACCAGACACCAGATATCTAATACCAGACACTAGATACCTAATACCAGACACCAGATAACTAATACTAGACACCAGATATCTAATACCAGACACCAGATACCTAATACCAGACACCAGATATCTAATACCAGACACCAGATACCTAATACTAGACACCAGATAACTAATACCAGACACCAGATACCTAATACTAGACACCAGATAACTAATACCAGACACCAGACATCTAATACCAGACACAAGATACCTAATACCAGACACCAGATACCTGATAACAGACACTAGATACCTAATACCAGACACTAGATACCTAATACCAGACACCAGATACCTAATACCAAACACCAGATAACTAATACCAGACACCTAATACCAGACTCAAGATCCCTAATACCAGACACAAGATACCTAATACCAGACACCAGATAACTAATACCAGACACCAGATACCTAATACTTGACACCAGATACCTAATACCAGACACCAGATACCTAATACCAGACACCAGATAACTAATACCAGACACCTAATACCAGACACCAGATACCTAACACCAGACACTAGATAACTAATACCAGACACCAGATACCTAATACTAGACACCAGATACCTAATACCAGACACCAGATCCCTAATACCAGACACAAAATACCTAATACAAGACACCAGATAACTAATACCAGACACCAGATACCTAATACTAGACACCAGATAACTAATACCAGACACCAGATACCTAATACCAGACACCAAATACCTAATACCAGACACCAGATAACTAATACCAGACACCTAATACCAGACACCAGATACCTAATACCAGACACTAGATACCTAATACCAGACACCAGATACCTAATACCAGACACCAGATAACTAATACCAGACAACAGATACCTAATACTAGACACCAGATAACTAATACCAGACACCAGATATCTAATACCAGACACCAGATACCTAATACCAGACACCAGATAACTAAAACCCGACACCAGATACCTAATACTAGACACCAGATACCTAATACCAGACACCAGATACCTAATACCAGACACCAGATACCTAATACCAGACACTAGATACCTAATACCAGACACCAGATACCTAATACCAGACACCAGATACCTGATTACATACACTAGATACCTAATACCAGACACCAGATAACTAATACCTGACACCAGATTCCTAATACCAGACACCAGATACCTAATACTAGACACCAGATAACTAATACCAGACACCAGATAACTAATACCAGACACCAGATAACTAATACCAGACACCAGATACCTAATACCAGACACTAGATACCTAATAGCAGACACCAGATACCTGATAACAGACACTAGATACCAATACCAGACACTAGATAACTAATACCAGACACCAGATATCTAATACCAGACACAAGATACCTAATACCAGACACCAGATACCTGATAACAGACACTAGATACCAATACCAGACACTAGATAACTAATACCAGACACCAGATACCTAATACTAGACACCAGATAACTAATACCAGACACCAGATACCTAATACCAGACACCAGATACCTAATACTAGACACCAGATAACTAATACCAGACACCAGATAACTAATACCAGACACCAGATACATAATACTAGACACCAGATAACTAATACCAGACACCAGATATCTAATACCAGACACCAGATTCCTAATACCAGACACCAGATACCTAATACCAGACACCAGATACCTAATACCAGACACCAGATACCTAATACCAGACACCAGATACCTAATACCAGACACCAGATAACTAATACCAGACACCAGATACCTAATACCAGACACCAGATACCTCATAACAGACACTAGATACCTAATACCAGACACTAGATACCTAATACCAGACACCAGATACCTAATACCAGACACCAGATACCTAATACCAGACACCAGATATCTAATACCAGACACTAGATACCTAATACCAGACACCAGATAACTAATACTAGACACCAGATATCTAATACCAGACACCAGATACCTAATACCAGACACCAGATAACTAATACCAGACACCAGATACCTAATACTAGATACCAGATACCTAATACCAGACACCAGATATCTAATACCAGACAGCAGATATCTAATACCAGACACCAGATAACTAATACCAGACACCAGATACCTAATACTAGACACTAGATACCTAATACCAGACACCAGATACCTAATACCAGACACCAGATACCTAATACCAGACACCAGATATCTAATACCAGACACTAGATACCTAATACCAGACACCAGATAACTAATACTAGACACCAGATATCTAATACCAGACACCAGATACCTAATACCAGACACCAGATAACTAATACCAGACACCAGATACCTAATACTAGACACCAGATAACTAATACCAGACACCAGATACCTAATACTAGACACCAGATAACTAATACCAGACACCAGATATCTAATACCAGACACAAGATACCTAATACCAGACACCAGATATCTGATAACAGACACTAGATACCAATACCAGACACTAGATAACTAATACCAGACACCAGATACCTAATACTAGACACCAGATAACTAATACCAGACACCAGATAACTAATACCAGACACCAGATACCTAATACCAGACACCAGATATCTAATAACAGACACCTAATTCCAGACACTAGATACCTAATACCAGACACCAGATAACTAATAAAAGACACCAGATACCTAATACCAGACACTAGATACTTAATACCAGACACCTAATACCAGACACCAGATACCTAATACCAGACACCAGATTCCTAATACCAGACACCAGATACCTAATACCAGACACCAGATACCTTATACCAGACACCTAATACCAGACACCAAATACCTAATACCAGACACCAGATACCTGATAACAGACACCAGATTCCTAATACCAGACACTAGATACCTAATACCAGACACCAGATACCTAATACCAGACACCAGATACCTAATACCAGACACCAGATAAATAATACCAGACACCTAATACCAGACACCAGATACCTAATACCAGACACTAGATACCTAATACCAGACACCAGATACCTAATACCAGACACCAGATACCTCATAACAGACACTAGATACCTAATACCAGACACTAGATACCTAATACCAGACACCAGATACCTAATACCAGACACCAGATACCTAATACCAGACACCAGATATCTAATACCAGACACTAGATACCTAATACCAGACACCAGATAACTAATACTAGACACCAGATATCTAATACCAGACACCAGATACCTAATACCAGACACCAGATAACTAATACCAGACACCAGATACCTAATACTAGACACCAGATACCTAATACCAGACACCAGATACCTAATATCAGACACCAGATATCTAATACTAGACACCAGATACCTAATACTAGACACCAGATAACTAATACCAGACACCAGATACCAAATACTAGACACCAGATAACTAATACCAGACACCAGATATCTAATACCAGACAGAAGATACCTAATACCAGACACCAGATACCTGATAACAGACACTAGATACCTAATACCAGACACTAGATAACTAATACCAGACACCAGATACCTAATACCAAACACCAACCAGATAACTAATACCAGACACCTAATACCAGACACAAGATCCCTAATACCAGACACAAGATACCTAATACCAGACACCAGATAACTAATACAAGACACCAGATACCTAATACTAGACACCAGATACCTAATACCCGACACCAGATACTTAATACCAGACACCAGATAACTAATACCAGACACCTAATACCAGACACCAGATACCTAACACCAGACACTAGATAACTAATACCAGACACCAGATACCTAATACTGGACACCAGATACCTAATACCAGACACCAGATCCCTAATACCAGACACAAAATACCTAATACAAGACACCAGATAACTAATACCAGACACCAGATACCTAATACTAGACACCAGATAACTAATACCAGACACCAGATACCTAATACCAGACACCAAATACCTAATACCAGACACCAGATAACTAATACCAGACACCTAATACCAGACACCAGATACCTAATACCAGACACTAGATACCTAATACCAGACACCAGATACCTAATACCAGACACCAGATAACTAATACCAGACACCAGATACCTAATACTAGACACCAGATAACTAATACCAGACACCAGATACCTAATACCAGACACCAGATAACTAATACCAGACACCAGATACCTAATACTAGACACCAGATACCTAATACCAGACACCAGATACCTAATACCAGACACCAGATACCTAATACCAGACACCAGATAACTAATACCAGACACCTAATACCAGACACCAGTTACCTAATACCAGACACTAGATACCTAATACCAGACACCAGATACCTAATACCAGACACCAGATACCTGATAACATACACTAGATACCTAATACCAGACACCAGATAACTAATACCAGACACCAGATTCCTAATACCAGACACCAGATACCTAATACTAGACACCAGATAACTCATACCAGACACCAAATAACTAATACCAGACACCAGATATCTAATACCAGACACCAGATACCTAATACCAGACACCAGATATCTAATACCAGACACCAGATACCTAATACCAGACACCAGATACCTAATACTAGACACAAGATACCTAATACCAGACACCAGATAACTAATACCAGACACAAGATAACTAATACCAGACACCAGATACCTAATACCAGACACCAGATACCTAATACTAGACACCAGATACCTAATACCAGACACCAGATACCTAATACCAGACACCAGATATCTAATACCAGACACCAGATACCTAATACCAGACACCAGATACCTAATACCAGACAACAGATTCCTAATACCAGACACCAGATACCTAACACCAGACACCAGATAACTAATACCAGACACCAGATAACTAATACCAGGCACCAGATAACTAATACCAGACACCAGATACCTAATACCAGACACCTAATACCAGACACTAGATACCTAATACCAGACACCAGATAACTAATAACAGACACAAGATACCTAATACCAGACACCAGATATCTAATACCAGACACCAGATACCTAATACCAGACACTAGATACCTAATACCAGTCACCAGATTACTAATACCAGACACCAGATATCTAATACCAGACACTAGATACCTAATACCAGACACCAGATATCTAATACCAGACACCAGATAACTAATATCAGACACCAAATATCTAATACCAGACACCAGATACCTAATACCAGACACCAGATACCTAATACTAGACACCAGATACCTCATAACAGACACTAGATACCTAATACCAGACACTAGATACCTAACACCAGACACCAGATACCTAATACCAGACACCAGATACCTAATACCAGACACCAGATACCTAATACTAGACACCAGATACCTAATACCAGACACCAGATAACTAATACCAGACACCAGATAACTAATACCAGACACCAGATACCTAATACCAGACACCAGATATCTAATACCAGACACCAGATACCTAATACCAGACCCCAGATACCTAATACCAGACACCAGATTCCTAATACCAGACACCAGATACCTAATACCAGACACCAGATAACTGATACCTGACACCAGATAACTAATACCAGACACCAGATAACTAATACCAGACACCAGATACCTAATACCAGACACTAGATACCTAATACCAGACACTAGATACCTAATACCAGACACCAGATTCCTAATACCAGACACCAGATACCTAATACCAGACACTAGATACCTAATACCAGTCACCAGATTACTAATACCAGACACCAGATATCTAATACCAGACACTAGATACCTAATACCAGACACCAGATATCTAATACCAGACACCAGATAACTAATACCAGACACCAGATATCTAATACCAGACACCAGATACCTAAATCCAGACACCAGATACCTAATACTAGACACCAGATACCTAATACCAGACACCAGATAACTAATACCAGACACCAGATAACTAATACCAGACACCAGATACCTAATACCAGACACCAGATAACTAATATTAGACACCAGATACCTAATATCAGACACCAGATACCTAATACCAGACACCAGATTCCTAATACCAGACACCAGATACCTAATACCAGACACCAGATAACTAATACCAGACACCAGATAACTAATACCAGACACCAGATACCTAATACCAGACACCAGATATCTAATACCAGACACCTAATACCAGACACTAGATACCTAATACCAGACACCAGATAACTAATAACAGACACCAGATACCTAATACCAGACACTAGATACTTAATACCAGACACCTAATACCAGACACCAGATACCTAATACCAGACACCAGATTCCTAATACCAGACACCAGATACCTAATACCAGACACCAGATACCTTATACCAGACACCTAATACCAGACACCAGATACCTAATACCAGACACCAGATACCTGATAACAGACACCAGATTCCTAATACCAGACACTAGATATCTAATACCAGACACCAGATACCTTATACCAGACACCAGATACCTAATACCAGACACCAGATAACTAATACCAGACACCTAATACCAGACACCAGATACCTAATACCAGACACTAGATACCTAATACCAGACACCAGATACCTAATACCAGACACCAGATACCTCATAACAGACACTAGATACCTAATATCAGACACCAGATAACTAATACCAGACACCTAATACCAGACACCAGTTACGTAATACCAGACACTAGATACCTAATACCAGACACCAGATACCTAATACCAGACACCAGATACCTGATAACAGACACCAGATACCTGATAACAGACACTAGATACCTAATACTAGACACCAGATAACTAATACCAGACACCAGATAACTAATACCAGACACCAGATACCTAATACCAGACACCAGATATCTAATACCAGACACCAGATATCTAATACCAGACAACAGATACCTAATACCAGACACCAGATATCTAATACCAAACACCAGATATCTAATACCAGACACCAGATTCCTAATACCATACACTAGATAACTAATACCAGACACCAGATACCTAATACCAGACACCAGATACCTAATACTAGACACCAGATAACTAATACCAGACACCAGATAACTAATACCAGACACCAGATACATAATACTAGACACCAGATAACTAATACCAGACACCAGGTATCTAATACCAGATACCAGATACCTAATTCCAGACACCAGATTCCTAATACCAGACACCAGATACCTAATACCAGACACCAGATACCTAATACTAGACACCAGATACCTAATACCAGACACCAGATACCTAATACCAGACACCAGATACCTAATACCAGACACCAGATAACTAATACCAGACACCTAATACCAGACACCAGTTACGTAATACCAGACACTAGATACCTAATACCAGACACCAGATACCTAATACCAGACACCAGATACCTGATAACAGACACTAGATACCTAATACCAGACACCAGATATCTAATTTCAGACACCAGATACCTAATACCAGACACCAGATAACTAATACCAGACACCAGATACCTAATACCAGACACCAGATACCTAATACCAGACACCAGATATCTAATAAAAGACACCAGATATCTAATACCAGACACCAGATACCTAATACCATACACTAGATACCTAATACCAGTCACCAGATTACTAATACCAGACACCAGATATCTAATACCAGACACTAGATACCTAATACCAGACACCAGATATCTAATACCAGACACCAGATACCTAATACCAGACACCAGATATCTAATACCAGACACCAGATACCTAATACCAGACACCAGATACCTAATACTAGACACCAGATACCTAATACCAGACACCAGATAACTAATACCAGACACAAGATAACTAATACCAGACACCAGATACCTAATACCAGACACCAGATACCTAATACTAGACACCAGATACCTAATACCAGACACCAGATACCTAATACCAGACACCAGATATCTAATACCAGACACCAGATACCTAATACCAGACACCAGATACCTAATACCAGACAACAGATTCCTAATACCAGACACCAGATACCTAATACCAGACACCAGATAACTAATACCAGACACCAGATAACTAATACCAGGCACCAGATAACTAATACCAGACACCAGATACCTAATACCAGACACCTAATACCAGACACTAGATACCTAATACCAGACACCAGATAACTAATAACAGACACAAGATACCTAATACCAGACACCAGATATCTAATACCAGACACCAGATACCTAATACCAGACACTAGATACCTAATACCAGTCACCAGATTACTAATACCAGACACCAGATATCTAATACCAGACACTAGATACCTAATACCAGACACCAGATATCTAATACCAGACACCAGATAACTAATATCAGACACCAAATATCTAATACCAGACACCAGATACCTAATACCAGACACCAGATACCTAATACTAGACACCAGATACCTCATAACAGACACTAGATACCTAATACCAGACACTAGATACCTAACACCAGACACCAGATACCTAATACCAGACACCAGATACCTAATACCAGACACCAGATACCTAATACTAGACACCAGATACCTAATACCAGACACCAGATAACTAATACCAGACACCAGATAACTAATACCAGACACCAGATACCTAATACCAGACACCAGATATCTAATACCAGACACCAGATACCTAATACCAGACCCCAGATACCTAATACCAGACACCAGATTCCTAATACCAGACACCAGATACCTAATACCAGACACCAGATAACTAATACCTGACACCAGATAACTAATACCAGACACCAGATAACTAATACTAAACACCAGATACCTAATACCAGACACTAGATACCTAATACCAGACACCAGATACCTAATACCAGACACCAGATTCCTAATACCAGACACCAGATACCTAATACCAGACACTAGATACCTAATACCAGTCACCAGATTACTAATACCAGACACCAGATATCTAATACCAGACACTAGATACCTAATACCAGACACCAGATATCTAATACCAGACACCAGATAACTAATACCAGACACCAGATATCTAATACCAGACACCAGATACCTAAATCCAGACACCAGATACCTAATACTAGACACCAGATACCTAATACCAGACACCAGATAACTAATACCAGACACCAGATAACTAATACCAGACACCAGATACCTAATACCAGACACCAGATAACTAATATTAGACACCAGATACCTAATATCAGACACCAGATACCTAATACCAGACACCAGATTCCTAATACCAGACACCAGATACCTAATACCAGACACCAGATAACTAATACCAGACACCAGATAACTAATACCAGACACCAGATACCTAATACCAGACACCAGATATCTAATACCAGACACCTAATACCAGACACTAGATACCTAATACCAGACACCAGATAACTAATAACAGACACCAGATACCTAATACCAGACACTAGATACTTAATACCAGACACCTAATACCAGACACCAGATACCTAATACCAGACACCAGATTCCTAATACCAGACACCAGATACCTAATACCAGACACCAGATACCTTATACCAGACACCTAATACCAGACACCAGATACCTAATACCAGACACCAGATACCTGATAACAGACACCAGATTCCTAATACCAGACACTAGATATCTAATACCAGACACCAGATACCTTATACCAGACACCAGATACCTAATACCAGACACCAGATAACTAATACCAGACACCTAATACCAGACACCAGATACCTAATACCAGACACTAGATACCTAATACCAGACACCAGATACCTAATACCAGACACCAGATACCTCATAACAGACACTAGATACCTAATACCAGACACTAGATACCTAATACCAGACACCAGATACCTAATACCAGACACCAGATACCTAATACCAGACACCAGATATCTAATACCAGACACTAGATACCTAATACCAGACACCCGATAACTAATACTAGACACCAGATATCTAATACCAGACACCAGATACCTAATACCAGACACCAGATAACTAATACCAGACACCAGATACCTAATACTAGACACCAGATACCTAATACCAGACACCAGATACCTAATACCAGACACCAGATATCTAATACCAGACACCAGATGCCTAATACTAGACACCAGATAACTAATACCAGACACCAGATACCTAATACTAGACACCAGATAACTAATACCAGACACCAGATATCTAATACCAGACACAAGATACCTAATACCAGACACCAGATACCTGATAACAGACACTAGATACCTAATACCAGACACTAGATAACTAATACCAGACACCAGATACCTAATACCAAACACCAGATAACTAATACCAGACACCTAATACCAGACACCAGATCCCTAATACCAGACACAAGATACCTAATACCAGACACCAGATAACTAATACCAGACACCAGATACCTAATATCAGACACCAGATAACTAATACCAGACACCAGATAACTAATACCAGACACCAGATAACTAATACCAGACACCAGATAACTAATACCAGACACCAGATAACTAATACCAGACACCAGATAACTAATACCAAACACCAGATTCCTAATACCAGACACCAGGTTCCTAATACCAGACACCAGATACCTAATACCAGCCACCAGATACCTAATACCAGACACCAGATAACTAATACCAGACACCAGATAACTAATACCAGACACCAGATAACTAATACCAGACAGCAGTTTCCTAATACCAGACACCAGATACCTAATACCAGACACTAGATAACTAATACCAGACACCAGATACCTAATACTAGACACCAGATACCTAATACCAGACACCAGATACCTTATACCAGACACCAGATATCTAATACCAGACACCAGATATCTAATACCAGACACCAGATTCCTAATACCAGACACTAGATACCTAATACCAGACACCAGATACCTAATACCAGACACCAGATAACTAATACCAGACACCAGATAACTAATACCAGACACCAGATAACTAATACCAGACACCAGATAACTAATACCAGACACCAGATATCTAATACCAGACACCAGATATCTAATACCAGACACCAGATACCTAATACCAGGCACCAGGTTCCTAATACCAGACACCAGATACCTAATACCAGACACCAGATAACTAATACCAGACACCAGATACCTAATACCAGACACCAGATACCTAATACCAGACACCAGATTCCTAATACCAGACACCAGATACCTAATACCAGACACTAGATACCTAATACCAGACACCAGATTACTAATACCAGACACCAGATATCTAATACCAGACACTAGATAACTAATACCAGACACCAGATACCTATCACCAGACACCAGATTCCTAATACCAGACACCAGATACCTAATACCAGACACTAGATATCTAATACCAGACACCAGATAACTAATACCAGACACCAGATAACTAATACCAGACACCAGATACCTAATACCAGACACCAGATAACTAATACCAGACACCAGATATCTAATACCAGACAGCAGATACCTAATACCAGACACCAGATACCTAATACTAGACACCAGATACCTAATACCAGACACCAGATAACTAATACCAGACACCAGATAACTAATACCAGACACCAGATACCTAATACTAGACACCAGATATCTAATACCAGACACCAGATACCTAATACCAGACACCAGATACTTAATACCAGACACCATATTCCTAATACCAGACACCAGATCCCTAATACCAGACACCAGATAACTAATACCAGACACCAGATAACTAATACCAGACACCAGATAACTAATACCAGACACCAGATACCTAATACCAGACACCAGATACCTAATACCAGACACCAGATAACTAATAACAGACACCAGATACCTAATACCAGACAGTAGATACTTAATACCAGACACCTAATACCAGACACCAGATACCTAATACCAGACACCAGATTCCTAATACCAGATACCTAATACCAGATACCAGATAACTAATACCAGACACCAGATATCTAATACCAGACACCTAGTACCAGACACTAGATACCTAATACCAGACACCAGATAACTAATAACAGACACCAGATACCTAATACCAGACACTAGACACCTTATACCAGACACCTAATACCAGACACCAGATACCTAATACCAGACTCCAGATACCTGTTAACAGACACCAGATTCCTAATACCAGACACTAGATACCTAATACCAGACACCAGATACCTAATACCAGACACCAGATACCTAATACCAGACACCAGATAACTAATACCAGACACCTAATACCAGACACCAGATACCTAATACCAGACACTAGATACCTAATACCAGACACCAGATACCTAATACTTGACACCAGATACGTAATACTTGACACCAGATACCTAATACCAGACACCTAATACCAGACACCAGTTACCTAATACCAGACACTAGATACCTAATACCAGACACCAGATACCTAATACCAGACACCAGATACCTGATAACATACACTAGATACCTAATACCAGACACCAGATAACTAATACTAGACACCAGATATCTAATACCAGACACCAGATACCTAATACCAGACACCAGATAGCTAATACCAGACACCAGATACCTAATACTAGACACCAGATACCTAATACCAGACACCAGATACCTAATACTAGACACCAGATATCTAATACCAGACACCAGATACCTAATACTAGACACCAGATAACTAATACCAGACACCAGATATCTAATACCAGACACAAGATACCTAATACCAGACACCAGATACCTGATAACAGACACTAGATACCTAATACCAGACACTAGATAACTAATACCAGACACCAGATACCTAATACCAAACACCAGATAACTAATACCAGACACCTAATACCAGATTCAAGATCCCTAATACCAGACACAAGATACCTAATACCAGACACCAGCTAACTAATACCAGACACCAGATACCTAATACTTGACACCAGATACCTAATACCAGACACCAGATACCTAATACCAGACACCAGATAACTAATACCAGACACCTAATACCAGACACCAGATACCTAACACCAGACACTAGATAACTAATACCAGACACCAGATACCTAATACTAGACACCAGATACCTAATACCAGACACCAGATCCCTAATACCAGACACAAAATACCTAATACAAAACACCAGATAACTAATACCAGACACCAGATACCTAATACTAGACACCAGATAACTAATACCAGACACCAGATACCTAATACCAGACACCAAATACCTAATACCAGACACCAGATAACTAATACCAGACACCTAATACCAGACACCAGATACCTAATACCAGACACTAGATACCTAATACCAGACACCAGATACCTAATACCAGACACCAGATAACTAATACCAGACACCAGATACCTAATACTAGACACCAGATAACTAATACCAGACACCAGATATCTAATACCAGACACCAGATACCTAATACCAGACACCAGATAACTAAAACCCGACACCAGATACCTAATACTAGACACCAGATACCTAATACCAGACACCAGATACCTAATACCAGACACTAGATACCTAATACCAGACACCAGATACCTAATACCAGACACCAGATACCTGATTACATACACTAGATACCTAATACCAGACACCAGATAACTAATACCAGACACCAGATTCCTAATACCAGACAGCAGATACCTAATACTAGACACCAGATAACTAATACCAGACACCAGATAACTAATACCAGACACCAGATAACTAATACCAGACACCAGATACCTAATACCAGACACTAGATACCTAATACCAGACACCAGATACCTAATACCAGACACCAGATACCTGATAACATACACTAGATACCTAATACCAGACACCAGATAACTAATACCAGACACCAGAAACCTAATACTAGACACCAGATAACTAATACCAGGCACCAGATATCTAATACCAGATACCTAATACCAGACACCAGATTCCTAATACCAGACACCAGATACCTAATACCAGACACCAGATACGTAATACTTGACACCAGATACCTAATACCAGACACCAGATACCTAATACCAGACACCTAATACCAGACACCAGTTACCTAATACCAGACACTAGATACCTAATACCAGACACCAGATACCTAATACCAGACACCAGATACCTGATAACATACACTAGATACCTAATACCAGACACCAGATAACTAATACCAGACACCAGATTCCTAATACCAGACACCAGATACCTAATACTAGACACCAGATAACTAATACCAGACACCAGATAACTAATACCAGACACCAGATACCTAATACTAGACACCAGATACCTAATACCAGACACCAGATACCTAATACCAGACACCAGATATCTAATACCAGACACCAGATATCTAATACCAGACACCAGATTCCTAATACCAGACACTAGATAACTAATACCAGACACCAGATACCTAATACCAGACACCAGATACCTAATACCAGACACCAGATACCTAATACTAGACACCAGATAACTAATACCAGACACCAAATAACTAATACCAGACACCAGATACATAATAGTAGACACCAGATAACTAATACCAGACACCAGATATCTAATACCAGATACCTAATACCAGACACCAAATTCCTAATACCAGACACCAGATACCTAATACCAGACACCAGATACCTAATACTAGACACCAGATACCTAATACCAGACACCAGATACCTAATACCAGACACCAGATACCTAATACCAGACACCAGATAACTAATACCAGACACCAGATACCTAATACCAGACACCAGATACCTCATAACAGACACTAGATACCTAATACCAGACACTAGATACCTAATACCAGACACCAGATACCTAATACCAGACACCAGATACCTAATACCAGACACCAGATATCTAATACCAGACACTAGATACCTAATACCAGACACCAGATAACTAATACAAGACACCAGATATCTAATACCAGACACCAGATACCTAATACCAGACACCAGATAACTAATACCAGACACCAGATTCCTAACACTAGACACCAGATACCTAATACCAGACACCAGATACCTAATACCAGACACCAGATATCTAATACCAGACACCAGATACCTAATACTAGACACCAGATAACTAATACCAGACACCAGATACCTAATACTAGACACCAGATAACTAATACCAGACACCAGATATCTAATACCAGACACAAGATACCTAATACCAGACACCAGATACCTGATAACAGACACTAGATACCAATACCAGACACTAGATAACTAATACCAGACACCAGATACCTAATACTAGACACCAGATAACTAATACCAGACACCAGATACCTAATACCAGACACCAGATATCTAATACCAGACACCAGATATCTAATACCAGACACCAGATTCCTAAAACCAGACACTAGATAACTAATACCAGACACCAGATACCTAATACCAGACACCAGATACCTAATACCAGACACCAGATACCTAATACTAGACACCAGATAACTAATACCAGACACCAGATAACTAATACCAGATACAAGATACATAATACTAGACACCAGATAACTAATACCAGACACCAGATATCTAATACCAGATACCTAATACCAGACACCAGATTCCTAATACCAGACACCAGATACCTAATACCAGACACCAGATACCTAATACTAGACACCAGATACCTAATACCAGACACCAGATACCTAATACCAGACACCAGATACCTAATACCAGACACCAGATAACTAATACCAGACACCAGATACCTAATACCAGACACCAGATACCTCATAACAGACACTAGATACCTAATACCAGACACTAGATACCTAATACCAGACACCAGATACCTAATACCAGACACCAGATACCTAATACCAGACACCAGATATCTAATACCAGACACTAGATACCTAATACCAGACACCAGATAACTAATACTAGACACCAGATATCTAATACCAGACACCAGATACCTAATACTAGACACCAGATAACTAATACCAGACACCAGATACCTAATACTAGACACCAGATACCTAATACCAGACACCAGATACCTAATACCAGACACCAGATATCTAATACCAGACACCAGATACCTAATACTAGACACCAGATAACTAACACCAGACACCAGATACCTAATACTAGACACCAGATAACTAATACCATACACCAGATATCTAATACCAGACACATGATACCTAATACCAGACACCAGATACCTGATAACAGACACTAGATACCAATACCAGACACTAGATAACTAATACCAGACACCAGCTACCTAATACTAGACACCAGATAACTAATACCAGACACCAGATAACTAATACCAGACACCAGATACCTAATACCAGACACCAGATATCTAATACCAGACACCTAATACCAGACACTAGATACCTAATACCAGACACCAGATAACTAATAAAAGATACCAGATACCTAATACCAGACACTAGATACTTAATACCAGACACCTAATACCAGACACCAGATGCCTAATACCAGACACCAGATTCCTAATACCAGACACCAGATACCTAATACCAGACACCAGATACCTTATACCAGACACCTAATACCAGACACCAGATACCTAATACCAGACACCAGATACCTGATAACAGACACCAGATTCCTAATACCAGACACTAGATACCTAATACCAGACACCAAATACCTAATACCAGACACCAGATACCTAATACCAGACACCAGATACCTAATACCAGACACCTAATACCAGACACCAGATACCTAATACCAGACACTAGATACCTAATACCAGACACCAGATACCTAATACCAGACACCAGATACCTCATAACAGACACTAGATACCTAATACCAGACACTAGATACCTAATACCAGACACCAGATACCTAATACCAGACACCAGATACCTAATACCAGACACCAGATATCTAATACCAGACACTAGATACCTAATACCAGACACCAGATAACTAATACTAGACACCATATATCTAATACCAGACACCAGATACCTTATACCAGACACCAGATAACTAATACCAGACACCAGATACCTAATACTAGACACCAGATACCTAATACCAGACACCAGATACCTAATACCAGACACCGGATATCTAATACCAGACACCAGATACCTAATACTAGACACCAGATAACTAATACCAGACACCAGTTTCCTAATACTAGACACCAGATAACTAATACCAGACACCAGATATCTAATACCAGACACAAGATACCTAATACCAGACACCAGATACCTGATAACAGACACTAGATACCTAATACCAGACACTAGATAACTAATACCAGACACCAGATACCTAATACCAAACACCAGATAACTAATACCAGACACCTAATACCAGACACAAGATCCCTAATACCAGACACAAGATACCTAATACCAGACACCAGATAACTAATACCAGACACCAGATACCTAACACTAGACACCAGATACCTAATACCAGACACCAGATACCTAATACCAGACACCAGATAACTAATACAAGACACCTAATACCAGACACCAGATACCTAACACCAGACACTAGATAACTAATACCAGACACCAGATACCTAATACTAGACACCAGATACCTAATACCAGACACCAGATCCCTAATACCAGACACAAAATACCTAATACAAGACACCAGATAACTAATACCAGACACCAGATACCTAATACTAGACACCAGATAACTAATACCAGACACCAGACACCTATTACCAGACACCAAATACCTAATACCAGACACCAGATAACTAATACCAGACACCTAATACCAGACACCAGATACCTAATACCAGACACTAGATACCTAATACCAGACACCAGATACCTAATACCAGACACCAGATAACTAATACCAGACACCAGATACCTAATACTAGACACCAGATAACTAATACCAGACACCAGATACCTAATACCAGACACCAGATAACTAATACCAGACACCAGATACCTAATACCAGACACCAGATACCTAATACCAGACACCAGATATCTAATACCAGACACCAGATATCTAATACCAGACACCAGATTCCTAATACCAGACACTAGATAACTAATACCAGACACCAGATACCTAATACCAGACACCAGATACCTAATACTAGACACCAGATAACTAATACCAGACACCAGATAACTAATACCAGACACCAGATACATAATACTAGACACCAGATGACTAATACCAGACACCAGGTATCTAATACCAGATACCAGATACCTAATTCCAGACACCAGATTCCTAATACCAGACACCAAATACCTAATACCAGACACCAGATACCTAATACTAGACACCAGATACCTAATACCAGACACCAGATACCTAATACCAGACACCAGATACCTAATACCAGACACCAGATAACTAATACCAGACACGTAATACCAGACACCAGTTACGTAATACCAGACACTAGATACCTAATACCAGACACCAGATACCTAATACCAGACACCAGATACCTGATAACAGACACTAGATACCTAATACCAGACACCAGATACCTAATACTAGACACCAGATAACTAATACCAGACACCAGATAACTAATACCAGACACCAGATACCTAATACTAGACACCAGATACCTAATACCAGACACCAGATACCTAATACCAGACACCAGATATCTAATACCAGACACCAGATATCTAATACCATACACCAGATACCTAATACCAGACACTAGATACCTAATACCAGTCACCAGGATTACTAATACCAGACACCAGATATCTAATACCAGACACTAGATACCTAATACCAGACACCTGATATCTAATACCAGAGACCAGATAACTAATACCAGACACCAGATATCTAATACCAGACACCAGATACCTAATACCAGACACCAGATACCTAATACTAGACACCAGATACCTAATACCAGACACCAGATAACTAATACCAGACACAAGATAACTAATACCAGACACCAGATACCTAATACCAGACACCAGATATCTAATACCAGACACCAGATACCTAATACCAGACACCAGATACCTAATTCCAGACACCAGATTCCTAATACCAGACACCAGATACCTAATACCAGACACCAGATAACTAATACCAGACACCAGATAACTAATACCAGACACCAGATAACTAATACCAGACACCAGATACCTAATACCAGACACCAGATAACTAATACCAGACACCAGATAACTAATACCAGACACCAGATACCTAATACCAGACACCAGATATCTAATACCAGACACCAGATACCTAATACCAGACAACAGATTCCTAATACCAGACACCAGATACCTAATACCAGACACCAGATAACTAATACCAGACACCAGATAACTAATACCAGACACCAGATAACTAAACCCAGACACCAGATACCTAATACCAGACACCTAATACCAGACACTAGACACCTAATACCAGACACCAGATAACTAATAACAGACACAAGATACCTAATACCAGACACCAGATATCTAATACCAGACACCAGATATCTAATACCAGACACCAGATACCTAATACCAGACACTAGATACCTAATACCAGTCACCAGATTACTAATACGAGACACCAGATATCTAATACCAGACACTAGATACCTAATACCAGACACCAGATATCTAATACCAGACACCAGATAACTAATATCAGACACCAGATATCTAATACCAGACACCAGATACCTAATACCAGACACCAGATACCTAATACTAGACACCAGATACCTAATACCAGACACCAGATAACTAATACCAGACACCAGATACCTAATACCAGACACCAGATACCTCATAACAGACACTAGATACCTAATACCAGACACTAGATACCTAATACCAGACACCCGATACCTAATACCAGACACCAGATACCTAAAAACAGACACCAGATACCTAATACTAGACACCAGATACCTAATACCAGACACCAGATAACTAATACCAGACACCAGATAACTAATACCAGACACCAGATACCTAATACCAGACACCAGATATCTAATACCAGACACCAGATACCTAATACCAGACACCAGATTCCTAATACCAGACACCAGATACCTAATACCAGACACCAGATAACTAATACCTGACACCAGATAACTAATACCAGACACCAGATAACTAATACCAGACACCAGATACCTAATACCAGACACCAGATATCTAATACCAGACACCTAATACCAGACACTAGATACCTATTACCAGACACCAGATAACTAATAACAGACACCAGATACCTAATACCAGACACTAGATACTTAATACCAGACACCTATTACCAGACGCCAGATACCTAATACCAGACACCAGACACCTAATACCAGACACCAGACACCTAATACAAGACACCAGATACCTAATACCAGACACCAGATAACTAATACCAGACACCTAATACCAGACACCAGTTCCCTAATACCAGACACTAGATACCTAATACCAGACACCAGATACCTAATACCAGACACCAGACACCAGATACCTCATAACAGACACTAGATACCTAATACCAGACACTAGATACCTAATACCAGACACCAGATACCTAATACCAGACACCAGATATCTAATACCAGACACTAGATACCTAATACCAGACACCAGATAACTAATACTAGACACCAGATATCTAATACCAGACACTAGATACCTAATACCAGACACCAGATAACTAATACCAGACACCAGATACCTAATACTAGACACCAGATACCTAATACCAGACACCAGATACCTAATACCAGACACCAGATATCTAATACCAGATACCAGATACCTAATACTAGACACCAGATAACTAATACCAGACACCAGATACCTAATACTAGACACCAGATACCTAATACCAGACACCAGATACCTAATACCAGACACCAGATATCTAATACCAGACACCAGATACCTAATACCAGACACCAGATACCTAATACTAGACACCAGATAACTAATACCAGACACCAGATACATAATACTAGACACCAGATAACTAATACCAGACACCAGGTATCTAATACCAGATACCAGATACCTAATTCCAGACACCAGATTCCTAATACCAGACACCAGATACCTAATACCAGACACCAGATACCTAATACTAGACACCAGATACCTAATACCAGACACCAGATACCTAATACCAGACACCAGATACCTAACACCAGACACCAGATAACTAATACCAGACACCTAATACCAGACACCAGTTACGTAATACCAGACACTAGATACCTAATACCAGACACCAGATACCTAATACCAGACACCAGATACCTGATAACAGACACTAGATACCTAATACCAGACACCAGATACCTAATACTAGACACCAGATAACTAATACCAGACACCAGATAACTAATACCAGACACCAGATACCTAATACTAGACACCAGATACCTAATACCAGACACCAGATACCTAATACCAGACACCAGATATCTAATACCAGACACCAGATACCTAATACCAGACACTAGATACCTAATACCAGTCACCAGATTACTAATACCAGACACCAGATATCTAATACCAGACACTAGATACCTAATACCAGACACCAGATATCTAATACCAGACACCAGATAACTAATACCAGACACCAGATATCTAATACCAGACACCAGATACCTAATACCAGACACCAGATACCTAATACTAGACACCAGATACCTAATACCAGACACCAGATAACTAATACCAGACACAAGATAACTAATACCAGACACCAGATACCTAACACCAGACACCAGATATCTAATACCAGACACCAGATACCTAATACCAGACACCAGATACCTAATACCAGACACCAGATTCCTAATACCAGACACCAGATACCTAATACCAGACACCAGATAACTAATACCAGACACCAGATAACTAATACCAGACACCAGATAACTAATACCAGACACCAGATACCTAATACCAGACACCAGATAACTAATACCAGACACCAGATAACTAATACCAGACACCAGATACCTAATATTAGACACCAGATATCTAATACCAGACACCAGATACCTAATACCAGACACCAGATACCTAATACCAGACAACAGATTCCTAATACCAGACACCAGATACCTAATACCAGACACCAGATAACTAATACCAGACACCAGATAACTAATACCAGACACCAGATACCTAATACCAGACACCTAATACCAGACACTAGATACCTAATACCAGACACCAGATAACTAATAACAGACACAAGATACCTAATACCAGACACCAGATATCTAATACCAGACACCAGATATCTAATACCAGACACCAGATACCTAATACCAGACACTAGATACCTAATACCAGTCACCAGATTACTAATACGAGACACCAGATATCTAATACCAGACACTAGATACCTAATACCAGACACCAGATATCTAATACCAGACACCAGATAACTAATATCAGACACCAGATATCTAATACCAGACACCAGATACCTAATACCAGACACCAGATACCTAATACTAGACACCAGATACCTAATACCAGACACCAGATAACTAATACCAGACACCAGATACCTAATACCAGACACCAGATACCTCATAACAGACACTAGATACCTAATACCAGACACTAGATACCTAATACCAGACACCAGATACCTAATACCAGACACCAGATACCTAATACCAGACACCAGATACCTAATACTAGACACCAGATACCTAATACCAGACACCAGATAACTAATACCAGACACCAGATAACTAATACCAGACACCAGATACCTAATACCAGACACCAGATATCTAATACCAGACACCAGATACCTAATACCAGACACCAGATACCTAATACCAGACACCAGATTCCTAATACCAGACACCAGATACCTAATACCAGACACCAGATAACTAATACCTGACACCAGATAACTAATACCAGACACCAGATAACTAATACCAGACACCAGATACCTAATACCAGACACCAGATATCTAATACCAGACACCTAATACCAGACACTAGATACCTAATACCAGACACCAGATAACTAATAACAGACACCAGATACCTAATACCAGACACTAGATACTTAATACCAGACACCTAATACCAGACGCCAGATACCTAATACCAGACACCAGACACCTAATACCAGACACCAGACACCTAATACAAGACACCAGATACCTAATACCAGACACCAGATAACTAATACCAGACACCTAATACCAGACACCAGTTCCCTAATACCAGACACTAGATACCTAATACCAGACACCAGATACCTAATACCAGACACCAGACACCAGATACCTCATAACAGACACTAGATACCTAATACCAGACACTAGATACCTAATACCAGACACCAGACACCTAATACCAGACACCAGATAACTAATAGCAGACACCAGATATCTAATACTAGACACCAGATACCTAATACCAGACACCAGATACCTAATACCAGACACCAGATATCTAATACCAGACACCAGATAACTAATACCAGACACCAGATACCTGATAACAGACACTAGATACCTAATACCAGACACTAGATAACTAATACCAGACACCAGATACCTAATACCAAACACCAGATAACTAATACCAGACACCTAATACCAGACACCAGATCCCTAATACCAGACACAAGATACCTAATACCAGACACCAGATAACTAATACCAGACACCAGATACCTAATACTAGACACCTAATACCAGACACCAGATACCTAATACCAGACACCAGATAACTAATACCAGACACCTAATACCAGACACCAGATACCTAATACCAGACACTAGATAACTAATACCAGACACCAGATACCTAATACTAGACACCAGATACCTAATACCAGACACCAGATCCCTAATACCAGACACAAAATACCTAATACAAGACACCAGATAACTAATACCAGACACCAGATACCTAATACTAGACACCAGATAACTAATACCAGACACCAGATACCTAATATCTGACACCTAATACCAGACACCAGATAACTAATACCAGACACCTAATACCAGACACCAGATACCTAATACCAGACACTAGATACCTAATACCAGACACCAGATACCTAATACCAGACACCAGATAACTAATACCAGACACCAGATACCTAATACTAGACACCAGATAACTTACCAGACACCAGATATCTAATACCAGACACAAGATACCTAATACCAGACACCAGATACCTGATAACAGATACTAGATACCTAATACCAGACACTAGATAACTAATACCAGACACCAGATACCTAATACCAAACACCAGATAACTAATACCAGACACCTAATACCAGACACCAGATCCCTAATACCCGACACAAGATACCTAATACCAGACACCAGATAACTAATACCAGACACCAGATACCTAATACTAGACACCAGACACCTAATACCAGACACCAGATACCTAATACCAGACACCAGATAACTAATACCAGACACCTAATACCAGACACCAGAGACCTAATACCAGACACTAGATAACTAATACCAGACACCAGATACCTAATACTAGACACCAGATACCTAATACCAGACACCAGATCCCTAATACCAGACACAAAATACCTAATACAAGACACCAGATAACTAATACCAGACACCAGATACCTAATACTAGACACCAGATAACTAATACCAGACACCAGATACCTAATATCAGACACTAGATACCTAATACCAGACACCAGATACCTAATACCAGACACCAGATAACTAATACCAGATACCAGATACCTAATACTAGACACCAGATAACTAATACCAGACACCAGATATCTAATACCAGACACCAGATACCTAATACCAGACACCAGATAACTAATACCAGACACCAGATACCTAATGCCAGACACCAGATACCTAATACCAGACACCAGATACCTAATACCAGACACCAGATAACTAATACCAGTCACCAGATAACTAATACCAGACACCAGATATCTAATACCAGACACTAGATACCTAATACCAGACACTAGATACCTAATACCAGACACCAGATACCTAATACCAGACACCAGATACCTAATACCAGACACCAGATATCTAATACCAGACAATAGATACCTAATACCAGACACCAGATAACTAATACTTGACACCAGATATCTAATACCAGACACCTAATACCAGACACTAGATACCTAATACCAGACACCAGATAACTAATAACAGACAACAGATACCTAATACCAGACACTAGATACTTAATACCAGACACTTAATACCAGACACCAGATACCTAATACCAGACACCAGATTCCTAATACCAGACACCAGATACCTAATACCAGACACCAGATACCTTATACCAGACACCTAATACCAGACACCTAATAGCAGACACCAGATACCTAATACCAGACACCAGATACCTGATAACAGACACCAGATTCCTAATACCAGACACTAGATACCTAATACAAGACACCAGATAACTAATACCAGACACCAGATACCTAATACTAGACACCAGATAACTAATACCAGACACCAGATACCTAATACCAGACACCAAATACCTAATACCAGACACCAGATATCTAATACCAGACACTAGATACCTAATACCAGACACCAGATAACTAATACTTGACACCAGATATCTAATACCAGACACCTAATACCAGACACCAGATATCTAATACCAGACACCAGATACCTAATACCAAACACCAGATAACTAATATTAGACACCTAATACCAGACACCAGATCCCTAATACCAGACATAAGATACCTAATACCAGACACCAGATACCTAATACCAGACACCAGATACCTAATACCAGACACCAGATATCTAATACCAGACACTAGATACCTAATACCAGACACCAGATAACTAATACTTGACACCAGATATCTAATACCAGACACCTAATACCAGACACCAGATATCTAATACCAGACACCAGATACCTAATACCAAACACCAGATAACTAATATTAGACACCTAATACCAGACACCAGATCCCTAATACCAGACACAAGATACCTAATACCAGACACCAGATAACTAATACCAGACACCAGATACCTAATACTAGACATCAGATACCTAATACCAGACACCAGATACCTAATACCAGACACCAGATAACTAATACCAGACACCTAATACCAGACACCAGATAGCTAATACCAGACACTAGATAACTAATACCAGACACCAGACACCAGATACCTAATACTAGACACCAGATACCTAATAGCAGACACCAGATCCCTAATACCAGACACAAAATACCTAATACAAGACACCAGATAACTAATACCAGACACCAGATACCTAATACTAGACACCAGATATCTAATACCAGACACCAGATACCTAATACCAGACACTAGATACCTAATACCAGTCACCAGATTACTAATACCAGACACCAGATACCTAATACCAGACACCAGATACCTAATACCAGACACCAGATATCTAATACCAGACACCAGATACCTAATACTAGACACCAGATAACTAATACCAGACACCAGATACCTAATACCAAACACCAGATAACTAATATTAGACACCTAATACCAGACACCAGATCCCTAATACCAGACACAAGATACCTAATACCAGACACCAGATAACTAATACCAGACACCAGATACCTAATACTAGACACCAGATACCTAATACCAGATACCAGATACCTAATACCAGACACCAGATAACTAATACCAGACACCTAATACCAGACACCAGATATCTAATACCAGACACCAGATACCTAATACTAGACACCAGATAACTAATACCAGACACCAGATACCTAATACCAAACACCAGATAACTAATATTAGACACCTAATACCAGACACCAGATCCCTAATACCAGACACAAGATACCTAATACCAGACACCAGATAACTAATACCAGACACCAGATACCTAATACTAGACACCAGATACCTAATACCAGACACCAGATACCTAATACCAGACACCAGATATCTAATACCAGACACCAGATACCTAATACTAGACACCAGATAACTAATACCAGACACCAGATACCTAATACCAAACACCAGATAACTAATATTAGACACCTAATACCAGACACCAGATCCCTAATACCAGACACAAGATACCTAATACCAGACACCAGATAACTAATACCAGACACCAGATACCTAATACTAGACACAAGATACCTAATACCAGACACCAGATAACTAATACCAGACACCAGATACCTAATACTAGACACCAGATACCTAATACCAGACACCAGATACCTAATACCAGACACCAGATAACTAATACCAGACACCTAATACCAGACACCAGATACCTAATACCAGACACTAGATAACTAATACCAGACACCAGACACCAGATACCTAATACTAGACACCAGATACCTAATACCAGACACCAGATCCCTAATACCAGACACAAAATACCTAATACAAGACACCAGATAACTAATACCAGACACCAGATACCTAATACTAGACACCAGATAACTAATACCAGACACCAGATACCTAATACCAGACACCAAATACCTAATACCAGACACCAGATAACTAATACCAGACACCTAATACCAGACACCAGATACCTAATACCAGACACTAGATACCTAATACCAGACACCAGATACCTAATACCAGACACCAGATAACTAATACCAGACACCAGATACCTAATACTAGACACCAGATAACTAATACCAGACACCAGATATCTAATACCAGACACCAGATACCTAATACCAGACACCAGATAACTAATACCAGACACCAGATACCTAATACAAGACACCAGATACCTAATACCAGACACCAGATTCCTAATACCAGACACCAGATACCTAATACCAGACACCAGATAACTAATACCAGACACCTAATACCAGACACCAGATAACTAATACCAGACACCAGATACCTAATACTAGACACCAGATACCTAATACCAGACACCAGATACCTAATACCAGACACCAGATATCTAATACCAGACACCAGATATCTAATACCAGACACCAGATACCTAATACCAGACACTAGATACCTAATACCAGTCACCAGATTACTAATACCAGACACCAGATATCTAATACCAGACACTAGATACCTAATACCAGACACTAGATACCTAATACCAGACACCAGATACCTAATACCAGACACCAGATACCTAATACCAGACACCAGATATCTAATACCAGACACTAGATACCTAATACCAGACACCAGATAACTAATACTAGACACCAGATATCTAATACCAGACACATAATACCAGACACTAGATACCTAATACCAGACACCAGATAACTAATAACAGACAACAGATACCTAATACCAGACACTAGATACTTAATACCAGACACCAGATACCTAATACCAGACACCAGATTCCTAATACCAGACACCAGATACCTAATACCAGACACCAGATACCTTATACCAGACACCTAATACCAGACACCAGATACCTAATACCAGACACCAGATACCTGATAACAGACACCAGATTCCTAATACCAGACACTAGATACCTAATACCAGACACCAGATACCTAATACCAGACACCAGATGCCTAATACCAGACACCAGATAACTAATACCAGACATCTAATACCAGACACCAGATACCTAATACCAGACACTAGATACCTAATACCAGACACCAGATACCTAATACCAGACACCAGATACCTGATAACAGACACTAGATACCTACTACCAGACACTAGATACCTAATACCAGACACCAGATACCTAATACCAGACACCAGATACCTAATACCAGACACCAGATATCTAATACCAGACACTAGATACCTAATACCAGACACCAGATAACTAATACTAGACACCTGATATCTAATACCAGACACAAGATACCTAATACCAGACACCAGATAACTAATACCAGACACCAGATACCTAATACTAGACACCAGATACCTAATACCAGACACCAGATACCTAATACCAGACACCAGATATCTAATACCAGACACCAGATACCTAATACTAGACACCAGATAACTAATACCAGACACCAGATACCTAATACTAGACACCAGATAAATAATACCAGACACCAGATATCTAATATCAGACACAAGATACCTAATACCAGACACCAGATACCTGATAACAGACACAAGATACCTAATACCAGACACTAGATAACTAATACCAGACACCAGATACCTAATACCAAACACCAGATAACTAATACCAGACACCTAATACCAGACACCAGATCCTTAATACCAGACACAAGATACCTAATACCAGACACCAGATAACTAATACCAGACACCAGATACCTAATACTAGACACCAGATACCTAATACCAGACACCAGATACCTAATACCAGACACCAGATAACTAATACCAGACACCTAATACCAGACACCAGATACCTAATACCAGACACTAGATAACTAATACCAGACACCAGACACCAGATACCTAATACTAGACACCAGATACCTAATACCAGACACCAGATCCCTAATACCAGACACAAAATACCTAATACAAGACACCAGATAACTAATACCAGACACCAGATACCTAATACTAGACACCAGATAACTAATACCAGACACCAGATACCTAATACCAGACACCAAATACCTAATACCAGACACCAGATAACTAATACCAGACACCTAATACCAGACACCAGATACCTAATACCAGACACTAGATACCTAATACCAGACACCAGATACCTAATACCAGACACCAGATAACTAATACCAGACACCAGATACCTAATACTAGACACCAGATAACTAATACCAGACACCAGATATCTAATACCAGACACCAGATACCTAATACCAGACACCAGATAACTAATACCAGACACCAAATACCTAATACTAGACACCAGATACCTAATACCAGACACCAGATACCTAATACCAGACACCAGATACCTAATACCAGACACCAGATAACTAATACCAGACACCTAATACCAGACACCAGTTACCTAATACCAGACACTAGATACCTAATACCAGACACCAGATACCTAATACCAGACACCAGATACCTGATAACATACACTAGATACCTAATACCAGACACCAGATAACTAATACCAGACACCAGATTCTTAATACCAGACACCAGATACCTAATACTAGACACCAGATAACTAATACCAGACACCAGATAACTAATACCAGACACCAGATACCTAATACTAGACACCAGATACCTAATACCAGACACCAGATACCTAATACCAGACACCAGATATCTAATACCATACACCAGATATCTAATACCAGACACCAGATTCCTAATACAAGACACTAGATAACTAATACCAGACACCAGATACCTAATACCAGACACCAGATACCTAATACTAGACACCAGATAACTAATACCAGACACCAGATAACTAATACCAGACACCAGATACATAATACTAGACACCAGATAACTAATACCAGACACCAGATATCTAATACCAGATACCAGATACCTAATACCAGACACCAGATACCTAATACCTGACACCAGATACCTAATACTAGACACCAGATACCTAATACCAGACACTAGATACCTAATACCAGACACCAGATACCTAATACCAGACACCAGATAACTAATACCAGACACCTAATACCAGACACCAGTTACGTAATACCAGACACTAGATACCTAATACCAGACACCAGATACCTAATACCAGACACCAGATACCTGATAACAGACACTAGATACCTAATACCAGACATTAGATACCTAATACCAGACACCAGATACCTAATACCAGATACAAGATACCTAATACCAGACACCAGATATCTGATACCATACACTAGATACCTAATACCAGACACCAGATAACTAATACTAGACACCAGATATCTAATACCAGACACCAGATACCTAATACCAGACACCAGATAACTAATACCAGACACCAGATACCTAATACTAGACACCAGATACCTAATACCAGACACCAGATACCTAATACCAGACACCAGATATCTAATACCAGACACCAGGTACCTAATACTAGACACCAGATAACTAATACCAGACACCAGATACCTAATACTAGACACCAGATAACTAATACCAGACACCAGATATCTAATACCAGACACAAGATACCTAATACCAGACACCAGATACCTAATAACAGACACTAGATACCTAATACCAGACACTAGATAACTAATACCAGACACCAGATACCTAATACCAAACACCAGATAACTAATACCAGACACCTAATACCAGACACCAGTTACGTAATACCAGACACTAGATACCTAATACCAGACACCAGATACCTAATACCAGACACCAGATACCTGATAACAGACACTAGATACCTAATACCAGACACCAGATACCTAATACCAGACACCAGATACCTAATACCAGACACCCGATATCTAATACCAGACACTAGATACCTAATACCAGACACCAGATAACTAATACTAGACACCAGATATCTAATACCAGACACCAGTTACGTAATACCAGACACTAGATACCTAATACCAGACACCAGATACCTAATACCAGACACCAGATACCTGATAACAGACACTAGATACCTAATACCAGACACTGAATACCTAATACCAGACACCAGATACCTAATACCAGACACCAGATACCTAATACCAGACACCAAATATCTAATACCATACACTAGATACCTAATACCAGACACCAGATAACTAATACTAGACACCAGATATCTAATACCAGACACCAGATACCTAATACCAGACACCAGATAACTAATACCAGACACCAGATATCTAATACCAGACACCAGATTCCTAATACAAGACACTAGATAACTAATACCAGACACCAGATACCTAATACCAGACACCAGATACCTAATACTAGACACCAGATACCTAATACCAGACACCAGATACCTAATACCAGACACCAGATACCTAATACCAGACACCAGATATCTAATACCAGACACTAGATACCTAATACCAGACACCAGATAACTAATACTAGACACCAGATATCTAATACCAGACACCAGATACCTAATACCAGACACCAGATAACTAATACCAGACACCAGATACCTAATACCAGACACCAGATACCTAATACCAGACACCAGATAACTAATACCAGACACCTAATACCAGACACCAGATACCTAATACCAGACACCAGATAACTAATACCAGACACCTAATACCAGACACCAGATACCTAATACTAGACACCAGATACCTAATACCAGACACCAGATACCTAATACCAGACACCAGATAACTAATACCAGACACCTAATACCAGACACCAGATACCTAATACCAGACACCAGATATCTAATACCAGACACCAGATACCTAATACCAGACACCAGATAACTAATACCAGACACCAGATACCTAATACTAGACACCAGATAAATAATACCAGACACCAGATATCTAATATCAGACACAAGATACCTAATACCAGACACCAGATACCTGATAACAGACACAAGATACCTAATACCAGATACTCGATAACTAATACCAGACACCAGATACCTAATACCAAACACCAGATAACTAATACCAGACACCTAATACCAGACACCAGATCCCTAATACCAGACACCAGATACCTAATACCAGACACCAGATACCTAATACCAGACACCAGATAACTAATACCAGACACCTAATACCAGACACCAGATACCTAATACCAGACACCAGATAACTAATACCAGACACCTAATACCAGACACCAGATACCTAATACTAGACACCAGATACCTAATACCAGACACCAGATACCTAATACCAGACACCAGATAACTAATACCAGACACCTAATACCAGACACCAGATACCTAATACCAGACACTAGATAACGAATACCAGACACCAGACACCAGATACCTAATACTAGACACCAGATACCTAATACCAGACACCAGATCCCTAATACCAGACACAAAATACCTAATACAAGACACCAGATAACTAATACCAGACACCAGATACCTAATACTAGACACCAGATAACTAATACCAGACACCAGATACCTAATACCAGACACCAAATACCTAATACCAGACACCAGATAACTAATACCAGACACCTAATACCAGACACCAGATACCTAATACCAGACACTAGATACCTAATACCAGACACCAGATACCTAATACCAGACACCAGATAACTAATACCAGACACCAGATACCTAATACTAGACACCAGATAACTAATACCAGACACCAGATATCTAATACCAGACACCAGATACCTAATACCAGACACCAGATAACTAATACCAGACACCAGATACCTAATACTAGACACCAGATACCTAATACCAGACACCAGATTCCTAGTACCAGACACCAGATACCTAATACCAGACACCAGATAACTAATACCAGACACCTAATACCAGACACCAGTTACCTAATACCAGACACTAGATACCTAATACCAGACACCAGATACCTAATACTAGACACCAGATAACTAATACCAGACACCAGATAACTAATACCAGACACCAGATACCTAATACTAGACACCAGATACCTAATACCAGACACCAGATACCTAACACCAGACACCAGATATCTAATACCAGACACCAGATATCTAATACCAGACACCAGATACCTAATACCAGACACTAGATACCTAATACCAGTCACCAGATTACTAATACCAGACACCAGATATCTAATACCAGACACTAGATACCTAATACCAGACACTAGATACCTAATACCAGACACCAGATACCTAATACCAGACACCAGATACCTAATACCAGACACCAGGTATCTAATACCAGACACTAGATACCTAATACCAGACACCAGATAACTAATACTAGACACCAGATATCTAATACCAGACACATAATACCAGACACTAGATACCTAATACCAGACACCAGATAACTAATAACAGACAACAGATACCTAATACCAGACACTAGATACTTAATACCAGACACTTAATACCAGACACCAGATACCTAATACCAGACACCAGATTCCTAATACCAGACACCAGATACCTAATACCAGACACCAGATACCTTATACCAGACACCTAATACCAGACACCAGATACCTAATACCAGACACCAGATACCTGATAACAGACACCAGATTCCTAATACCAGACACTAGATACCTAATACCAGACACCAGATACCTAATACCAGACACCAGATGCCTAATACCAGACACCAGATAACTAATACCAGACATCTAATACCAGACACCAGATACCTAATACCAGACACTAGATACCTAATACCAGACACCAGATACCTAATACCAGACACCAGATACCTGATAACAGACACTAGATACCTAATACCAGACACTAGATACCTAATACCAGACACCAGATACCTAATACCAGACACCAGATACCTAATACCAGACACCAGATATCTAATACCAGACACTAGATACCTAATACCAGACACCAGATAACTAATACTAGACACCTGATATCTAATACCAGACACCAGATACCTAATACTAGACACCAGATAACTAATACTAGACACCAGATAAATAATACCAGACACCAGATACCTAATACCAGACACCAGATACCTAATACCAGACACCAGATAACTAATACCAGACACCTAATACCAGACACCAGTTACCTAATACCAGACACTAGATACCTAATACCAGACACCAGATACCTAATACCAGACACCAGATACCTGATAACAGACACCAGATACCTAATACCAGACACTAGATACCTAATACCAGACACCAGATACCTAATACCAGACACCAGATACCTAATACTAGACACCAGATAAATAATACCAGACACCAGATATCTAATATCAGACACAAGATACCTAATACCAGACACCAGATACCTGATAACAGACACAAGATACCTAATACCAGACACTAGATAACTAATACCAGACACCAGATACCTAATACCAAACACCAGATAACTAATACCAGACACCTAATACCAGACACCAGATCCCTAATACCAGACACAAGATACCTAATACCAGACACCAGATAACTAATACCAGACACCAGATACCTAATACTAGACACCAGATACCTAATACCAGACACCAGATACCTAATACCAGACACCAGATAACTAATACCAGACACCTAATACCAGACACCAGATACCTAATACCAGACACTAGATAACTAATACCAGACACCAGACACCAGATACCTAATACTAGACACCAGATACCTAATACCAGACACCAGATCCCTAATACCAGACACAAAATACCTAATACAAGACACCAGATAACTAATACCAGACACCAGATACCTAATACTAGACACCAGATAACTAATACCAGACACCAGATACCTACTACCAGACACCAAATACCTAATACCAGACACCAGATAACTAATACCAGACACCTAATACCAGACACCAGATACCTAATACCAGACACTAGATACCTAATACCAGACACCAGATACCTAATACCAGACACCAGATAACTAATACCAGACACCAGATACCTAATACTAGACACCAGATAACTAATACCAGACACCAGATATCTAATACCAGACACCAGATACCTAATACCAGACACCAGATAACTAATACCAGACACCAAATACCTAATACTAGACACCAGATACCTAATACCAGACACCAGATACCTAATACCAGACACCAGATACCTAATACCAGACACCAGATAACTAATACCAGACACCTAATACCAGACACCAGTTACCTAATACCAGACACTAGATACCTAATACCAGACACCAGATACCTAATACCAGACACCAGATACCTGATAACATACACTAGATACCTAATACCAGACACCAGATAACTAATACCAGACACCAGATTCTTAATACCAGACACCAGATACCTAATACTTGACACCAGATAACTAATACCAGACACCAGATAACTAATACCAGACACCAGATACCTAATACTAGACACCAGATACCTAATACCAGACACCAGATACCTAATACCAGACACCAGATATCTAATACCATACACCAGATATCTAATACCAGACACCAGATTCCTAATACAAGACACTAGATAACTAATACCAGACACCAGATACCTAATACCAGACACCAGATACCTAATACTAGACACCATATAACTAATACCAGACACCAGATAACTAATACCAGACACCAGATACATAATACTAGACACCAGATAACTAATACCAGACACCAGATATCTAATACCAGATACCAGATACCTAATACCAGACACCAGATACCTAATACCTGACACCAGTTACGTAATACCAGACACTAGATACCTAATACCAGACACCAGATACCTAATACCAGACACCAGATACCTGATAACAGACACTAGATACCTAATACCAGACACTAGATACCTAATACCAGACACCAGATACCTAATACCAGACACCAGATACCTAATACCAGACACCAAATATCTAATACCATACACTAGATACCTAATACCAGACACCAGATAACTAATACTAGACACCAGATATCTAATACCAGACACCAGATACCTAATACCAGACACCAGATAACTAATACCAGACACCAGATATCTAATACCAGACACCAGATTCCTAATACAAGACACTAGATAACTAATACCAGACACCAGATACCTAATACCAGACACCAGATACCTAATACTAGACACCAGATACCTAATACCAGACACCAGATACCTAATACCAGACACCAGATACCTAATACCAGACACCAGATATCTAATACCAGACACTAGATACCTAATACCAGACACCAGATAACTAATACTAGACACCAGATATCTAATACCAGACACCAGATACCTAATACCAGACACCAGATAACTAATACCAGACACCAGATACCTAATACTAGACACCAGATACCTAATACCAGACACCAGATACCTAATACCAGACACCAGATATCTAATACCAGACACCAGATACCTAATACCAGACACCAGATAACTAATACCAGACACCAGATCTAATACTAGACACCAGATAAATAATACCAGACACCAGATATCTAATATCAGACACAAGATACCTAATACCAGACACCAGATACCTGATAACAGACACAAGATACCTAATACCAGATACTAGATAACTAATACCAGACACCAGATACCTAATACCAAACACCAGATAACTAATACCAGACACCTAATACCAGACACCAGATCTCTAATACCAGACACCAGATACCTAATACCAGACACCAGATACCTAATACCAGAAACCAGATAACTAATACCAGACACCTAATACCAGACACCAGATACCTAATACCAGACACCAGATAACTAATACCAGACACCTAATACCAGACACCAGATACCTGATAACAGACACAAGATACCTAATACCAGACACCAGATAACTAATACCAGACACCAGATACCTAATACTAGACACCAGATACCTAATACCAGACACCAGATACCTAATACCAGACACCAGATAACTAATACCAGACACCTAATACCAGACACCAGATACCTAATACCAGACACTAGATAACTAATACCAGACACCAGATACCTAATACTAGACACCAGATACCTAATACCAGACACCAGATCCCTAATACCAGACACAAAATACCTAATACAAGACACCAGATAACTAATACCAGACACCAGATACCTAATACTAGACACCAGATAACTAATACCAGACACCAGATACCTAATACCAGACACCAAATACCTAATACCAGACACCAGATAACTAATACCAGACACCTAATACCAGACACCAGATACCTAATACCAGACACTAGATACCTAATACCAGACACCAGATACCTAATACCAGACACCAGATAACTAATACCAGACACCAGATACCTAATACTAGACACCAGATAACTAATACCAGACACCAGATATCTGATACCAGACACCAGATACCTAATACCAGACACCAGATAACTAATACCAGACACCAGATACCTAATACTAGACACCAGATACCTAATACCAGACACCAGATACCTAATACCAGACACCAGATACCTAATACCAGACACCAGATAACTAATACCAGACACCTAATACCAGACACCAGTTACCTAATACCAGACACTAGATACCTAATACCAAACACCAGATACCTAATACCAGACACCAGATACCTGATAACATACACTAGATACCTAATACCAGACACCAGATAACTAATACCAGACACCAGATTCCTAATACCAGACACCAGATACCTAATACTAGACACCAGATAACTAATACCAGACACCAGATAACTAATACCAGACACCAGATACCTAATACTAGACACCAGATACCTAATACCAGACACCAGATACCTAATACCAGACACCAGATATCTAATACCATACACCAGATATCTAATACCAGACACCAGATTCCTAATACAAGACACTAGATAACTAATACCAGACACCAGATACCTAATACCAGACACCAGATACCTAATACTAGACACCAGATAACTAATACCAGACACCAGATAACTAATACCAGATACCAGATACCTAATACTAGACACCAGATACCTAATACCAGACACCAGATACCTAATACCAGACACCAGATATCTAATACCATACACCAGATATCTAATACCAGACACCAGATTCCTAATACAAGACACTAGATAACTAATACCGGACACCAGATACCTAATACCAGACACCAGATACCTAATACTAGACACCAGATAACTAATACCAGACACCAGTTACCTAATACCAGACACTAGATACCTAATACCAGACACCAGATACCTAATACCAGACACCAGATACCTGATAACATACACTAGATACCTAATACCAGACACCAGATAACTAATACCAGACACCAGATTCCTAATACCAGACACCAGATACCTAATACCTGACACCAGATACCTAATACTAGACACCAGATACCTAATACCAGACACCAGATACCTAATACCTAATACCAGACACCAGATACCTAATACCAGACACCAGATAACTAATACCAGACACCTAATACCAGACACCAGTTACCTAATACCAGACACCTGATAACATACCAGACACCAGATACCTAATACCAGACACCAGATAACTAATACCAGACACCAGATACCTAATACTAGACACCAGATACCTAATACCAGACACCAGATAATACCAGACACCTGATAACATACCAGACACCAGATACCTAATACCAGACACCAGATAACTAATACCAGACACCAGATACCTAATACTAGACACCAGATACCTAATACCAGACACCAGATACCTAATACCAGACACCAGATACCTAATACCAGACACCAGATAACTAATACCAGACACCTAATACCAGACACCAGTTACCTAATACCAGACACTAGATACCTAATACCAAACACCAGATACCTAATACCAGACACCAGATACCTGATAACATACACTAGATACCTAATACCAGACACCAGATAACTAATACCAGACACCAGATTCCTAATACCAGACACCAGATACCTAATACCAGACACTAGATACCTAATACCAGACACCAGATACCTAATACCAGACACCAGATACCTAATACCAGACACCAGATATCTAATACCAGACACTAGATACCTAATACCAGACACCAGATACCTAACACTAGACACCATATACCTAATACCAGACACCAGATACCTAATACCACACACCAGATATCTAATACCAGACACCAGATACCTAATACTAGACACCAGATAACTAATACCAGACACCAGATACCTAATACTAGACACCAGATAACTAATACTAGACACCAGATATCTAATACCAGACACAAGATACCTAATACCAGACACCAGATACCTGATAACAGACACCAGTTACGTAATACCAGACACCAGATAACTAATACCAGACACCTAATACCAGACACCAGTTACGTAATACCAGACACTAGATACCTAATACCAGACACCAGATACCTAATACCAGACACCAGATACCTGATAACAGACACTAGATACCTAATACCAGACATTAGATACCTAATACCAAACACCAGATACCTAATACCAGACACCAGATACCTAATACCAGACACCAGATATCTAATACCATACACTAGATACCTAATACCAGACACCAGATAACTAATACTAGACACCAGATATCTAATACCAGACACCAGATACCTAATACCAGACACCAGATAACTAATACCAGACACCAGATACCTAATACTAGACACCAGATACCTAATACCAGACACCAGATACCTAATACCAGACACCAGATATCTAATACCAGACACCAGATACCTAATACTAGACACCAGATAACTAATACCAGACACCAGATACCTAATACTAGACACCAGATAACAAATACCAGACACCAGATATCTAATACCAGACACAAGATACCTAATACCAGACACCAGATACCTGATAACAGACACTAGATACCTAATACCAGACACTAGATAACTAATACCAGACACCAGATACCTAATACCAAACACCAGATAACTAATACCAGACACCTAATACCAGATACCAGTTACGTAATACCAGACACTAGATACCTAATACCAGACACCAGATACCTAATACCAGACACCAGATACCTGATAACAGACACTAGATACCTAATACCAGACACTAGATACCTAATACCAGACACCAGATACCTAATACCAGACACCAGATATCTAATACCAGACACTAGATACCTAATACCAGACACCAGATACCTAACACTAGACACCATATACCTAATACCAGACACCAGATACCTAATACCACACACCAGATATCTAATACCAGACACCAGATACCTAATACTAGACACCAGATAACTAATACCAGACACCAGATACCTAATACTAGACACCAGATAACTAATACTAGACACCAGATACCTAATACCAGACACCAGATACCTAATACTAGACACCAGATATCTAATACCAGACACCAGTTACGTAATACCAGACACTAGATACCTAATACCAGACACCAGATACCTAATACCAGACACCAGATACCTGATAACAGACACTAGATACCTAATACCAGACACTAGATACCTAATACCAGACACCAGATACCTAATACCAGACACCAGATACCTAATACCAGACACCAAATATCTAATACCATACACTAGATACCTAATACCAGACACCAGATACCTAACACTAGACACCATATACCTAATACCAGACACCAGATACCTAATACCACACACCAGATATCTAATACCAGACACCAGATACCTAATACTAGACACCAGATAACTAATACCAGACACCAGATACCTAATACTAGACACCAGATAACTAATACCAGACACCAGATATCTAATACCAGACACAAGATACCTAATACCAGACACCAGATACCTGATAACAGACACTAGATACCTAATACCAGACACTAGATAACTAATACCAGACACCAGATACCTAATACCAAACACCAGATAACTAATACCCGACACCTAATACCAGACACCAGTTACATAATACCAGACACTAGATACCTAATACCAGACACCATATACCTGATAACAGACACTAGATACCTAATACCAGATACTAGATACCTAATACCAGACACCAGATACCTAATACCAGACACCAGATACCTAATACCAGACACCAGATATCTAATACCAGACACTAGATACCTAATACCAGACACCAGATAACTAATACTAGACACCAGATATCTAATACCAGACACCAGATACCTAATACCAGACACCAGATAACTAATACCAGTAACCAGATACCTAATACTAGACACCAGATACCTAATACCAGACACCAGATACCTAATACCAGTCACCAGATATCTAATACCAGACACCAGATACCTAATACTAGACACCAGATAACTAATACCAGACACCAGATACCTAATACTAGACACCAGATAACTAATACCAGACACCAGATATCTAATACCAGACACCTAATACCAGACACCAGTTACCTAATACCAGACACTAGATACCTAATACCAGACACCAGATACCTAATACCAGACACCAGATACCTGATAACATACACTAGATACCTAATACCAGACACCAGATAACTAATACCAGACACCAGATTCCTAATACCAGACACCAGATACCTAATATTAGACACCAGATAACTAATACAAGACACCAGATAACTAATACCAGACACCAGATACCTAATACTAGACACCAGATACCTAATACCAGACACCAGATACCTAATACCAGACACCAGATATCTAATACCAGACACCAGATATCTAATACCAGACACCAGATTCCTAATACCAGATACTAGATAACTAATACCAGACACCAGATACCTAATACCAGACACCAGATACCTAATACTAGACACCAGATAACTAATACCAGACACCAGATAACTAATACCAGACACCAGATACATAATACTAGACACCAGATAACTAATACTAGACACCAGATACCTAATACCAGACACCAGATACCTAATACCAGACACCAGATATCTAATACCAGACACCAGATACCTAATACTAGACACCAGATATCTAATACCAGATACCAGATACCTAATACTAGACACCAGATTCCTAATACCAGACACCAGATACCTAATACCAGACACCAGATACCTAATACCAGACACCAGATAACTAATACCAGACACCTAATACCAGACACCAGTTACGTAATACCAGACACTAGATACCAAATACCAGACACCAGATACCTAATACCAGACACCAGATACCTAATACCAGACACCAGATACCTGATAACAGACACCAGATACCTGATAACAGACACTAGATACCTAATACCAGACACTAGATACCTAATACCAGACACCAGATACCAAATACCAGACACCAGATACCTAATACCAGACACCAAATATCTAATACCATACACTAGATACCTAATACCAGACACCAGATACCTAACACTAGACACCATATACCTAATACCAGACACCAGATACCTAATACCACACACCAGATACCTAATACCACACACCAGATATCTAATACCAGACACCAGATACCTAATACTAGACACCAGATAACTAATACCAGACACCAGATACCTAATACTAGACACCAGATAACTAATACTAGACACCAGATACCTAATACCAGACACCAGATACCTAATACTAGACACCAGATATCTAATACCAGACACCAGTTACGTAATACCAGACACTAGATACCTAATACCAGACACCAGATACCTAATACCAGACACCAGATACCTGATAACAGACACTAGATACCTAATACCAGACACTAGATACCTAATACCAGACACCAGATACCTAATACCAGACACCAGATACCTAATACCAGACACCAAATATCTAATACCATACACTAGATACCTAATACCAGACACCAGATACCTAACACTAGACACCATATACCTAATACCAGACACCAGATACCTAATACCACACACCAGATATCTAATACCAGACACCAGATACCTAATACTAGACACCAGATAACTAATACCAGACACCAGATACCTAATACTAGACACCAGATAACTAATACCAGACACCAGATATCTAATACCAGACACAAGATACCTAATACCAGACACCAGATACCTGATAACAGACACTAGATACCTAATACCAGACACTAGATAACTAATACCAGACACCAGATACCTAATACCAAACACCAGATAACTAATACCCGACACCTAATACCAGACACCAGTTACATAATACCAGACACTAGATACCTAATACCAGACACCATATACCTGATAACAGACACTAGATACCTAATACCAGATACTAGATACCTAATACCAGACACCAGATACCTAATACCAGACACCAGATACCTAATACCAGACACCAGATATCTAATACCAGACACTAGATACCTAATACCAGACACCAGATAACTAATACTAGACACCAGATATCTAATACCAGACACCAGATACCTAATACCAGACACCAGATAACTAATACCAGTAACCAGATACCTAATACTAGACACCAGATACCTAATACCAGACACCAGATACCTAATACCAGTCACCAGATATCTAATACCAGACACCAGATACCTAATACTAGACACCAGATAACTAATACCAGACACCAGATACCTAATACTAGACACCAGATAACTAATACCAGACACCAGATATCTAATACCAGACACCTAATACCAGACACCAGTTACCTAATACCAGACACTAGATACCTAATACCAGACACCAGATACCTAATACCAGACACCAGATACCTGATAACATACACTAGATACCTAATACCAGACACCAGATAACTAATACCAGACACCAGATTCCTAATACCAGACACCAGATACCTAATATTAGACACCAGATAACTAATACAAGACACCAGATAACTAATACCAGACACCAGATACCTAATACTAGACACCAGATACCTAATACCAGACACCAGATACCTAATACCAGACACCAGATATCTAATACCAGACACCAGATATCTAATACCAGACACCAGATTCCTAATACCAGATACTAGATAACTAATACCAGACACCAGATACCTAATACCAGACACCAGATACCTAATACTAGACACCAGATAACTAATACCAGACACCAGATAACTAATACCAGACACCAGATACATAATACTAGACACCAGATAACTAATACTAGACACCAGATACCTAATACCAGACACCAGATACCTAATACCAGACACCAGATATCTAATACCAGACACCAGATACCTAATACTAGACACCAGATATCTAATACCAGATACCAGATACCTAATACTAGACACCAGATTCCTAATACCAGACACCAGATACCTAATACCAGACACCAGATACCTAATACCAGACACCAGATAACTAATACCAGACACCTAATACCAGACACCAGTTACGTAATACCAGACACTAGATACCAAATACCAGACACCAGATACCTAATACCAGACACCAGATACCTAATACCAGACACCAGATACCTGATAACAGACACCAGATACCTGATAACAGACACTAGATACCTAATACCAGACACTAGATACCTAATACCAGACACCAGATACCTAATACCAGACACCAGATACCTAATACCAGACACCAAATATCTAATACCATACACTAGATACCTAATACCAGACACCAGATACCTAACACTAGACACCATATACCTAATACCAGACACCAGATACCTAATACCACACACCAGATATCTAATACCAGACACCAGATACCTAATACTAGACACCAGATAACTAATACCAGACACCAGATACCTAATACTAGACACCAGATAACTAATACCAGACACTAGATACCTAATACCAGATACTAGATACCTAATACCAGACACCAGATACCTAATACCAGACACCAGATACCTAATACCAGACACCAGATATCTAATACCAGACACTAGATACCTAATACCAGACACCAGATAACTAATACTAGACACCAGATATCTAATACCAGACACCAGATACCTAATACCAGACACCAGATAACTAATACCAGACACCAGATACCTAATACTAGACACCAGATACCTAATACCAGACACCAGATACCTAATACCAGACACCAGATACCTAATACTAGACACCAGATAACTAATACCAGACACCAGATACCTAATACTAGACACCAGATAACTAATACCAGACACCAGATACCTAATACCAGATACTAGATACCTAATACCAGACACCAGATATCTAATACCAGACACCAGATACCTAATACCAGACACCAGATAACTAATACCAGACACCAGATACCTAATACTAGACACCAGATACCTAATACCAGACACCAGATATCTAATACCAGACACTAGATACCTAATACCAGACACCAGATAACTAATACTAGACACCAGATATCTAATACCAGACACCAGATACCTAACACCAGACACTAGATAACTAACACCAGACACCAGATACCTAATACCAAACACCAGATAACTAATACCCGACACCTAATACCAGACACCAGTTACATAATACCAGACACTAGATACCTAATACCAGACACCAGATACCTAATACCAGACACCATATACCTGATAACAGACACTAGATACCTAATACCAGATACTAGATACCTAATACCAGACACCAGATACCTAATACCAGACACCAGATACCTAATACCAGACACCAGATATCTAATACCAGACACTAGATACCTAATACCAGACACCAGATAACTAATACTAGACACCAGATATCTAATACCAGACACCAGATACCTAATACCAGACACCAGATAACTAATACCAGACACCAGATACCTAATACTAGACACCAGATACCTAATACCAGACACCAGATACCTAATACCAGACACCAGATATCTAATACCAGACACCAGATACCTAATACTAGACACCAGATTACTAATACCAGACACCAGATGCCTAATACTAGACACCAGATAACTAATACCAGACACCAGATATCTAATACCAGACACCTAATACCAGACACCAGTTACCTAATACCAGACACTAGATACCTAATACCAGACACCAGATACCTAATACCAGACACCAGATACCTGATAACATACACTAGATACCTAATACCAGACACCAGATAACTAATACCAGACACCAGATTCCTAATACCAGACACCAGATACCAAATATTAGACACCAGATAACTAATACAAGACACCAGATAACTAATACCAGACACCAGATACCTAATACCAGACACCAGATACCTAATACCAGACACCAGATATCTAATACCAGACACCAGATATCTAATACCAGACACCAGATTCCTAATACCAGATACTAGATAACTAATACCAGACACCAGATACCTAATACCAGAAACCAGATACCTAATACTAGACACCAGATAACTAATACCAGACACCAGATAACTAATACCAGACACCAGATACATAATACTAGACACCAGATAACTAATACTAGACACCAGATACCTAATACCAGACACCAGATACCTAATACCAGACACCAGATATCTAATACCAGACACCAGATACCTAATACTAGACACCAGATATCTAATACCAGATACCAGATACCTAATACTAGACACCAGATTCCTAATACCAGACACCAGATACCTAATACCAGACACCAAATACCTAATACCAGACACCAGATAACTAATACCAGACACCTAATACCAGACACCAGTTACGAAATACCAGACACTAGATACCAAATACCAGACACCAGATACCTAATACCAGACACCAGATACCTGATAACAGACACTAGATACCTAATACCAGACACTAGATACCTAATACCAGACACCAGATACCTAATACCAGACACCAGATACCTAATACCAGACACCAGATATCTAATACCAGACACTAGATACCTAATACCAGACACCAGATAACTAATACTAGACACCAGATATCTAATACCAGACACCAGATACCTAATACCAGACACCAGATAACTAATACCAGACACCAGATACCTAATACTAGACACCAGATACCTAATACCAGACACCAGATACCTAATACCAGACACCAGATATCTAATACCAGACACCAGATACCTAATACTAGAAACCAGATAACTAATACCAGACACCAGATACCTAATAGTAGACACCAGATAACTAATACCAGACACCAGATATCTAATACCAGACACAAGATACCTAAAACCAGACACCAGATACCTGATAACAGACACTAGATACCTTATACCAGACACTAGATAACTAATACCAGACACCAGATACCTGATAACAGACACTAGATACCTAATACCAGACACTAGATACCTCTTACCAGACACCAGATATCTAATACCAGACACTAGATACCTAATACCAGACACCAGATAACTAATACTAGACACCAGATATCTAATACCAGACACCAGATACCTAATACCAGACACCAGATATCTAATACCAGACACTAGATACCTAATACCAGACACCAGATACCTAATACTAGACACCAGATAACTAATACCAGATACCAGATATCTAATACCAGACACAAGATACCTAAAACCAGACACTAGATACCTAATACCAGACACCAGATACCTAATACCAGACACCAGATACCTAATACCAAACACCAGATAACTAATACCAGACACCTAATACCAGACACCAGATCCCTAATACCAGACACAAGATACCTAATACCAGACACCAGATAAGTAATACCAGATACCAGATACCTAATACTAGACACCAGATACCTAATACCAGACACCAGATACCTAATACCAGACACCAGATACCTAATACCAGACACTAGATAACTAATACCAGACACCAGATACCTAATACTAGACACCAGATACCTAATACCAGACACCAGATCCCTAATACCAGACACAAAATACCTAATACAAGACACCAGATAACTAATACCAGACACCAGATACCTAATACTAGACACCAGATAACTAATACCAGACACCAGGTACCTAATACCAGACACCAAATACCTAATACCAGACACCAGATAACTAATACCAGACACCTAATACCAGACACCAGATACCTAATACCAGACACTAGATACCTAATACCAGACACCAGATACCTAATACCAGACACCAGATAACTAATACCAGACACCAGATACCTAATACTAGACACCAGATAACTAATACCAGACACCAGATATCTAATACCAGACACCAGATACCTAATACCAGACACCAGATAACTAATACCAGACACCAGATACCTAATACCAGACACCAGATACCTAATACCAGACACCAGATACCTAATACCAGACACCAGATAACTAATACCAGACACCTAATACCAGACACCAGTTACCTAATACCAGACACTAGATACCTAATACCAGACACCAGATACCTAATACCAGACACCAGATACCTGATAACATACACTAGATACCTAATACCAGACACCAGATAACTAATACCAGACACCAGATTCCTAATACCAGACACCAGATACCTAATAGTAGACACCAGATAACTAATACCAGACACCAGATATCTAATACCATACACCAGATATCTAATACCATACACCAGATTCCTAATACCAGACACTAGATAACTAATATCAGACACCAGATACCTAATACCAGACACCAGATAGCTGATAACATACACTAGATACCTAATACGAGACACCAGATAACTAATACCAGACACCAGATACCTAATACTAGACACCAGATACCTAATACCAGACACCAGATATGTACCTAATACCAGACACCAGATATCTAATACCAGACACCAGATATCTAATACCAGACACCAGATTCCTAATACCAGACACTAGATAACTAATACCAGACACCAGATACCTAATACCAGACACCAGATACCTAATACTAGACACCAGATAACTAATACCAGACACCAGATAACTAATACCAGACACCAGATACATAATACTAGACACCAGATAACTATTACCAGATACCAGATACCTAATACCAGACACCAGATTCCTAATACCAGACACCAGATACCTAATACCAGACACCAGATACCTAATACTAGACACCAGATACCTAATACCAGACTCCAGATACCTAATACCAGACACCAGATACCTAATACCAGACACCAGATAACTAATACCAGACACCTAATACCAGACACCAGTTACGTAATACCAGACACTACATACCTAATACCAGACTCCAGATACCTAATACCAGACACCAGATTCCTAATACCAGACACCAGATACCTAATACCAGACACCAGATAACTAATACCAGACACCAGATACCTAATACCAGACACCAGATACCTAATACCTGACACCAGATTCCTAATACCAGACACCAGATACCTAATACCAGACACCAGATTACTAATACCAGACACCAGATATCTAATACCAGACATTAGATACCTAATACCAGACACCAGATTACTAATGCCAGACACCATATATCTAATACCAGACACCAGATATCTAATACCAGACACCAGATATCTAACACCAGACACCAGATACCTAATACCTGACACCAGATTCCTAATACCAGACACCAGATACCTAATACCAGACACCAGATTACTAATACCAGACACCAGATATCTAATACCAGACATTAGATACCTAATACCAGACACCAGATACCTAATACTAGACACCAGATACCTAATACCAGACACCAGATACCTAATACCAGACACCAGATACCTAATACCAGACACCAGATACCTAATACCAGACACCAGATTCCTAATACCAGACATTAGATACCTAATACCAGACACCAGATTACTAATGCCAGACACCATATATCTAATACCAGACACCAGATATCTAATACCAGACACCAGATATCTAACACCAGACACCAGATACCTAATACTAGACACCAGATAACTAATACCAGACACCAGGTACCTAATACCAGACACCAAATACCTAATACCAGACACCAGATACCTAATACCAGACACCAGATACCTAATACCAGACACCAGATACCTAATACCTGACACCAGATTCCTAATACCAGACACAAAATACCTAATACAAGACACCAGATAACTAATACCAGACACCAGATACCTAATACTAGACACCAGATAACTAATACCAGACACCAGGTACCTAATACCAGACACCAGATAACTAATACCAGACACCAGATACCTAATACCAGACACCAGATACCTAATACCTGACACCAGATTCCTAATACCAGACACCAGATACCTAATACCAGACACCAGATTACTAATACCAGACACCAGATATCTAATACCAGACATTAGATACCTAATACCAGACACCAGATTACTAATGCCAGACACCATATATCTAATACCAGACACCAGATATCTAATACCAGACACCAGATACCTAATACCTGACACCAGATTCCTAATACCAGACACAAAATACCTAATACAAGACACCAGATAACTAATACCAGACACCAGATACCTAATACTAGACACCAGATAACTAATACCAGACACCAGGTACCTAATACCAGACACCAGGTAACTAATACCAGACACCAGATAACTAATACCAGACACCAGATAACTAATACCAGATACCAGATACCTAATACCAGACACCAGATTCCTAATACCAGACACCAGATACCTAATACTAGACACCAGATAACTAATACCAGACACCAGGTACCTAATACCAGACACCAGATAACTAATACCAGACACCAGATACCTAATACCAGACACCAGATACCTAATACCTGACACCAGATAACTAATACCAGACACCAGATACCTAATACCAGACACCAGATACCTAATACCTGACACCAGATTCCTAATACCAGACACAAAATACCTAATACAAGACACCAGATAACTAATACCAGACACCAGATACCTAATACTAGACACCAGATAACTAATACCAGACACCAGGTACCTAATACCAGACACCAGATAACTAATACCAGACACCAGATAACTAATACCAGACACCAGATAACTAATACCAGATACCAGATACCTAATACCAGACACCAGATTCCTAATACCAGACACCAGATACCTAATACCAGACACCAGATAACTAATACCAGACACCAGATACCTAATACCAGACACCAGATACCTAATACCTGACACCAGATTCCTAATACCAGACACCAGATACCTAATACCAGACACCAGATTACTAATACCAGACACCAGATATCTAATACCAGACATTAGATACCTAATACCAGACACCAGATTACTAATGCCAGACACCATATATCTAATACCAGACACCAGATATCTAATACCAGACACCAGATATCTAACACCAGACACCAGATTCCTAATACCAGACACTAGATACCTAATACCACACACCAGATACCTAATACCAGACACCAGATAACTAATATCAGACACCAGATATCTAATACCAGACATTAGATACCTAATACCAGACACCAGATTACTAATACCAGACACCAGATATCTAATAGCAGATACCAGATACCTAATTTTAGTCACCAGATATCTAATACCAGACACCAGATAACTAATACCAGACACCAGATACCTAATACCAGGCACCAGATACCTAATACCAGACGCCAGATAACTAATACCAGACACCAGATACCTAATACCACACACCAGATACCTAATACCAGACACCAGATAACTAATACCAGACACCAGATAACTAATACCAGACACCAGATACCTAATACTAGACACCGGATACCTAATACCAGACACCAGATAACTAATACCAGACACCAGATAACTAATACCAGACACCAGATACCTAATACCAGACACCAGATAACTAATACCAGACACCAGATACCTAATACCAGACACCAGATACCTAATACCAGACACCAGATAACTAATACCAGACACCATATACCTAATACCAGACACCAGATACCTAATACCAGACACCAGATACCTAATACCAGACACCAGATCCCTAATACCAGACACAAAATACCTAATACAAGACACCAGATAACTAATACCAGACACCAGATACCTAATACTAGACACCAGATAACTAATACCAGACACCAGGTACCTAATACCAGACACCAAATACCTAATACCAGACACCAGATAACTAATACCAGACACCTAATACCAGACACCAGATAACTAATACCAGACACCTAATACCAGACACCAGATACCTAATACCAGACACCAGATAACTAATACCAGACACCAGATACCTAATACTAGACACCAGATAACTAATACCAGACACCAGATATCTAATACCAGACACCAGATACCTAATACCAGACACCAGATAACTAATACCAGACACCAGATACCTAATACCAGACACCAGATACCTAATACCAGACACCAGATACCTAATACCAGACACCAGATAACTAATACCAGACACCTAATACCAGACACCAGTTACCTAATACCAGACACTAGATACCTAATACCAGACACCAGATACCTAATACCAGACACCAGATACCTGATAACATACACTAGATACCTAATACCAGACACCAGATAACTAATACCAGACACCAGATTCCTAATACCAGACACCAGATACCTAATAGTAGACACCAGATAACTAATACCAGACACCAGATATCTAATACCATACACCAGATATCTAATACCAGACACCAGATTCCTAATACCAGACACTAGATAACTAATATCAGACACCAGATACCTAATACCAGACACCAGATACCTGATAACATACACTAGATACCTAATACGAGACACCAGATAACTAATACCAGACACCAGATACCTAATACTAGACACCAGACACCTAATACCAGACACCAGATATGTACCTAATACCAGACACCAGATATCTAATACCAGACACCAGATATCTAATACCAGACACCAGATTCCTAATACCAGACACCATATACCTAATACCAGACACCAGATACCTAATACCAGACACCAGATACCTAATACCAGACACCAGATACCTAATACCAGACACCAGATACCTAATACCAGACACCAGATTCCTAATACCAGACACCAGATACCTAATACTAGACACCAGATACCTAATACCAGACACCAGATACCTAATACCAGACACCAGATATCTAATACCAGACACCAGATTCCTAATACCAGACACTAGATACCTAATACCAGACACCAGATACCTAATACCAGACACCAGATAACTAATATCAGACACCAGATAACTAATACCAGACACCAGATAACTAATACCAGACACCAGATAACTAATACCAGATACCAGATACCTAATACCAGACACCAGATAACTAATACCAGACACCAGATACCTAATACCAGACACCAGATACCTAATACCTGACACCAGATTCCTAATACCAGACACCAGATACCTAATACCAGATACCAGATTACTAATACCAGACACCAGATATCTAATACCAGACATTAGATACCTAATACCAGACACCAGATTACTAATGCCAGACACCAGATATCTAATACCAGACACCAGATATCTAATACCAGACACCAGATATCTAACACCAGACACCAGATTCCTAATACCAGACACTAGATACCTAATACCACACACCAGATACCTAATACCAGACACCAGATAACTAATATCAGACACCAGATATCTAATACCAGACATTAGATACCTAATACCAGACACCAGATTACTAATACCAGACACCAGATATCTAATAGCAGATACCAGATACCTAATTTTAGTCACCAGATATCTAATACCAGACACCAGATAACTAATACCAGACACCAGATACCTAATACCAGGCACCAGATACCTAATACCAGACGCCAGATAACTAATACCAGACACCAGATACCTAATACCACACACCAGATACCTAATACCAGACACCAGATAACTAATACCAGACACCAGATAACTAATACCAGACACCAGATACCTAATACTAGACACCGGATACCTAATACCAGACACCAGATAACTAATACCAGACACCAGATAACTAATACCAGACACCAGATACCTAATACCAGACACCAGATAACTAATACCAGACACCAGATACCTAATACCAGACACCAGATACCTAATACCAGACACCAGATAACTAATACCAGACACCATATACCTAATACCAGACACCAGATACCTAATACCAGACACCAGATACCTAATACCAGACACCAGATACCTAATACCAGACACCAGATACCTAATACCAGACACTAGATACCTAATACCAGACACTAGATACCTAATACCAGACACCAGATACCTAATACCAGACACCAAATAACTAATACCAGACACCAGATATCTAATACCAGACACCAGATACCTAATATCACACACCAGATACCTAATAGCAGACACTAGATACCTAATACCAGACACTAGATACCTAATACCAGACACCAGATACCTAATACCAGACACCAGATTCCTAATTCCAGACACCAGATATCTAATACCAGACACTGAATACCTAATACCAGACACCAGATAACTAATACCAGACACCAGATAACTAATACCAGACACCAGATACCTAATACTAGACACCATATACCTAATACCAGACACCAGATAACTAATACCAGACACCAGATACCTAATACCAGACACCAGATAACTAATACCAGACACCAGATTCCTAATACCAGACACCAGATTCCTAATACCAGACACCAGATATCTAATACCAGACACTAGATACCTAATACCAGACACCAGATAACTAATATCAGACACCAGATAACTAATACCAGACACCAGATAGCTAATACTAGACACCAGATACCTAATACCAGACACCAGATAACTAATACCAGACACCAGATAACTAATACCAGATACCAGATAACTAATACCAGACACCAGATATCTAATACCAGACACTAGATAACTAATACCAGACACCAGATTACTAATACCAGACACCAGATACCTGATACCCGACACCAGATTCCTAATACCAGACACCAGATATCTAATACCAGACACTAGATAACTAGTACCAGACACCAGATACCTAATACCAGACACCAGATACCTAATACCAGACACCAGATAACTAATACCAGACACCAGATACCTAATACCAGACACCAGATATCTAATACCAGACACTAGATAACTAATACCAGGCACCAGATACCTAATACCAGACACTAGATACCTAATACCAGACATCAGATACCTAATACCAGACACCAGATATCTAATACCAGACACCAGATAACTAATACCAGACACCAGATACCTAATACCAGACACTAGATACCTAATACCAGAAACCAGATAACTAATACCAGACACCAGATACCTAATACCAGACACCAGATAACTAATACCAGACACCAGATACCTAATACCAGACAACAGATTCCTAATACCAGACAACAGATACCTAATACCAGACACCAGATACCTAATACCAGACACTAGATACCTAATACCAGACACCAGATACCTAATACCAGACACCAGATACCTAATACCAGACACCAGATAGCTAATACCAGACACCAGATACCTAATACCAGACACCAGATAACTAATACCAGACACCAGACAACTAATACCAGACACCAGATAACTAATACCAGACAATAGATACCTAATACCACACACCAGATACCTAATACCAGACACTAGATACCTAATACCAGACAACAGATACCTAATACCAGACACCAGATACCTAATACCAGACACCAGATAACTAATACCAGACACCAGATATCTAATACCAGACACCAGATACCTAATACCAGACACCAGATAACTAATACCAGACACCAGATTCCTAATACCAGACACCAGATTCCTAATACCAGACACCAGATATCTAATACCAGACACTAGATACCTAATACCAGACACCAGATTACTAATACCAGACACCAGTCAACTAATACCAGACACCAGATACCTAATACTAGACACCAGATACCTAATACCAGACACCAGATAACTAATACCAGACACCAGATAACTAATACCAGACACCAGATATCTAATACTAGACACTAGATAACTAATACCAGACACCAGGTACCTAATACCAGACACCAGTTAACTAATACCAGACACCAGATAACTAATACCAGACACCAGATACCTAATACCAGACACCAGATAACTAATACCAGACACCAGATAACTAATACCAGACACCAGATACCTAATACAAGACCCCAGATACCTAATACCACACACCAGATATCTAATACCAGACACCAGATTCCTAATACCAGACACCAGATACCTAATACCAGACACCAGATACCTAATACCAGACACCAGATACCTAATACCAGACACCAGATAACTAATACCAGACACCAGATATCTAATACCAGACACCAGATACCAGATACCTAATACCACACACCAGATACCTAATACCAGACACTAGATACCTAATACCAGACACTAGATACCTAATACCAGACACCAGATACCTAATACCATACACCAGATTCCTAATACCAGACACCAGATACCTAATACCACACACCAGATATCTAATACCAGACACCAGATTCCTAATACCAGACACCAGATACCTAATACCAGACACCAGACATCTAATACCAGACACCAGATACCTAATACCAGACACCAGATAACTAATACCAGACACCAGATAACTAATACTAGACACCAGATACCTAATACCAGACACCAGATAACTAATACCAGACACCAGATAACTAATACCAGACACCAGATAGCTAATACCAGACACCAGATACCAGATACCTAATACCACACACCAGATACCTAATACCAGACACTAGATACCTAATACCAGACACTAGATACCTAATACCAGACACCAGATACCTAATACCAGACACCAGATTCCTATTACCAGACACCAGATATCTAATACCAGACACTAGATACCTAATACCAGACACCAGATAACTAATACCAGACACCAGATAACTAATACCAGACACCAGATACCTAATACAAGACCCCAGATACCTAATAGCAGACACCAGATAACTAATACCAGACACCAGATAACTAATACCAGACCCCAGATACCTAATACTAGACACCAGATACCTAATACCAGACACCAGATACCTAATACCAGACACCAGATATCTAATACCAGACACCAGATATCTAATACCAGACACCAGATTCCTAATACCAGACACCAGATACCTAATACCAGACACCAGATAACTAATATCAGACACCAGATAACTAATACCAGACACCAGATAACTAATACCAGACACCAAATAACTAATACCAGACACCAGATATATAATACCAGATACCTAATACCAGACACCAGATTCCTAATACCAGACACCAGATACCTAATACCAGACACCAGATAACTAATACCAGACACCAGATACCTAATACCAGACACCAGATTCCTAATACCAGACACCAGATACCTAATACCAGACATTAGATACCTAATACCAGACACCAGATTACTAATACCAGACACCAGATATCTAATACCAGACACTAGATAACTAATACCAGACACCAGATACCTAATACAAGACGCTAGATACCTAATACCAGACACCAGATAACTAATACCAAACACCAGATAACTAATACCAGACACCAGATAACTAATACCAGACACCAGATAACTAATACCAGACACCAGATTCCTAACACCAGACACCAGATACCTAATACCAGACACCAGATAACTAATACCAGACACCAGATAACTAATACAAGATACCAGATATCTAACACCAGACACCAGATACCTAATACCAGGCACCAGATACCTAATACCAGACACCAGATATCTAATACCAGACACTAGATACCTAATACCAGACACCAGATAACTAATACCAGACACCAGATATCTTATACCAGATACCAGATACCTAATACCAGGCACCAGATACCTAATACCAGACACCAGATATCTAATACCAGACACTAGATACCTAATACCAGACACCAGATAACTAATACCAGACACCAGATAACTAATACCAGACACCAGATACCTAATACCAGGCACCAGATACCTAATACCAGACACCAGATAACTAATACCAGACACCAGATACCTAATACCAGACACCAGATACCTAATACCAGACACCAGATAACTAATACCAGACACCAGATAACTAATACCAGACACCAGATACCTAATACCAGGCACCAGATACCTAATACCAGACACCAGATAACTAATACCAGACACCAGATACCTAATACCAGACACCAGATACCTAATACCAGATACCAGATAACTAATACCAGACACCAGATACCTAATACCAGATACCAGATACCTAATACCAGACACCAGATATCTAATACCAGACACTAGATACCTAATACCAGACACCAGATAACTAATACCAGACACCAGATAACTAATACCAGACACCAGATATCTAATACCAGACACTAGATACCTAATACCAGACACCAGATAACTAATACCAGATACCAGATAACTAATACCAGACACCAGATACCTAATACCAGGCACCAGATACCTAATACCAGACACCAGATAACTAATACCAGACACCAGATACCTAATACCAGACACCAGATACCTAATACCAGACACCAGATAACTAATACCAGACACCAGATACCTAATACCAGATACCAGATAACTAATACCAGACACCAGATAACTAATACCAGACACCAGATTCCTAATACCAGACACCAGATACCTAATACCAGACACCAGATAACTAATACCAGACACCAGATATCTAATACCAGACACTAGATACCTAATACCAGACAACAGATAAGTAATACCAGACACCAGATAACTAATACCAGACACCAGATACCTAATACCAGGCACCAGATACCTAATACCAGACACCAGATAACTAATACCAGACACCAGATACCTAATACCAGACACCAGATACCTAATACCAGACACCAGATAACTAATACCAGACACCTAATACCAGTCACCAGATACCTAATACCAGACACTAGATAACTAATACCAGACACCAGATACCTAATACCAGACACCAGATAACTAATACCAGACACCAGATACCTAATACTAGACACCAGATACCTAATACCAGACACCAGATACCTAATACCAGACACCAGATACCTAATACCAGACACCAGATACCTAATACCAGACACCAGATACCTAATACCAGACACCTAATACCAGACACCTAATACCAGACACCAGTTACCTAATACCAGACACTAGATACCTAATACCAGACACCAGATACCTAATACCAGACACCAGATACCTGATAACAGACACTAGATACCTAATACCAGACACCAGATAACTAATACCAGACACCAGATTCCTAATACCAGACACCATATACCTAATACTAGACACCAGATAACTAATACCAGACACCAGATAACTAATACCAGACACCAGATACCTAATACCAGACACCAGATACCTAATACCAGACACCAGATACCTAATACTAGACACCAGATAACTAATATCAGACACCAGATAACTAATACCAGACACCAGATACCTAATACTAGACACCAGATTCCTAATACCAGACACTAGATACCTAATACCAAAAACCAGATACCTAATACCACACACCAGATACCTAATACCAGACACTAGATACCTAATACCAGACACTAGATACCTAATACCAGACACCAGATACCTAATACCAGACACCAGATTCCTAATACCAGACACCAGATATCTAATACCAGACACTAGATACCTAATACCAGACACCAGATACCTAATACCAGACGCCAGATATCTAATACCAGACACAAGATACCTAATACCAGACACCAGATAACTAATACCAGACACCAGATATCTAATACCAGATACCAGATACCTAATTTTAGTCACCAGATATCTAATACCAGACACCAGATAACTAATACCAGACACCAGATACCTAATACCAGGCACCAGATACCTAATACCAGACACCAGATAACTAATACCCGACACCAGATAACTAATACCAGACACCAGATACCTAATACCAGACACCAGATAACTAATACCAGACACCAGATAACTAATACCAGATACCAGATAACTAATACCAGACACCAGATAACTAATACCAGACACCAGATAACTAATACCAGACACCAGATACCTAATACCAAATACCAGATACCTAATACCAGACACCATATACCTAATACCAGACACCATATACCTAATACCAGACACCAGATACCTAATACCAGACACCTAATACCAGACACCAGATACCTAATACCAGACACCAGATACCTAATACCAGACACCAGATACCTAATACCAGACACTAGATACCTAATACCAGACACTAGATACCTAATACCAGACACCAGATAACTAATACCAGACACCAGATATCTAATACCAGATACCAGATACCTAATTTTAGTCACCAGATATCTAATACCAGACACCAGATAACTAATACCAGACACCAGATACCTAATACCAGGCACCAGATACCTAATACCAGACACCAGATAACTAATACCAGACACCAGATACCTAATACCACACACCAGATACCTAATACCAGACACCAGATAACTAATACCAGACACCAGATAACTAATACCAGACACCAGATACCTAATACCAGACACCAGATAACTAATACCAGACACCAGATAACTAATACCAGACACCAGATACCTAATACCAGGCACCAGATACCTAATACCAGACACCAGATAACTAATACCAGACACCAGATACCTAATACCAGACACCAGATACCTAATACCAGACACCAGATAACTAATACCAGACACCTAATACCAGTCACCAGATACCTAATACCAGACACTAGATAACTAATACCAGACACCAGATACCTAATACCAGACACCAGATAACTAATACCAGACACCAGATACCTAATACTAGACACCAGATACCTAATACCAGACACCAGATACCTAATACCAGACACCAGATACCTAATACCAGACACCAGATACCTAATACCAGACACCAGATACCTAATACCAGACACCTAATACCAGACACCTAATACCAGACACCAGTTACCTAATACCAGACACAAGATACCTAATACCAGACACCAGATACCTAATACCAGACACCAGATACCTGATAACAGACACTAGATACCTAATACCAGACAGCAGATAACTAATACCAGACACCAGATTCCTAATACCAGACACCATATACCTAATACTAGACACCAGATAACTAATACCAGACACCAGATAACTAATACCAGACACCAGATACCTAATACCAGACACCAGATACCTAATACCAGACACCAGATACCTAATACTAGACACCAGATAACTAATACCAGACACCAGATACCTAATACCACACACCAGATACCTAATACCAGACACTAGATACCTAATACCAGACACTAGATACCTAATACCAGACACCAGATACCTAATACCAGACACCAGATACCTAATACCAGACACCAGTTACCTAATACCAGACACTAGATACCTAATACCAGACACCAGATACCTAATACCAGACACCAGATACCTGATAACAGACACTATATACCTAATACCAGACACCAGATAACTAATACCAGACACCAGATTCCTAATACCAGACACCATATACCTAATACTAGACACCAGATAACTAATACCAGACACCAGATAACTAATACCAGACACCAGATACCTAATACTAGACACCAGATTCCTAATACGAGACACTAGATACCTAATACCAGACACCAGATACCTAATACCACACACCAGATACCTAATACCAGACACTAGATACCTAATACCAGACACTAGATACCTAATACCAGACACCAGATACCTAATACCAGACACTAGATACCTAATACGAGACACCAGATACCTAATACCAGACACCAGATACCTAATACCAGACACCAGATAACTAATACCAGACACCAGATAACTAATACCAGACACCAGATAACTAATATCAGACACCAGATTCCTAATACCAGACACCAGATATCTAATACCAGACACTAGATACCTAATACCAGACACCAGATACCTAATACCAGACGCCAGATATCTAATACCAGACACAAGATACCTAATACCAGACACCAGATAACTAATACCAGACACCAGATATCTAATACCAGATACCAGATACCTAATTTTAGTCACCAGATATCTAATACCAGACACCAGATAACTAATACCAGACACCATATACCTAATACCAGGCACCAGATACCTAATACCAGACACCAGATAACTAATACCAGACACCAGATACCTAATACCACACACCAGATACCTAATACCAGACACCAGATAACTAATACCAGACACCAGATAACTAATACCAGACACCAGATACCTAATACCAGACACCAGATAACTAATATCAGACACCAGATAACTAATACCAGATACCAGATAACTAATACCAGACACCAGATAACTAATACCAGACACCAGATAACTAATACCAGACACCAGATACCTAATACCAGATACCAGATACCTAATACCAGACACCATATACCTAATACCAGACACCATATACCTAATACCAGACACCAGATACCTAATACCAGACACCTAATACCAGACACCAGATACCTAATACCAGACACCAGATACCTAATACCAGACACCAGATACCTAATACCAGACACTAGATACCTAATACCAGACACTAGATACCTAATACCAGACACCAGATACCTAATTCCAGACACCAGATACCTAATACCAGACACTAGATACCTAATACCAGACACTAGATACCTAATACCAGACACCAGATACCTAATACCAGACACCAGATACCTAATACCAGACACCAGATAACTAATACCAGACACCAGATAACTAATACCAGACACCAGATAACTAATATCAGACACCAGATAACTAATAGCAGACACCAGATAACTAATACCAGACACCAGATAACTAATACCAGACACCAGATATCTAATACCAGATACCAGATACCTAATACCAGACACTAGATACCTAATACCAGACACCAGATACCTAATACCAGACACCAGATAAGTAATATCAGACACGAGATAACTAATACCAGACACCAGATAACTAATACCAGACACCAGATAACTAATACCAGACACCAGATACCTAATACCAGACACCAGATAACTAATACCAGACACCAGATAACTAATACCAGACACCAGATACCTAATACCAGACACCAGATACCTAATACCAGACACCAGATAACTAATATCAGACACCAGATAACTAATACCAGACACTAGATAACTAATACCAGACACCAGATAACTAATACCAGACACCAGATATCTAATACCAGACACCAGATATCTAATACCAGACACCAGATTCCTAATACCAGACACTAGATACCTAATACCAGACACCAGATACCTAATACCAGACACCAGATACCTAATACCAGACACCAGATAACTAATATCAGACACCAGATAACTAATACCAGACACCAGATAACTAATACCAGACACCAGATAACTAATACCAGACACCAGATATCTAATACCAGATACCAGATACCTAATACCAGACACCAGATTCCTAATACCAGACACCAGATAACTAATACCAGACACCAGATATCTAATACCAGACACCAGATACCTAATACCACACACCAGATACCTAATACCAGACACTAGATACCTAATACCAGACACCAGATTCCTAATACCAGACACTAGATACCTAATACCAGACACCAGATACCTAATACCAGATACCAGATGACTAATATCAGACACCAGATAACTAATACCAGACACCAGATAACTAATACCAGACACCAGATATCTAATACCAGACACTAGATACCTAATACCAGACACTAGATACCTAATACCAGACACCGGATACCTAATACCAGACACCAGATAACTAATACCAGACACCAGATATCTAATACCAGACACCAGATACATAATACCACACACCAGATACCTAATACCAGACACTATATACCTAATACCAGACACCAGATTCCTAATACCAGACACTAGATACCTAATACAAGACACCAGATACCTAATACTAGACACCAGATAACTAATATCAGACACCAGATAACTAATACCAGACACCAGATAACTAATACCAGACACCAGATAACTAATACCAGACACCAGATATCTAATACCAGATACCAGATACCTAATACCAGACACCAGATTCCTAATACCAGACACCAGATACCTAATACCAGACACCAGATAACTAATACCAGACACCAGATACCTAATACCAGACACCAGATACCTAATACCAGACACCAGATTTCTAATACCAGACACCAGATACCTAATACCAGACATTAGATACCTAATACCAGACACCAGATTACTAATACCAGACACCAGATAACTAATACCAGACACCAGATACCTAATACCAGACACCATATTCCTAATACCAGACACCAGATACCTAATACCAGACGCTAGATACCTAATACCAGACACCAGATAACTTATACCAGACACCAGATAACTAATACCAGACACCAGATAACTAATACCAGACACCAGATAACTAATACCAGACACCAGATACCTAATACCAGACACCAGATTCCTAATACCAGACACCAGATTCCTAATACCAGACACCAGATACCTAATACCAGACATTAGATACCTAATACCAGACACCAGATTACTAATACCAGACACCAGATAACTAATACCAGACACCAGATAACTAATACCAGACACCAGATATCTAATACCAGACACTAGATACCTAATACCAGACACTAGATACCTAATACCAGACACCGGATACCTAATACCAGACACCAGATAACTAATACCAGACACCAGATATCTAATACCAGACACCAGATACATAATACCACACACCAGATACCTAATACCAGACACTATATACCTAATACCAGACACCAGATTCCTAATACCAGACACTAGATACCTAATACAAGACACCAGATACCTAATACTAGACACCAGATAACTAATACCAGACACCAGATACCTAATACCAGACACCAGATACCTAATACCAGACACCAGATACCTAATACTAGACACCAGATAACTAATATCAGACACCAGATAACTAATACCAGACACCAGATACCTAATACTAGACACCAGATTCCTAATACCAGACACTAGATACCTAATACCAAAAACCAGATACCTAATACCACACACCAGATACCTAATACCAGACACTAGATACCTAATACCAGACACTAGATACCTAATACCAGACACCAGATACCTAATACCAGACACCAGATTCCTAATACCAGACACCAGATATCTAATACCAGACACTAGATACCTAATACCAGACACCAGATACCTAATACCAGACGCCAGATATCTAATACCAGACACAAGATACCTAATACCAGACACCAGATAACTAATACCAGACACCAGATATCTAATACCAGATACCAGATACCTAATTTTAGTCACCAGATATCTAATACCAGACACCAGATAACTAATACCAGACACCAGATACCTAATACCAGGCACCAGATACCTAATACCAGACACCAGATAACTAATACCCGACACCAGATAACTAATACCAGACACCAGATACCTAATACCAGACACCAGATAACTAATACCAGACACCAGATAACTAATACCAGATACCAGATAACTAATACCAGACACCAGATAACTAATACCAGACACCAGATAACTAATACCAGACACCAGATACCTAATACCAGATACCAGATACCTAATACCAGACACCATATACCTAATACCAGACACCATATACCTAATACCAGACACCAGATACCTAATACCAGACACCTAATACCAGACACCAGATACCTAATACCAGACACCAGATACCTAATACCAGACACCAGATACCTAATACCAGACACTAGATACCTAATACCAGACACTAGATACCTAATACCAGACACCAGATAACTAATACCAGACACCAGATATCTAATACCAGATACCAGATACCTAATTTTAGTCACCAGATATCTAATACCAGACACCAGATAACTAATACCAGACACCAGATACCTAATACCAGGCACCAGATACCTAATACCAGACACCAGATAACTAATACCAGACACCAGATACCTAATACCACACACCAGATACCTAATACCAGACACCAGATAACTAATACCAGACACCAGATAACTAATACCAGACACCAGATACCTAATACCAGACACCAGATAACTAATACCAGACACCAGATAACTAATACCAGACACCAGATACCTAATACCAGGCACCAGATACCTAATACCAGACACCAGATAACTAATACCAGACACCAGATACCTAATACCAGACACCAGATACCTAATACCAGACACCAGATAACTAATACCAGACACCTAATACCAGTCACCAGATACCTAATACCAGACACTAGATAACTAATACCAGACACCAGATACCTAATACCAGACACCAGATAACTAATACCAGACACCAGATACCTAATACTAGACACCAGATACCTAATACCAGACACCAGATACCTAATACCAGACACCAGATACCTAATACCAGACACCAGATACCTAATACCAGACACCAGATACCTAATACCAGACACCTAATACCAGACACCTAATACCAGACACCAGTTACCTAATACCAGACACAAGATACCTAATACCAGACACCAGATACCTAATACCAGACACCAGATACCTGATAACAGACACTAGATACCTAATACCAGACAGCAGATAACTAATACCAGACACCAGATTCCTAATACCAGACACCATATACCTAATACTAGACACCAGATAACTAATACCAGACACCAGATAACTAATACCAGACACCAGATACCTAATACCAGACACCAGATACCTAATACCAGACACCAGATACCTAATACTAGACACCAGATAACTAATACCAGACACCAGATACCTAATACCACACACCAGATACCTAATACCAGACACTAGATACCTAATACCAGACACTAGATACCTAATACCAGACACCAGATACCTAATACCAGACACCAGATACCTAATACCAGACACCAGTTACCTAATACCAGACACTAGATACCTAATACCAGACACCAGATACCTAATACCAGACACCAGATACCTGATAACAGACACTATATACCTAATACCAGACACCAGATAACTAATACCAGACACCAGATTCCTAATACCAGACACCATATACCTAATACTAGACACCAGATAACTAATACCAGACACCAGATAACTAATACCAGACACCAGATACCTAATACTAGACACCAGATTCCTAATACGAGACACTAGATACCTAATACCAGACACCAGATACCTAATACCACACACCAGATACCTAATACCAGACACTAGATACCTAATACCAGACACTAGATACCTAATACCAGACACCAGATACCTAATACCAGACACTAGATACCTAATACGAGACACCAGATACCTAATACCAGACACCAGATACCTAATACCAGACACCAGATAACTAATACCAGACACCAGATAACTAATACCAGACACCAGATAACTAATATCAGACACCAGATTCCTAATACCAGACACCAGATATCTAATACCAGACACTAGATACCTAATACCAGACACCAGATACCTAATACCAGACGCCAGATATCTAATACCAGACACAAGATACCTAATACCAGACACCAGATAACTAATACCAGACACCAGATATCTAATACCAGATACCAGATACCTAATTTTAGTCACCAGATATCTAATACCAGACACCAGATAACTAATACCAGACACCATATACCTAATACCAGGCACCAGATACCTAATACCAGACACCAGATAACTAATACCAGACACCAGATACCTAATACCACACACCAGATACCTAATACCAGACACCAGATAACTAATACCAGACACCAGATAACTAATACCAGACACCAGATACCTAATACCAGACACCAGATAACTAATATCAGACACCAGATAACTAATACCAGATACCAGATAACTAATACCAGACACCAGATAACTAATACCAGACACCAGATAACTAATACCAGACACCAGATACCTAATACCAGATACCAGATACCTAATACCAGACACCATATACCTAATACCAGACACCATATACCTAATACCAGACACCAGATACCTAATACCAGACACCTAATACCAGACACCAGATACCTAATACCAGACACCAGATACCTAATACCAGACACCAGATACCTAATACCAGACACTAGATACCTAATACCAGACACTAGATACCTAATACCAGACACCAGATACCTAATTCCAGACACCAGATACCTAATACCAGACACTAGATACCTAATACCAGACACTAGATACCTAATACCAGACACCAGATACCTAATACCAGACACCAGATACCTAATACCAGACACCAGATAACTAATACCAGACACCAGATAACTAATACCAGACACCAGATAACTAATATCAGACACCAGATAACTAATAGCAGACACCAGATAACTAATACCAGACACCAGATAACTAATACCAGACACCAGATATCTAATACCAGATACCAGATACCTAATACCAGACACTAGATACCTAATACCAGACACCAGATACCTAATACCAGACACCAGATAAGTAATATCAGACACGAGATAACTAATACCAGACACCAGATAACTAATACCAGACACCAGATAACTAATACCAGACACCAGATACCTAATACCAGACACCAGATAACTAATACCAGACACCAGATAACTAATACCAGACACCAGATACCTAATACCAGACACCAGATACCTAATACCAGACACCAGATAACTAATATCAGACACCAGATAACTAATACCAGACACTAGATAACTAATACCAGACACCAGATAACTAATACCAGACACCAGATATCTAATACCAGACACCAGATATCTAATACCAGACACCAGATTCCTAATACCAGACACTAGATACCTAATACCAGACACCAGATACCTAATACCAGACACCAGATACCTAATACCAGACACCAGATAACTAATATCAGACACCAGATAACTAATACCAGACACCAGATAACTAATACCAGACACCAGATAACTAATACCAGACACCAGATATCTAATACCAGATACCAGATACCTAATACCAGACACCAGATTCCTAATACCAGACACCAGATAACTAATACCAGACACCAGATATCTAATACCAGACACCAGATACCTAATACCACACACCAGATACCTAATACCAGACACTAGATACCTAATACCAGACACCAGATTCCTAATACCAGACACTAGATACCTAATACCAGACACCAGATACCTAATACCAGACACCAGATGACTAATATCAGACACCAGATAACTAATACCAGACACCAGATAACTAATACCAGACACCAGATATCTAATACCAGACACTAGATACCTAATACCAGACACTAGATACCTAATACCAGACACCGGATACCTAATACCAGACACCAGATAACTAATACCAGACACCAGATATCTAATACCAGACACCAGATACATAATACCACACACCAGATACCTAATACCAGACACTATATACCTAATACCAGACACCAGATTCCTAATACCAGACACTAGATACCTAATACAAGACACCAGATACCTAATACTAGACACCAGATAACTAATATCAGACACCAGATAACTAATACCAGACACCAGATAACTAATACCAGACACCAGATAACTAATACCAGACACCAGATATCTAATACCAGATACCAGATACCTAATACCAGACACCAGATTCCTAATACCAGACACCAGATACCTAATACCAGACACCAGATAACTAATACCAGACACCAGATACCTAATACCAGACACCAGATACCTAATACCAGACACCAGATTTCTAATACCAGACACCAGATACCTAATACCAGACATTAGATACCTAATACCAGACACCAGATTACTAATACCAGACACCAGATAACTAATACCAGACACCAGATACCTAATACCAGACACCATATTCCTAATACCAGACACCAGATACCTAATACCAGACGCTAGATACCTAATACCAGACACCAGATAACTTATACCAGACACCAGATAACTAATACCAGACACCAGATAACTAATACCAGACACCAGATAACTAATACCAGACACCAGATACCTAATACCAGACACCAGATTCCTAATACCAGACACCAGATTCCTAATACCAGACACCAGATACCTAATACCAGACATTAGATACCTAATACCAGACACCAGATTACTAATACCAGACACCAGATAACTAATACCAGACACCAGATACCTAATACCAGGCACCAGATACCAGATACCAGATATCTAATACCAGACACTAGATACCTAATACCAGACACCAGATAACTAATACCAGACACCAGATATCTAATAACAGATACCAGATACCTAATTTTAGTCACCAGATATCTAATACCAGACACCAGATAACTAATACCAGACACCAGATACCTAATACCAGGCACCAGATACCTAATACCAGACACCAGATAACTAATACCAGACACCAGATACCTAATACCTCACACCAGATACCTAATACCAGACACCAGATAACTAATACCAGACACCAGATAACTAATACCAGACACCAGATACCTAATACAAGACACCAGATACCTAATACCAGACACCAGATAACTAATACCAGACACCAGATAACTAATACCAGACACCAGATAACTAATACCAGACACCAGATAGCTAATACCAGACACCAGATACCTAATACCAGACACCAGATACCTAATACCAGACACCAGATAACTAATACCAGACACTGAATACCTAATACCAGAAACCAGATAACTAATACCAGACACCAGATAACTAATACCAGGCACCAGATACCTAATACTAGACACCATATACCTAATACCAGACACTAGATAACTAATACCAGACACTAGATACCTAATACCAGACACCAGATAACTAATACCAGACACCAGATTCCTAATACCAGACACCAGATTCCTAATACCAGACACCAGATATCTAATACCAGACACTAGATACCTAATACCAGACACCAGATAACTAATACCAGACACCAGATAACTAATACCAGACACCAGATACCTAATACTAGACACCAGATACCTAATACCAGACACCAGATAACTAATACCAGACACCAGATAACTAATACCAGACACCAGATTCCTAATACCAGACACCAGATTCCTAATACCAGACACCAGATATCTAATACCAGACACTAGATACCTAATACCAGACACCAGATAACTAATACCAGACACCAGATAACTAATACCAGACACCAGATACCTAATACTAGACACCAGATACCTAATACCAGACACCAGATAACTAATACCAGACACCAGATAACTAATACCAGACACGAGATAACTAATACCAGACACCAGATAACTAATACCAGACACCAGATACCTAATACCAGACACCAGATTCCTAATACCAGACACCAGATATCTAATACCAGACACTAGATAACTAATACCAGACACCAGATAACAAATACCAGATACCAGATATCTAACACCACACACCAGATACCTAATACCAGGCACCAGATACCTAATACCAGATACCAGATATCTACTACCAGACACTAGATACCTAATACCAGACACCAGATAACTAATACCAGACACCAGATATCTAATAAGAGATACCAGATACCTAATTTTAGTCACCAGATATCTAATACCAGACACCAGATAACTAATACCAGACACCAGATACCTAATACCAGGCACCAGATACCTAATACCTCACACCAGATACCTAATACCAGACACCAGATAACTAATACCAGACACCAGATAACTAATACCAGACATTAGATACCTAATACTAGACACCAGATACCTAATACCAGACACCAGATAACTAATACCAGACACCAGATAACTAATACCAGACACCAGATAACTAATACCAGACACCAGATAGCTAATACCAGACACCAGATACCTAATACCAGACACCAGATACCTAATACCAGACACCAGATAACTAATACCAGACACCATATACCTAATACCAGACACCAGATACCTAATACCAGACACCTAATACCAGACACCAGATACCTAATACCAGACACCAGATACCTAATACCAGACACCAGATACCTAATACCAGACACTAGATACCTAATACCAGACACTAGATATCTAATACCAGACACCAGATACCTAATACCAGACACCAGATAACTAATACCAGACACCAGATACCTAATACCAGACACCAGATAACTAATACCAGACACCAGATAACTAATACCAGACACCAGATAACTAATACCAGACACCAGATAGCTAATACCAGACACCAGATACCTAATACCAGACACCAGATACCTAATACCAGACACCAGATAACTAATACCAGACACCATATACCTAATACCAGACACCAGATACCTAATACCAGACACCTAATACCAGACACCAGATACCTAATACCAGACACCAGATACCTAATACCAGACACCAGATACCTAATACCAGACACTAGATACCTAATACCAGACACTAGATACCTAATACCAGACACCAGATACCTAATACCAGACACCAGATAACTAATACCAGACACCAGATATCTAATACCAGACACCAGATAACTAATACCACACACCAGATACCTAATACCAGACACCAGATACCTAATACCAGACACCAGATTCCTAATTCCAGACACCAGATATCTAATACCAGACACTGAATACCTAATACCAGACACCAGATAACTAATACCAGACACCAGATAACTAATACCAGTCACCAGATACCTAATACTAGACACCAGATACCTAATACCAGTCACCAGATAACTAATACCAGACACCAGATACCTAATACCAGACACCAGATAACTAATACCAGACACCAGATTCCTAATACCAGACACCAGATTCCTAATACCAGACACCAGATATCTAATACCAGACACTAGATACCTAATACCAGACACCAGATAACTAATACCAGACACCAGATAACTAATACCAGACACCAGATACCTAATACCAGACACTAGATAACTAATACCAGATACCAGATACCTAATACCAGACACCAGATACCTAATACCAGACACCAGATAACTAATACCAGACACCAGATACCTAATACCAGACACCAGATATCTAATACCAGACACTAGATAACTAATACCAGGCACCAGATACCTAATACCAGACACTAGATATCTAATACCAGACATCAGATACCTAATACCAGACACCAGATATCTAATACCAGACACCAGATAACTAATACCAGACACCAGATGACTAATACCAGACACCAGATACCTAATACCAGACACCAGATACCTAATACCAGACACCAGATAACTAATACCAGACACCAGATACCTAATACCAGACACCAGATACCTAATACCAGACACCAGATACCTAATACCAGACACCAGATTCCTAATACCAGGCACAAGATACCTAATACCAGACACCAGATACCTAATACCAGACACTAGATACCTAATACCAGACACCAGATACCTAATACCAGACACCAGATACCTAATACCAGACACCAGATAACTAATACCAGACACTAGATATCTAATACCAGACATCAGATACCTAATACCAGACACCAGATATCTAATACCAGACACCAGTTAACTAATACCAGACACCAGATGACTAATACCAGACACCAGATACCTAATACCATACACCAGATACCTAATACCAGACACTAGATAACTAATACCAGACACCAGATACCTAATACCAGACACCAGATACCTAATACCAGACACCAGATAACTAATACCAGAGACCAGATACCTAATACCAGACACCAGATATCTAATACCAGACACCAGATAACTAATACCAGACACCAGATAACTAATATTAGACACCAGATAACTAATACCAGACACCAGATTCCTAATACCAGACACCAGATACCTTATACCAGACACCAGATAACTAATACAAGACACCAGATAACTAATACCAGACACCAGATAACTAATACCAGACACCAGATAACTAATACTAGACACCAGATACCTAATACCAGACACCAGATAACTAATACCAGACACCAGATAACTAATACCAGACACCAGATATCTAATACCAGACACCAGAAACCTAATACCCGACACTAGATACCTAATACCAGACACCAGATTACTATTACCAGACACCAGATATCTAATACCAGACACTAGATAACTAATACCAGACACCAGATACCTAATACCAGACACCAGTTAACTAATACCAGACATCAGATAACTAATACTAGACACCAGATACCTAATACCAGACACCAGATAACTAAATACCAGACACCAGATATCTAATACCAGACACCAGATACCTAATACCAGACACTAGATACCTAATACCAGACACCAGATTACTAATACCAGACACCAGATATCTAATGCCAGACACTATATAACTAATACCAGACACCAGATTCCTAATACCAGACACCAGATACCCAATACCACACACCGGATATCTAATACCAGACACCAGATATCTAATACCAGACACCAGATACCTAACACCACACACCAGATACCTAATACCAGACACTAGATACCTAATACCAGACACTAGATACCTAATACCAGACACCAGATACCTAATACCAGACACCAGATTCCTAATACCAGACACCAGATAACTAATACCAGACACCAGATAACTAATACCAGACACCAAATACCTAATACTAGACACCAGATACCTAATAGCAGACACCAGATAACTAATACCAGACACCAGATACCTAATACCAGACACCAGATAACTAATACCAGATACCAGATTCCTAATACCAGACACCAAATTCCTAATACCAGACACCAGATATCTAATACCAGACACTAGATACCTAATACCAGACACCAGATAACTAATACCAGACACCAGATAACTAATACCAGACACCAGATACCTAATACTAGACACCAGATACCTCATACCAGACACCAGATAACTAATACCAGACACCAGTTAACTAATACCAGACACCAGATAACTAATACCAGACACCAGATATCTAATACCAGACACTAGATAACTAATACCAGACACCAGATTACTAATACCAGACACCAGATACCTAATACCAGACACCAGATTCCTAATACCAGACACCAGATATCTAATACCAGACACTAGATAACTAATACCAGACACCAGATACCTAATACCAGACACTAGATATCTAATACCAGACACCAGATACCTAATACGAGACACCAGATACCTAATACCAGACACCAGATAACAAATACCAGACACCAGATATCTAATACCAGACACTAGATAACTAATACCAGACACCAGATACCTAATACCAGACACCAGATAACTAATATCAGACACCAGATAACTAATACCAGACACCAGATAACTAATACTAGACACTAGATACCTAATACCAGACACCAGATAACTAATACCAGACACCAGATATCTAATACCAGACACCAGATACCTAACACCACACACCAGATACCTAATACCAGACACTAGATACCTAATACCAGACACTAGATACCTAATACCAGACACCAGATACCTAATAGCAGACACCAGATTCCTAATACCAGACACCAGATATCTAATACCAGACACTAGATACCTAATACCAGACACCAGATAACTAATACCAGACACCAGATAACTAATACCAGACACCAAATACCTAATACTAGACACCAGATACCTAATAGCAGACACCAGATAACTAATACCAGACACCAGATACCTAATACCAGACACCAGATATCTAATACCAGACACCAGATACCTAATACCAGACACCAGTTAACTAATACCAGACACCAGATAACTAATACTAGACACCAGTTAACTAATACCAGACACCAGATACCTAATACCAGACACCAGATACCTAATACCAGATACCAGATAACTAACCAGACACCAGATACCTAATACCAGACACCAGATACCTAATACCAGACACCAGATAACTAATACCAGACACCAGATACCTAATAATAGACACCAGATATCTAATACCAGACACCAGATACCTAATACCAGACACCAGATAACTAATACCAGACACCAGATATCTAAATCCAGACACTAGATAACTAATACCAGACACTAGATAACTAATACCAGACACCAGATATCTAATACCAGATACCTGATACCTAATACCAGACACCAGATTCCTAATACCAGACACCAGATACCTAATACCAGCCACCGGATACCTAATACCAGACACCAGATAACTAATACCAGACACCAGATAACTAATGTCAGACACCAGATACCTAATACTAGGCACCAGATTCCTAATACCAGACACCAGATACCTAATACCAGACACCAGATACCTAATACCAGACACCAGATACCTAATACCAGACACCAGATACCTAATACCAGACACCAGATAACTAATACCAGACACCAGATATCTAATATTAGACACCAGATACCTAATACTAGACACCAGATACCTAATACCAGACACCAGATAACTAATACCAGACACCAGTTAACTAATACCAGACACCAGATAACTAAAACCAGACACCAGATATCTAATACCAGACAGTAGATAACTAATACCAGACACCAGATTACTAATACCAGACACCAGATACCTAATACCAGACACCAGATTCCTAATACCAGACACTAGATACCTAATACCAGACACCAGATACCTAATACCAGACACCAGATTCCTAATACCAGACACCAGATATCTAATACCAGACACTAGATAACTAATACCAGACACCAGATACCTAATACCAGACACCAGATATCTAATACCAGACACCAGATACCTAATACCAGACACCAGATAACTAATACCAGACACCAGATATCTAATACCAGACACCAGATAACTAATACCAGACACCAGATAACTAATACCAGACACCAGATATCTAATATTAGACACCAGATACCTAATACCAGACACCAGATAACTAATACCAGACACCAGATAACTAATTCCAGACACCAGATAACTAATACCAGACACTAGATGCCTAATACCACACACCTGATACCTAATACCAGACACTAAATACCTAATACCAGACACTAGATACCTAATACCAGACAACAGATACCTAATACCAGACAAGAGATACCTAATACCAGACAACAGATAACTAATACCAGACACCAGATATCTAATACCAGACACCAGATACCTAATACCAGACACCAGATAACTAATACCAGACACCAGATTCCTAATACCAGACACCAGATTCCTAATACCAGACACCAGATATCTAATACCAGACACTAGATACCTAATACCAGACACCAGATAACTAATACCAGACACCAGATAACTAATACCAGATACCAGATTCCTAATACCAGACACCAAATTCCTAATACCAGACACCAGATATCTAATACCAGACACTAGATACCTAATACCAGACACCAGATAACTAATACCAGACACCAGATAACTAATACCAGACACCAGATACCTAATACTAGACACCAGATACCTAATACCAGACACCAGATAACTAATACCAGACACCAGTTAACTAATACCAGACACCAGATAACTAAAACCAGACACCAGATATCTAATACCAGACACTAGATAACTAATACCAGACACCAGATTACTAATACCAGACACCAGATACCTAATACCAGACACCAGATTCCTAATACCAGACACCAGATATCTAATACCAGACACTAGATAACTAATACCAGACACCAGATACCTAATACCAGACACCAGATACCTAATACCAGACACCAGATAACTAATACCAGACACCAGATACCTAATACCAGACACCAGATATCTAATACCAGACACCAGATACCTAATACCAGACACCAGATAACTAATACCAGACACCAGATATCTAAATCCAGACACTAGATAACTAATACCAGACACTAGATAACTAATACCAGACACCAGATATCTAATACCAGATACCAGATACCTAATACCAGACACCAGATTCCTAATACCAGACACCAGATACCTAATACCAGACACCAGATACCTAATACCAGACACTAGATAACTAATACCAGACACCAGATATCTAATACCAGACACTAGATAACTAATACCAGACACCAGATACCTAATACCAGACACCAGATAACTAATATCAGACACCAGATAACTAATACCAGACACCAGATAACTAATACCAGACACCAGATACCTAATACCAGACACCAGATACCTAATACCAGACACCAGATAACTAATACCAGACACCAGATAACTAATATCAGACACCAGATAACTAATACCAGACACCAGATTCCTAATACCAGACACCAGATACCTAATACCAGACACCAGATAACTAATACTAGACACCAGATAACTAATACTAGACACCAGATACCTAATACCAGACACCAGATATCTAATACCAGACACCAGATACCTAATACCAGACACCAGTTAACTAATACCAGACACCAGATAACTAATACTAGACACCAGTTAACTAATACCAGACACCAGATACCTAATACCAGACACCAGATACCTAATACCAGACACCAGATACCTAATACCAGACACCAGATTCCTAATACCAGACACCAGATACCTAATACCAGACACCAGATACCTAATACCAGACACCAGATACCTAATACCAGACACCAGATACCTAATACCAGACACCAGATAACTAATACCAGACACCAGATATCTAATATTAGACACCAGGTACCTAATACCAGACACCAGATAACTAATACCAGACACCAGATAACTAATTCCAGACACCAGATAACTAATACCAGACACTAGATGCCTAATACCACACACCTGATACCTAATACCAGACACTAAATACCTAATACCAGACACTAGATACCTAATACCAGACAACAGATACCTAATACCAGACAAGAGATACCTAATACCAGACACCAGATAACTAATACCAGACACCAGATATCTAATACCAGACACCAGATACCTAATACCAGATACCAGATAACTAACCAGACACCAGATTCCTAATACCAGACACCAGATTCCTAATACCAGACACCAGATATCTAATACCAGACACTAGATACCTAATACCAGACACCAGATAACTAATACCAGACACCAGTCAACTAATACCAGACACCAGATACCTAATACTAGACACGAGATACCTAATACCAGACACCAGATAACTAATACCAGACACCAGATAACTAATACCAGACACCAGATATCTAATACCCGACACTAGATAACTAATACCAGACACCAGATAACTAATACCAGACACCAGATACCTAATACCAGACACCAGATTCCTAATACCAGACACCAGATATCTAATACCAGAAACTAGATAACTAATACCAGACACCAGATACCTAATACCAGACACCAGATACCTAATACCAGACACCATATAACTAATACCAGACACCAGATAACTAATACCAGACACCAGATACCTAATACCAGACACCAGATAACTAATACCAGACACCAGATTCCTAATACCAGATACCTAATAACGTACACCAGATAACTAATAACAGACACCAGATACCTAATACCAGACACCAGATATCTAATACCAGACACCAGATACCTAATACCAGACACTAGATACCTAATACCAGACACCAGATTACTAATACCAGACACCAGATACCTAATACCAGACACCAGATACCTAATACCAGACACCAGATTCCTAATACCAGACACCAGATATCTAATACCAGACACCAGATACCTAATACTAGACACCAGATACCTAATACCAGACACCAGATTCCTAATACCAGACACCAGATATCTAATACCAGACACTAGATACCTAATACCAGACACCAGATAACTAATACCAGACACCAGATAACTAATACCAGACACCAGATACCTAATACTAGACACCAGATACCTAATACCAGACACCAGATAACTAATACCAGACACCAGTTAACTAATACCAGACACCAGATAACTAATACCAGACACCAGATATCTAATACCAGACACTAGATAACTAATATCAGACACCAGATTACTAATACCAGACACCAAATACCTAATACCAGACACCAGATTCCTAATACCAGACACCAGACTCCTAATACCAGACGCTAGATACCTAATACCAGACACCATATAACTAATACCAGACACCAGATATCTAATACCAGACACCAGATACCTAATACCACACACCAGATACCTAATACCAGACACCAGATACCTAATACCAGACACCAGATACCTAATACCAGACACCAGATTCCTAATACCAGACACCAGATATCTAATACCAGACACTAGATACCTAATACCAGACACCAGATAACTAATACCAGACACCAGATACCTAATACTAGACACCAGATACCTAATACCAGACACCAGATAACTAATACCAGACACCAGATTCCTAATACCAGACAACAGATACCTAATACCAGACACCAAATACCTAATACCAGACACCAGATACCTAATACCAGACACCAGATATCTAATACCAAGCACCAGATACCTAATACCAGACACTAGATACCTAATACCAGACACTAGATACCTAATACCAGACACCAGATACCTAATACCAGACACCAGATTCCTAATACCAGACACCAGATATCTAATACCAGACACTAGATACCTAATACCAGACACCAGATAACTAATACCAGACACCAGATAACTAATACCAGACACCAGATACCTAATACTAGACACCAGATACCTAATACCAGACACCAGATAACTAATACCAGACACCAGTTAACTAATACCAGACACCAGATAACTAATACTAGACACCAGATATCTAATACCAGACACTAGATAACTAATACCAGACACCAGATTACTAATACCAGACACCAGATACCTAATACCAGACACCAGATTCCTAATACCAGACACCAGACTCCTAATACCAGACGCTAGATACCTAATACCAGACACCATATAACTAATACCAGACACCAGATATCTAATACCAGACACCAGATACCTAATACCACACACCAGATACCTACTACCAGACACCAGATACCTAATACCAGACACCAGATACCTAATACCAGACACCAGATTCCTAATACCAGACACCAGATATCTAATACCAGACACTAGATACCTAATACCAGACACCAGATAACTAATACCAGACACCAGATACCTAATACTAGACACCAGATACCTAATAGCAGACACCAGATAACTAATACCAGACACCAGATACCTAATACCAGACACCAGATAACTAATACCAGATACCAGATTCCTAATACCAGACACCAAATTCCTAATACCAGACACCAGATATCTAATACCAGACACTAGATACCTAATACCAGACACCAGATAACTAATACCAGACACCAGATAACTAATACCAGACACCAGATACCTAATACTAGACACCAGATACCTAATACCAGACACCAGATTCCTAATACCAGAGACCAGATATCTAATACCAGACACTAGATACCTAATACCAGACACCAGATAACTAATACCAGACACCAGATAACTAATACCAGACACCAGATACCTAATACTAGACACCAGATACCTAATACCAGACACCAGATAACTAATACCAGACACCAGTTAACTAATACCAGACACCAGATAACTAATACCAGACACCAGATATCTAATACCAGACACTAGATAACTAATACCAGACACCAGATTAATAATACCAGACACCAGATACCTAATACCAGACACCAGATTCCTAATACCAGACACCAGACTCCTAATACCAGACGCTAGATACCTAATACCAGACACCATATAACTAATACCAGACACCAGATATCTAATACCAGACACCAGATACCTAATACCACACACCAGATACCTAATACCAGACACCAGATACCTAATACCAGACACCAGATACCTTATACCAGACACCAGATTCCTAATACCAGACACCAGATATCTAATACCAGACACTAGATACCTAATACCAGACACCAGATAACTAATACCAGACACCAGATACCTAATACTAGACACCAGATACCTAATAGCAGACACCAGATAACTAATACCAGACACCAGATACCTAATACCAGACACCAGATAACTAATATTAGATACCAGATTCCTAATACCAGACACCAAATTCCTAATACCAGACACCAGATATCTAATACCAGACACTAGATACCTAATACCAGACACCAGATAACTAATACCAGACACCAGATAACTAATACCAGACACCAGATACCTAATACTAGACACCAGATACCTAATACCAGACACCAGATAACTAATACCAGACACCAGTTAACTAATACCAGACACCAGATAACTAATACCAGACACCAGATATCTAATACCAGACACTAGATAACTAATACCAGACACCAGATTACTAATACCAGACACCAGATACCTAATACCAGACACCAGATTCCTAATACAAGACACCAGATACCTAATACCAGATGCTAGATACCTAATACCAGACACCAGATAACTAATATCAGACACCAGATAACTAATACCAGACACCAGATAACTAATATCAGACACCAGATAACTAATACCAGACACCAGATAA